>JAESUZ010002891.1:600000-1055977 GCA_017311185.1 Proteles cristata cristata
CTTCCTGCTGTGCCTGGATCAACATCTCTGGTATAATAGAAATTCAAATACAAGAAATGAACAAATAAGCCACTTGGCTGAAACAGGTTGATACCTCTTCAGATACATTCTTTGATTTACATAATACCAACTGGTTGGGTTCGTGGGTACCCTGGTGAAGGAGCATACTTTGATCTCTTGGTATTCTCCTCCTGACAGATATCACTGTGATCTCTCTGGTCCACCATGTTCTCTCAGGGGTCTTAAATATACGTTCACAGCCATCAGAAGTACATCAGATGGTCTCACCCAGCTTGGAGAAGCAGAAATAAGATAAGCAATGAGATGAACAGCAAAAATGATTCTTCCACAACCTGACATAATCTGTGAGTTTCCCTATGACAAGATCAGAGCTTAACTCTGAGGGTGACGGAGAGTGGCAGTAATATCCAACTGTCTGCTAATCCCTCATGTAGGAAAGGATGACCAAAAGGGGAGAATTGTTAGAGATTAAACAAGAAGGCTGCTGGACGGAGGTGGCTCTAATGCCATGGTGGTTTGTGTAACCAAATCCAAACCTAAGTCAGAGTCCAGGAAATTTAAGAACAACCAATCACAAACAGCCAACTAGGCTTTCCCCAATAAGGCAACTGCTTAAGCCATGGCCAATCAAATATTTCCTTGCTTTAGTCCTGCACAGTCTTTATAAAACCCATCCCATAACTTGTGGGGATGAGCACTGGTGTTATATGGAAACTAATTTGACAATAAACTATTTGAAAAAAACAAAAACAAAAAACCCATCCCATAGTTCCTGTCTGTGGGGCACTCCTAACCATCTCCTGTTAACACTGCCCTGTCCAAATGGAAGTGTGCTCGGATAAACTCTTGAAAATGTTTACTATGCCTCAGTTTACCTTTTACCAGCTATGAGTGCCAGAGATAGTATTCTGTTTAAAGAGGAGTGCCCGGGTGGCTCAGTCGGTTGAGATCAGGTTATGAACTCATGATTCATGGGGTCAAGCCACACATCGGGCTCACTGCTGTCAGCACAGAGCCTGCTTTGGGTCCTCTGGCCCCCTCTCTGTCTGCCCCTCCTCTGTTCATGTGTGCTCCCTCTCAAGAATAAACATTTAAAAAATAATTGATTAATAAAACAGTGGCAATAAAGCAGGCCTGCTGGGCATTCAGCAATGCCTGCCCAGAGCATCTGACTCCCCAGAGGAACAGAAGTTGGTGGTACAATTGGTGAGGTCCCAGACATTTTACAAGCCTATAAATCTGATAAGATGCGATGATTTCCTCTTCTCTCTGGCGGAGAAGATAACCCCACCAGCGGCTGTCTCGCTGCCCTGGGTCTTTCTTAGCTTCAGTCTAACCGAGAGGTCATATCCCAGTGTGCCTTTTATAACCATCCTCTCTAAAAATCCCTGTGTTTCTCTCTCTTTTGAATCAGCTTTGTCATTCTGGTTTCCTCATTAAGTATTTCAATAGAACCTTGATACACACTCACTGTCTATTTGTGGAAGAATGATATTTTTAACACAGAGAGAATGATGCTTTGACAATACAAGCCAGCTGTACCCAGCTTTGTCTGTAACCTCAAGTCTTTGCTGCCCCAGTCTGTGGCCCCAGCCCTCTTCCTTGACTCCTGGCCCCTCCCAGCCTCTGCCCCATGCCTTGTCCCTGGGAGCCCCAGCCTGGGCACCTGCTGCAGTATGGGGTGAGGGGCTCAGAAGACAGGGCTCTCCCCCCTCTTGATGTGGACTCCATGTCTCATATGCAGGGACAAGGGATTAAATGTGACTTTTCTTGTTGAGTTTGGGCAGAAGCGCCAATAGCCAAGACCAGCTACACAGGTCATATTAAGGGACTAGAAAACTGGCTCTGTGACTCACCCTTCCTCACCCCACTAGGGGGCAGAGAAGGAAAAGGTTGGTGAGGCAGAGAAAGGGACCATGGTTGGAAAGATGGTTGGTGTGCTGTGTCCTCTCTTCCCACAGCAAGGGGGTTTTAGTCCTCTGTCCAATTGAGAGGCTTTGGGGAAGCCTGTTAGGGTCTGGGCATGTGTCCCTAGGGCCTTGTGGGTCTGGATCACACCTGGAAGAGGTCAAGTGATGCCATGGCTACAGCGGCCAGAGGCAGCCAAGGTCAGGAGGGAACTGGACACCTGCCCAGTAATGGTCCCTGGAGGCAGGGGTTGCATTTCTGCAGAGCACCTTGGACCCTGTGCAAGAAAGACGGGGGAAACCATCTTCAGTGTCCCTTTTCCTCCTGCCTGGAGACGGAAGTCTCAACCATTGGAAGATGAGGTCAAGGGGCATCATGAGCAAAGGAAGGGGGCTGGCATTGGCCTGGCTCCCAGAACCAGGTGGGAAGCAAGGTGAAGAAGGAGTGGAGATGCCCAGGACCCCACCTACACTCTGCCTTCCTGCTCCACCTTTATGCCTGAGACAAGTCAGCGGAGGGAGATCCCAAAGCCAATGGGGATCTGGAGCTCTGATATGGGCCAGATAGGATTCCCTGAGCACTTGCTAACACCTAAGAGATGGCCATTGGGTCTGTACAAAATTCCACCCAAGGACAGAGAGGGCCAACTCCACAGGGCAGACTGAAAGGGTCAGAGGTGACAAAGAGCCCCACTTCCTCCGGCTTGTTAGTTGCATTGACGTTGAACGTTTGTGTTTTAGCAGCATCGCAGCGTCCACACCCAGCCTGCTCTTGGGCTCTTTGCTCCCTGCTCCCAGGCAGCTCCCCCGCACCCCCACTTACTGTGAATCCCAGAACCAGCACCCAGAGCTGGAAGGAGCTCACAAGTAGGCCAACAAGCTCAAGTCTTTGTGCCTTTTGTTGTTTGTCAGAGGAGGAACCTCAAGCCTAAGGAGGCAGACCGCACCTTCAGGTGACACAGACATGCATCATCTCCCTCCTTTCAAGACAGACTGAGATAGAGAGACACACGGAGGGAGTGAGAAACAGCCCCCACGAGCCTGCAAGTGACTCAACCTTGAAAAAGGTGCATGATGCTCAATAAGCAAGGGGTCCTGTGGACTCTCCTGCTGGCCCTGTGTAGCAGGCACTCTTACACATATCCCCCCGGGACAGATGAGGAGCCAAGGCTGAGTGTGGTCAGGACAGGTTCTCACGATCACTGGCTGGCAAGTAGGACCAACTGGTAGAAGCAGCTAGTGGGGTCATGGCCGGAGCCTTGGTAACTCCAGGCACATCCCCCTGCCTCTAAGCCTGGCCCCCAGGTATCTCTCCTCCCAGAGAAGTAAACTTCCACTTGCAAAGTTCCCTCCTCCTCCACAGTGGCTGCCTGGGGTGGGGAAGGTGAGTAGCTGGGAGGCAAGGCGAAGAGACATCAGGAGCCCAGACAGGGTTTCCATTTCTTTTGTAAAGCCAGCTTGTGGCCCTGGGCTCCCATTGCCTGCAGCAACGTTGACCTGAGTCCCATCACTGAAAGGCCCCTGAGGTCACCAGCCCTGCTTTCGACTTGACTCAGCCCTCCATTCCATCTCCCGCTGCAAACCTGTCTTCCTATTCTTACAGATCTATTATTGCTTTTGAGTATTCAAAACCATTATTATTCGACCGACTTTGAAATGATTGATGTGATTGACTATATGTGCAGTTTGGTGTTTTTATTCTTCTTAAAAGATTATCCTTTGACAAGGATTTAGTGCACCAGACTTTGTGCGGGGCGCTCAGGACAGGGAGAACTAGAGCAGGGTTCAAGCCCAGCCCCCACCCCCAGAGAGGGGACAAAGGTCAGGCTTTTCAGCTCAGTCCCACTCAGTGTTGACACATTGCCCCTCAGTCTGTGAGCATCTTTGGGCAGCAGAAATATTTTTGATCTTTGGCTAAAAAGCCAACATGTCATGTGTCTACAGTGACACACGTATATGTATTAGGGATTTAATGTGATATCTCTTCAGAGGACCATGTGATTACTTTAGCCTAATTCCCTTCACATCCCTCCAATCACAGCATAAGACAAAATGATCCAGAAGCTCCAAGCTGTTGAGAGTCTCTCCTTTCAGGGTCCGGAGCTCCTGACACCACCCTTGCCGGCGCATCTTGCCAAGAAAACGCCAGTTCCCCGCACACGGGAGCCCCTTGCCCCATGTCTGCCTCCTGGTCCCCAGGGCTGATCCCGGGGCTTGGTCCCGCTTCGCCCTTAAGCACCCACCATGGGGAAGGGCCAAGTGGAAGTAGCACCTGGCCTGTGGTGCTGTCACTTCCACATGGGCTCCTCCCCAGGCCCGAGCCTCACAGCCCCTTGTATCCCTACCAGAAATTCCAGGTTGCTTGGTATTTATAGATTTTGAAAGATGGCTGTCACTGAGCAAGCACTTTCTTTAATTCTCACTGCAGATGTCACATGTCTTTGATGGAGGAGGAAGGGGCTCTCAGACGGGGGGAGAGAGGAGGGGAGAGGACAGGGCAATGGGTCAGCGTGTGCAAGGCACGTGGGCTGGCCCCAGAGCTTCCTGCTCCCTTCCAGCCCGGGCTGGAGTCTGTGCACCTTGAGAAGGAAGCCCCCGCCCACCTCCTTTCCCTCCCCAGGCCCTGGCTTGGCACTCGCTGCCTGGAGGTCAGACGGCTGGGTTCCGGGCCAGGGAGTCCCTTCTCGCTCTGCTCTCAGGGCCACTGCCCCCTCTGATGGCCCCTGCATCATTCAATGCAGGAGCAGTGGTCCTGGGTCCCAACCCTGCTTCTTCCTGCTCCCTTCACCGGCACTGCCAACGCAGCCCTCACCTCGCGCCAGGTTCCCAGAGATGAAGCGGAAGAAGAAGCTGATGATGTCTCCCAGGTGCTTCTTGCAGCCGTGGTGGCACTCCTGCAGCCTCAGAGCAGGCCCTCGGGCCGGGCCAGGGGTCTCACCATGCCCCGCCACCCCCGGGCCTGGTCCCATCCTGGGGACCCCAGCTCCTGCCCTTGGCTCTGCCTGACCAGCCACAGTGCAAGCTGCCCCCAGCCTGCTCTGTTCTTCCTGCTTGCCTCTCCCCAACCTGACGCTGGGAGCCTTCCTTCTAGAATGCTCTCTCTCTCCCCACTCTAGTCTGTCTCCCCTCTTGGTCTCAACCGGACTCTCAGTGTCTTGGTGTCTCTGGCCTAAACTTCCCTTATCTGCCCTCTGTCCTCTGTCTCTGCCTCCTGCTCTCTTAGCCTTTCCCAAGACCGGGATCCTGCCCACTCAACCTCAGCCCAGAGCCCCCAGGGGCTGGCAGGTGCTGGCACTGCCAGGGTTAATAATCCTACCTAATCCTACCCCCAGCCTGGCCCCTTCACCTTGTGCCTGGCTCTGGCTCCTCACGACCCGGAGCTCACTCTTTCTGGAGGCAGAAGGGCTCCTGCAGCTTCCTGGGCTGGAAAGGGGGTGAGAGTGGGGGTGGGCATTGCTCCTGAGCTTCCAGCACCAATGGAGGAGGTGCCACTGGTGTGATATTTGGCTCAGGGTGTGATCTTGCTGTAAAGGGGCCTTACTCATGTCCCAAGGCTTCTCTGCAGCCAGAAAGGGAGCACCCTGCTCCCACCCAAGCTTCTGCCTGGTGGGGGGTCGGGGAGGGACAGGGGCCCTGGGCAGAGCTGGGGGATGGGTAGGGCCCTGGCCTTTGGCTATTTCTTGATCACTGGTCTCTGCTCACTGACACCAAACCACAGCCCTGTTGGTGCCTCTATAGAGTAGAGAATGGTGAGATGAAAAGGGGTCCCTCTGGTGAGGAAGGTAAAGGAAAACAAGTATGACTAGAGTAGAAACTACTGACCACCCCTCCCCCCCCCCTCACGTTTGTAGGGCACCTGGTATGTGCTAGGCAGTTTGCTAAGGTCCTTTTGGCCACCAGTGCATTAAGTCATTAAACAACCTTTCAAGGTACATGTGGCCGAGAATGCTACCTCAGTATTCATTCTCCTTCGCTTTTTCACTATAGAATTCAGATTCCATTGGAGGTGGTAATGTGCCCAGCTTAAAAAACTACCATTCCTCTACCTCCCTTGTAGTCAAGGTGGTTCAGTCATGGCTGATGAAATACACGCATACATCTTCCAGAGATTTCTGTGAAAGTATTGCTTTCCTGATGCAAGCACTACCTTTCCTCCTTCCACCCAATTTCTCCTTCCTCTTGCCTAGAATGACGCCGTGATATCTGGAGCCAAAGCAACCACCTTGTGGCTATAAGGGAAAGGGCAAACAGACAAAAAAGCCAGAAAGCACAAAGAGCCAGGCCCCCAAGACCTTGATTCTGACACCCCCGAGCTGCTAAACCAGTGCCAGCCACTGGTTAGCCCAGATTTCTCAGATCCCCATCTAAATTAAGCCATTGTTATTGGGGGTTCGGTTATATGAAAGTACAGCCGAGTCAAAATATTCCCTACAAAGTGAAAGACAAACTTGCACCTTGTACTCCCGGCTGGTAAAAGGAAGCTCAGTGTTGAATGGGTTTTCCTGGGTCCCAAGGGCAAGTGTGCTGCTCCGGACTGCACACTGTGCTGACAGTAAGCAACGGCTGTGCTGCGGGCCAGGCTGTATACAAGGAGCCTGCATAGGACCCTGCACATTCCCTGGCACGCAACTGTGTTTAAGACAAGGTAGCAGGCTCTGCAGGGCCAAGGGCAGGCCCCCATAGGAGCATTCCATGCTCTCCCCGGGGTTTCTAGCAAAGCCATGCTTTCTTTGGCAAAGATCTTTTCTTCTGACATGCAGCTGGTGGTTTGCTACTGGGCTCTCATGGACATGGGATGCCTGAGGGTCACCAGGTACCATGACCTCAGCTGCCCATCAGGCGCTGGGTATCGACCTCTCGCCCAGCTCGGAGGGCCTGTGTGCGTGTATGCGGCACTCCATCATCATGTGCAGGTGCTATGTCTGAGTGCAGGGTCTGAGGGTCTGGAAGGCCCAGGTTAAGTGTGTAGGAAGTGACTCGGGCCCCCATGGGACCTGCTGTTCTGCCAGCCTCTCATCAATTCACACCAGTGGTCCCTCAGGGAATCCCTAAGGCCATCTGAAGACGAAGAGGGTTCATATGTAATTTCTAGACGGAGCTGTGAGAAGTATGCAGCAACTTGAGGTTGACCTGGTGGCCCACTCAGCAGGGAAGGATGATGGAGAAGGGTAATCTTTTTGGTGGGCAGATTGTTGAATACATCTGCTTTTCCAAACCATCTGGAAGAAGAGATGGCCTGAGCACCATCACTCATGGGCAGTTGCTAACCATTTGTTCAGGGGTCAGGGAGAAGAAGGAACAGAGATGGCAGGAAAGGTGACTGTTCTCCAAAGGGTGCCCGCACCTGAGAAGGAGCCCAGTAGTCAGGTAGACAAGATGGCCTGTCAGCCTGTATTCCTCGCTGCCAGCTCTGCTCACCAACAAAGTGCCCTGTGATTAAGATTACTTACGGGTTCAATAAAAGAGCTTCTCATCAGGCTGATGTGGCTACAGCTATTGTCAAGCACCCAGCCTGCCAGCATGGTGACAAGCCAGCCACCAGTTGGCAGGTCTGCTACATTGTGTCCCCTTCATCCTGGCAGGGACAAACCACTCATCCTCTCTGGAGCCAATACCCATTCTGCACCCGGGCCTTCCCTCCTGCCCGCCCTGCTCTGCCAACACCATCACCCATCACAATGTCCCACACACCATCATCATTGACCGAGGGACTCATCTGACAACAAAGACGTGTGGCCAAAGGCCGGCTCTTGCATGACCCACCGACCTTATCCGGTTCTGCAAGCTCAGGGGCAGCTGGCCTCACCCAACAGTGGAAGAGCCCACTGAAGGCCTGGTCCCGACACCTGCCACGAATTGAGGCAGGTCCTGGCACCTGCCACAATCAGATGCTGGGTGTGCCATGAATAAGCTGCTTCTCCGGCAGGATAACGGATCCAGAAGCGAAGGGAAATGCTAATGGTGGGCCCTCACACCAGCCCTCGATAACCCCCTCACTGCTTTTTTGCTTCTCACCTCCAATATTTTGGGCCCCAGATTAGACGTTTTAGATCTCAAATCAAGAATGCTTCCTTAAAGGGAACCCCCAGTGGACCTGCTGCACTGAGGCCATCACCTATTTTGAGCCCCCCATGCCACTGAGACCAACTGACATAGTGGGTGTTGGCTGGGCTGATGATCCTGATCCTCCAGGGGAGAAGGTTCTACAGCTGCACGAGGTGGGGGAGGGGAGCACTGGGTCTCAAATCTAGTGAATTCTCCAGGGGACGTATTAATATTGCCAAATACAGGGATAAAAGTGAGCGGGGTGGTATAGGCAGGACGACCCAGAGCTCAGGCCACCTCAGGAATGGGAGTTTGGATCACTCTACCAAGGATTCTTACCTGAGGCCTCTGTGTAGTTTATAGACAGTTACAAATTTCCTACGACAACTCCGTGCAAAGGTAGTCTATTTCCCTTTCCCTCAAATCTGGGTTGAGCTGGGGACTTGTTTGGACCAACAACACTCAGTGGAAATGATGCTGTGTGAGTTCTGGAGCCTAGGCCTCAAAAGCTGTCTTGTCTTTTCTTATTGGAACAGCCCCTGTTAGAGGCCAGCCCCTTGCACACTGAGACCGCTGTGTGGTAAGGAGCCCTGGAGAGGGGGACAGGCACTGAGGCACCACATGTGAGCGGAACCTTCCTGGCCCAGCCCAGCCACCAGCTAAACAAAGGCAAGCGAATCATCACAGTCAATGTCATGTGGAGTAGAAGAGCCATCCAGCGGACACCTGCCTTAATGCCTCACCCACAGATGTGAGAGAAAACAAAATGGTGGGATTTGGAGGGATTCTGTTGGGTGACAAAAGGCAACTAAAACATCCCTCTCTCAACTTGGGGTTCGGACTCAGCACACTCTCTCCAGAGTTCCTCTTCACCAATCATCTCCCCCCTCAGACTCCAACCACTGAACTCTCCATACCTTGGATGAACGTGAAGGCTTCAAGAGCCATGTGACCAGTTTCCAGATAAATCCTGGCATCTCACCTTGAAACACAATGTTGTGCACGTCTTGGTGTTTCAAATGCATTAAAATTCTGCCAGCGTATATTTATATATCCTTATAGATTACAGACAAATTTGTTTACCTTTTTTGTCCTCAGACTTTTCTACCACCCACCACTCTATCAGGATGCCAGTGGTGGTGGCAGCTTTATGACTTTACATGGGCTTGACGAAAGTCCAGGAGAAGTGGGTACCCAGAGATGGATACAGTGGCTGACGAAGAGATGGGTCTCCACTGCGGGGGAGGGGGCAGGAGCGTGTCTCTTTGCGTGAGGAACGGCTGCACATGTCACACGGGGCATGTGGCTGCCGCTCCAGTGTTCCGAGCAGAACGGCGAAGGATGTGGGGGTACTTCCCGGAGTGGCAGGCAGGGCCCTGCCCTCGTCACATCCAGGCCTCCTTCTCCGGCCTTCTAGAGTTTCTGTTAACTCCCCACCAGTCTAGGCTAAATACCTCTTGGACAAACGGGCCAGCCTGGATCCAGTGGCCTGCTGCCAAGACCCCAGGTTATTCTGTGGGTGGTGTTACTATTACAGTTTTACAGTTGAAGAATCCCAGTCCTACTCCCTCGCAGGGAGATGCACTTGAGAAGCGAGTCTAGCGGGTCGGTAGCCTAGCCAAGCTCCTGGAGAGTTGTTCTGGCATCCTGACCAGAAGGATGTTTAGATGCTGGGGAGACATGCAGAGCGGGTCAGAGTCCCAGAGTCCTCTGGGCACTGAGGACGAGCCCCCAGTATTGGTGAGGGACACACTTTTCAGCCGAGGATGGGGTCTCCTCCATGCTGCCTGCCCTGTGCTCCCCACTCCTGGGCCCATCTCAGATGCTACCACTGAGCTCCCAACTCCATGCGGGAGCCTCCACAGCCCAGGAGGGATGGCCTGGCACAGCGGCACCTGGCTCAGCCCTTTCCCTCTCGAACCCTGGCCCCTGAGTGCCACCCCCTCCTTGACACGGTTGCCTAAGCCTTAGGCACATCCGTATATTTTACTGGGCCTTTGTTGCGCACCCCCCACCCCCAAAGCTGTCCCAGAAATCCATCTCTGACCTGCTTCTTCTGAATGGAAAAACCCCTGACAACAAAGGTGCAGTGTCTCGGCCTCGTGGCCACCTTCCACAGGCACCTGCCGCTCAGGACATCGCGGCTGGGTACTGCTGAGCTCAGGGACTGGGAGACACTGAATGGGACTATTGTTCTCTGCTCCCAGGGCCCATGAAGGCTCCTGAAGGGGCAGAGGCATCTTCCCTGCGCACAGTTGAGCATTTCACGTGAACACAAAACCCTCAGTGTGACCAACCCAGCCATGCCTTCCTGGAGGGACACACAGAGGGCACATTTGGACTAAGGAGATCGAGTCTGGGAGCCATGCTTAATGGAGACAAGGGGCGCATTGGGGTCTCGGCTCCTCGGTCTGTGAGGGTGGCTGCCACCTTCAGAGATCCCTGATGGTCCCAGAGAGAAAAGACATGGAAGACACACATCAGAGTGGCACCCTGCCTGGGGCAGGAGAAAGACGCTCCAGGTCAGAAACCTCGCTCAGCCCCTAATACCCTGTGACCTGCTGTGTCACGTGACCTCCCTGAGCTTCAACTGACCCTTTTGTAAAACCGAGGGATCTGCAGGGCCTACCTCGCACAACGAAATAGGATCTTGTTTTTCCAGGCTTCACATACCGTCGGAGTGCCTGGCATGGTGTCTGGTAAACCTGTCCATGCAGGGGAATGCACCAGGCTGGGCCTGAGCCATGGATGGTGTCCCAGGCCCTGCTCTGCTCCCCCCCATACCCGCTCCGCCTCCTACTCCTGCCCCCCTGCTCACAGCTATGACAAGTCTTCAGCAAATACATCCTGACAGCTCAGCACAAGAATTAACTTGAAAGATCCTGGCCTCCAGAACCTGCCCTGAGCTAAAGGTGGGACGTGCGGGTGTGGCCCTCTAGGCCCCTCTCCTTGTGACCTTGAACACACCAAGCCTGCCTCCAAGCTTGCTTTTCTCCATTGCCACCCATACTCAGGGGTGCAAAAAGCCTCACTCCAGCCCCATGCTTCATGCCTACAAATTGCAAGTTGGAGATGGCACCCAGCAGGCGCGAAGCCTGGGGGTGAAGAGGGGGTGCTGGATGGAGAGGATCAGGGAAGGAGAGAGACACTGGGGTGCTGGGCTTGTGCTGTGCCAAGAAAGGCCTGGAGGGGGCCCCTGGCTGGCACAGTTAGAACATGAGACTCTTGAACTTGGGAACGGGAGTGGGGGGGTCAGGGGTCGTGAGTTTCAGCCCCTCGTTGGGTGTGGAGACTACTTAAAAAAAAAAAATACAAGCTTGGGGTATAAAGCTAGTAGGGCATTTGAACCTCAGGCAACACAAGCTGTGTCAGTGGGAACAGACCTACCCCAGGGGCGCACACAGCTGGCCACACGACAGCGCCTGCAGCGCCCCGCTTCACCTCTGCCCTCAGTTTCTGAGAGACAACAGAGATGCTTGTGCCCTGCGGCAGAGCAGACAGTTCTGTGACAGTGCGAGCTTCTCAGGTGAGTGGTTTGCATGAAGTTTCAGTGACTTCGTGTTTCTGCCACGTGCAAAAATCTATTCCCCCACTGTTGCCCCGAGAAGTTGGGGAGCACACGTGGACCCCACCTGTGTATTCACGTGCACTAGTGCTTCTGTGCAAGGCCTGAGCGCCGAAGGGGTTTGGGGGGTGGGGCTGGGAGCAGATGGCAGCAGGCAGCACAGATGGGCAGCGGCTCTGGGGCAGCAGAGGGAGGCCCTGGGCCCGTGCTGGGAGCACCCTGGATGGGTAAAGAACAGGGGCCTAGTAAGTGGCAGCCCCTTCCCCTCACACACTCCATGGAGGTGGCTGCCAGCCGCTTTGCCTGCTGCAGGCCTTGGCCATCCCCTCGCCTCTCCTCCCATCAAGCCTGGGAGCCTGGGGTCATGGTCTGTGCCCATTCTCCTGTCAGAGGGACTGAGGTTCCCTGGAAATCGTGCAGAGAGGGTCCGAGACAACAAACAAGAAAGGCTGCTGGGGTTCAAGTCTGCCCCTTTTGTTAAAGGCAAAGAGGCAGACTCTCCCGCATGCCTTGTGCATGTGATCACACACGTGTGTGTGGGTGTGGGGGTGAGCTGTATGTGTGCACCCACATGTGCATGAGGGGGTTGCACACGCTTGTGTGTGGTGGAGGCACAGGTGGGTTGGTCAGTGTGCACAGGTAAGTGTGCGCTGTGCGGTGTGTGTGCCCATCTGTGTGAGAGTATGGGGCCTGCGTGAGGCCACGTCTGCATCTCCTGCTCTGTCACACTCAGCAAACATCAAATATCACCACCAGTGAGTGCAAGGCAGCCGTTTGCTGCGTTCCCCGGGGGCTGCCCCAGGTAAAGAGCCAGTCCCGGCCCTTGGGGTGACTGAGCAAGACCGAAGTGGGTCTAGGACCGGGGATTCCTCCTCACCGGGCCTCTGCACACATCACTGCCCATCCTTTCTTACAGAGGACTTTGGAAGGATGTGTGAACAGCCCAAGGTTACCCGCTGAGGGCGGGCAGAGCGAGCTGGGCCTGTCAGGCTCTGAAGCCTGGCTCTATCCTCCCAGTGACCGTGGTGGCCTACCCCAGCACGGCCCCAATCCTCTGTCCCCCTCCATGGGTCCTGCTTTGAGCGCTGTACCTTGCTTGGATGAATGGGGAAGGGCACAAATGAATGAAAACATCATCTCCCAATCTAGGCAGAGGTCGAGGTCCCAGGGTGGTCTCTGAGCCCTCAGACAGAACGGAGCCCAGAACAGATGCTCCCCCCACCCCCACCCCTGCCCTCCTCCCTGCCAGCCCCAGCCCCTACCTGAGCCCTGTGGGGCCGCACTGGACAGGATCCACTTGACCAGGCAGCACCGCATCAGGGCCTGGCGGGTGAGCCGAGGCCTCTGCCACTTGACGCCCTCCTTCTTGCTGAGCGGTGTGCGCCTGGGGTCCCCCAGGAGGCTGCCATCTGACACCTTCATCACTTCCTGCAGCAGGAACAGGTAGAGCAGCCCTGAGCTCTTGCTTACTGAGAGGACCTCCGGGCCGGCCCCGGCTTCCTGGGCAAGGTCAACCTTACTTCCACCAGGGTCTTGACCTCCAGGCGTGCATGCCCAGAGCCCCCAACTCACCTGGAGAGTTCCCAGGGCACTGTTGGCCCTGCCACTGGTCATCCCCTGCCCAGTTTTCTGTGGCCCCCCTCTCTCCATGAGCTCTCGGCCACTACAAGCAAGAGGCAGCTTCAGGAACATACAGTGTCCACTAGGAAAGTGACCCAGATGCTCCAGGATGACGGAATGACATCCAAGGCCACTCTAGGGCTCTGTGCACTGTGTGCCTCCCATGCACAGTCCCCTCCAGCCACACCGACCTGCTCTTCCCCACTCCCACTTCAAGACCCAGCTAGCAAGTCACCTCTTCCAGGCAGCCCCCCAGCTTCTAAAACTAAGGGATTGGGTCCATCCTTGTGTTCTAGCTCCATAACATGACTATGCCATGACAAGTTGCTGAAGGAATCCTGGACGAGGGCAGAGCTGGGGGTTCCCTACCCTGTGCCCTGGCCTGGCATATGGTGGGGCCCCCAGAAGGAGGGAGGTGAGGGTCCATGCTGGCTCATCAGGCCCCCAATCCTGGCACAGGCCTGGTTGCCAAAGACCACAGTCCAAACCCCTCACTGGACTAAAGCCCAGAGACGGGAGTGGATCCACACAGGGTCACACAGCAAAGCTAGGCTTCCTCGCTTGGTTACAGGGCCCCCAGTCTGCTTCATCTTGAGGCAAGCAGAGGCTAAGGGGGGGAGCCATGCGATCTCCCCACGAGGGGCCACATCGATGGAGCCCCCTTCTTCAAGCTGTGCAACAGTCGAAAGAAGCAACTCGAGCAAGACTGGAGGAATCCTGGAGCAGGGAGCAGTTAGGGGGGTGCTGGAAGTGGGCTCCAGTCAGTGTGGCTCGGGAAAGGGCAGCCTGGGGTCCCAGTGGAGGCTAGTTTCCCTACAACAATATGTGGAGTACTGTCATGCTGGCTCCAAACTGCCCCCTGTCCCCAGCACCCGTGCTGGCAGCAGGGCACTTCTCATGGACCAGGCCCAGGGGAGGGTCGTGTGTGGCAAGGGACAGTGGCCACAGTATCCCCTCCGGACATCTAGTTTGCTGCCTTTGTGAGACATCTCCTGCTTGGGATGGCTGTGCCTTGGGTGCGGCCTGGCCCAATGGACCACCCCAAGGGTAGCTCCCAGGTTCACTCTGCCTGTGACGCGTGGCCTGAGTGCCAGCCATGGGAGGAAACGCCCCTGTGTGGGCACTAGTTCCAAGCAGGTGGCCAGGACAATGGCCACGGGGGTGGTAAGTTGGTGATATCCTTCCAGGGTCATGGAATTTCATGTGCGTTACCTTTGGACAGTCCTGAAACGTATGTGGCTCCCCAAATAAACAATGTGCAATTGGGGAAGTTATGCAGACACAGGGCGGCGAACAGCCCCTGCATCAGTCAATTCTCAGGTGTAAAAAGCAGAGACAGACCCAGGCTGATGATAACTAGACAGGAATCAGCGGTGGCGGGGGGGTGGGGGGGTGTCCCAGGCCAGCCACAGTCCTCCCAGAAAGGACAGAGAGCCAGGCTCGGAAGACAAACCAGAGAGCAAAGAGCAAGCAAAGGGACAGCCAGACCTCAGCCACAGTCCCCCTGGACAAAGCCAGCCGGAGCACATCTGCTACTGCTGAGCACACAGGCCTCTGTTGCTGGCCCTGCCGGCCTAGGGGCACTGGGCCTGGGACCCTCACTGGCCTTGGTGCCGCTGCCCTTAGGGCCTAGAGGCTGCTGTGGGGCTTTCTCAGCCGAGTCACCAGTTCAAGGTCAAGAGTAGAGAAATCTGACTGTCCAGCCCAGGTCAGGTGCCTAATCCCTGGCTGCAAAAGGAGCCAGGAAAGCAAACATCAGGACTTTAAGCGTCTCTGGTGTCCTCGGCAGGGGCTTTCCTGAACAAGAGGTAGAAGAAAGTCCCCACAGATATCCCCTAAACTGTGGAGTTTGTGCAGGCTTCAGTTAAGCAGAACCCTCCAGCACTGGGTTGGCTCGTGGCTCCATGAAGCCTGTTCGTATTTAGGGCTGGACAGTTTTCCTCCTTTTGGTGAAGTGGCCACCTAGACAGGGTGATGTCCACTCCCCTTATCCTCATTTCCAGAACCTTTCCAGTTGTGAGCACCCTGTCACGCTCCAAGCCACCTCCCGACCACCCACACTCAGCAACGCCCTCCCCCCCCACATTCCTTCCCTTGTCCAAGACTTGCTCTGGCACTGAGGGGGTCTGTGGCGCCCAGAGCCACAGCAAGGGTGAGCACACATCCTGGCGGGGCAGAAAGAGGGCATGACAGGGGTGCCGAGCAGTCTCCAGGTGCCCGCGATGCCGCAGAAGGCCCCGTGTATGCACAAGCACACATGTACATGCACGCGTTCAAGTACACACAGGTCCTGCCCAGGCTGTGTCAGAGAGGCATCCTCTCCATTATTCATGATCTTATTCAGGAGAGAAATGGCCTCAATGAATAAAGTCTTTATTTCAGTCGGGGGGGAGGGGCGGGGGGCGGAGAGATTAGCAGCTGGTGCTTGGTTACTTCATGAATTCTTTGCTGTAGACTTCACAGCTGGGGTCAGTGGAGAATGTCAGGAGGAAAAACCACAGTGAGGGTGTCAGAGCCTCTGTTGGGACCAGAAGCTACCTGCTGGGACCCCTTCTATCTCAGGACTGTGCTGATGCTGGCCGGCAGGGGTCATCCTCGGGGAGCCCTCTGCTGGTGGTGGGGATTCTGTCCTGCAGCCTAGGCCTTAACTAAGGTAGGGGAGACGCAGCTGGGGTCCCAGGGTTCTGTCCTGCAGGGAAGGCTGGGAGGGCCACAGGAGGGCTGCGACCTCCTTTTGTGCATTTCATTCTGGGCCTCAATGTCTTGCACTCCTATTTTAAAGACGAAGACGGGGCACCTGGATGACTCAGTCAGTTAAGCGTCTGACTTCGGCTCAGGTCATGATCTCATGGTTTGTGGGTTTGAGCCCCATGTCGGGCTCTGTGCTGACAGCTTGGAGCCTGGAGCTTGCTTCAGATTCTGTGTCTCATTCTCTCTCTCCACCTTGTCGTTTCTCTCTCTGTCTCTCAAAAAAAGAAATAAATGTAAAAACAAAAATTTAAAAACGAAGAAACTGGGGCACCTGGGTGGCTCTGTCAGTTCAGCGTCTGACTTTGGTTCAGGTCATGATCTCATGGTTCGTGAGTTCGAGACCCGCATTGGGCTCTATGCTGTCAGCACAGAGCCTGGTTGGATCCTCTGTTTCCCCCTCTCTCTGCCTTCCCTGCTTGCATGCCCTCTCTCTCTCTCTTCAAAAATAAACATTTTTTTTTAAACAAAAATAAAGATGAAGAAACTAAGTCCAGCAGAAGTCTGGGGGCATGCCAGGGTCACTCTGTTCTTGTGGTGCCTTGGTTCCAAACTTCAGGTGGTACTGGCCACAGGATGTACTGCTTAGGCTTCCTGGGGCTGGGCCTGGAGAGGCCTTGGAAGCTGGGGAGAGGGTCCCCATTCAGAGTACCATGAATGTCCTGATGCCCTCCCGGGCTGAGGAGCCCCAGAGTGTGTGTTCTCTCTGCTGCAGAGAGTTGGGGAGAAGAGTGACAGGAGCCCTGTGCCTGAGGCTGTGCCCTGAGCCCTGCCTAGGAGGGCAGGAGCCCTATGACGGCCTCCCTCTGTGAAGTGGCTGAGGGGCTCACAGTGACTGAGAGAGGGTCCGGCCACAGGCCATGGACTTGGCCCGTCAGACCTTGGGGGAGGGCAGGAGGAGGGACAAATGACCCGAATGACCACAGGCCATCCTCATGAATCTTTGACACCGGTCTGGGAGAGGGTCTGACTGGGCTGTCAGGAAAGTTAATGGCCACTCTGGGATTTGGCAGCTCTCAGGCATGAAGGGAGGGAGCCCTGAGAGGTGACATATTAACACTCTTAGCCCCAAGCTGCCACTGTTCTAAGAGGTGACAGAATTGAGGAGAGCTGAGTCAGTGAGGAAACTCCAACACAAATTCATTCCTCTCCCATCCCTGCTAAAGACCCCCACCCCCACCCCCGTGGCTTCCACTGCATTCCACATAAAACCCCAGTGCCTTGGTCCTGCCTCCAAAGCCCTACTCAGTTGAGCCCTGTCTGCCCCTGGACAGCCTGTCTCATCTGCCCACCGCCAGCCTCACCCTGCTCTGCGCTCTTTACACATACGGGACAAGTTCGCACACCACCTTTGCACTGCTGGCTCCTCCACCTGCACCTTCTATCCAGGGCCTCTCCACATCATTTCTCACAATCACACGTGATTCTTCATGATCTCAGTAAAGATTCAATTGAAAAATACTGTCACACTCACAAAAAAAAAAAGTATTAAAGGGGCGCCTGGGTGGCTCAGTTGGTTGGGCTTCTGACTAGCTCGGGTCATGATCTCAGTTTGTGAGTTTGAGCCCCACGTCGGGCACTGTGCTGACAGCTCAGAGCCTGGAGTCTGCTTCAGGTTCTGTGTCTCCCTGTCTCTCTGATCTTCCCCTGCTTGCGTTCTGTCTCTCTCACAAATAAACATTAAAAAATTTTTTTAAAAGAGTATTAAATATAAATATTTATACATGTTTAAATATATATATTTACATACACATACACCAAAAGCTCAAGAAATATTCACAAAAGACTGGGTGAAAGTCCCCTGATGCTCCTCATAATTCACATGAGAATTTCTCTCTTCCCACTCCTGCTTGATCCTGGCATCATTTCAACACAGGACAGAGCCATCCCTCCGTCCTCCATGGACCTCATGGGGTGGCCAGGGTGGGGAGACAGGGACCAATGAAGCCAGAAGATCTGGGCCCTGAGGTCACACAGAGTCCCCAGTGGCACATGTGGGTGTTACAGACCACATCCTGGGAATGGCCCTGGGGACCTCTACCTAATCTGAAGCCTGCAGGGTCCCTCAAGGGCAGAGGCCACAGGTGGGCAGGGCTGTTCCCTGACACCCTTCACTGAGACTCACAGCTCCTGTCCAGCCAGATGGGTCAGGGGCAGGTCTTAGCCCACCTCCAAGTCCAAGTCTGTAAAGAGCAAGGGAGGGACAGAAAGGACATCAAGCTGGCCACATGCCTGCTCTGGACCAGGCACTGGGTTTGGGTAGAGACACTTATTTGATGCTCACAGCAACCTAGTGAGGTTCCTTAGACCCTCCTCCAAATCACCCCCCTGAAGCCCAAGTCCCATTAACAGGCTCTTTCTCACACCCTCTTACCAAGCTTGCCTGGTTCCCTGTGGGGTGTGTGCTCTTTCACTCAAGGTCAATGAGGAGTCAACCTAATGGTTCAACGCCAGGGGTATCCTGGTGGCTCTGGCTGGAGGTCATGGGTTCCAGGGGGTGGGTCTGTGCCGCTGGGCACCTGGGAGATGCTTCCATCTGGTTTGGGAGATGATTCGACTCTGGGTGTCCAGACCGCCCCTCTACCTCTACCTCCTCTTTTATAGGGATGGGGTGTGGCTGCAGCCGAGAGTCTCAGCAGGCTGAGGGGATTGGTGGGGGCACAGAGTGGAATTTAATACTGTTGTTTCATTTTCACATCATTGTTATGGTTACCTTCTACTCCATCAACAGCTACCCTCTTTGCATTTACAATAATGATTTTTAAAGATTCCCCTCAAGGGGAGCCTGGATGGCTCAGTTGGTTGAGCATCTGAATTCAGCTCAGGTCATGACCTTGCAGTTCATGGCTTCAAGCTCTGCATCAGACTCTGTGCTCACAGCTCAGAGCCTGGAGCCTGCTTTGGATTCTGTGTCTCCCCCTCTCTCTGTACCTCCCCCACTCATGCTGTCTCTGTCTCTCTCTTTGTCAAAAATAAACATTAAAAAAATTCTTAAGTAAATGAAAAGTCCCCTCATGATGAGTTTATTAGAATTGAAAATGTGAGGGGCGCCTGGGTGGCTTAGTCGGTTAAGCGTCCGACTTTCGCTTGGGTCATGATCTCGCGGTTCGTGGGTTCGAGCCCCGCGTCGGGCTCTGTGCTGACTGCCAGCTCAGAGCCTGGAGCCTGTTTCAGTCTGTGACTCCCTCTCTCTCTGACCCTCCCCTGCTCACGCTGTCTCTCTCTCATAGAAATAAATAAAAATATTAAAAAAAAAAAAAAAAGAATTGAAAATGTGAGTTAATTTAAAGAGAAAATGAAAAACAATAACAGATTGTGGAAGATAAGGTAAAGTCAGTGAAAGCAGAGCATCAACAGCTAGGAAACTTAGAGACTGAGGGTCCTGCTCAATGAAGCCAGGCTGAGCTGTCCCAGTAAGTGCCCACCAGCTTGCCTGTGACTATTGAGAACTTGAAATATGGCCAATGCAAACTGACATATGCCATCAGTGCAAATACACACTGGATTCAAAGCCTAACTTAGAAGATGTAAAATAGGAACGCCTGGGTGGCTCAGTCAGTTAAGTGTCCAACTCTTGATTTCGGCTCAGGTCATGATCTCACGGTTCATGGGTTTGAGCCTTGCATCCGTCTCTGCTCTGACAGTGCACAGTTTGGTTGTGATTCTCTCTCTCCGCCCCTTCTCTGTGACATGTGTGCGCGCACACACACACTCTCTCTCTCTCTCCATTTTAAAATAATAATTTTATATTAATTATATATAGAAATGATAATATTTACACTGGGTTAAATATATTATTAAAAATAATCATACTTTTAAAAAAAAGGTTTCTTTAATGTGCCAACCTGAACATTTAACATGACACCTGTGGCTCACACTACATTTCTCTTGTCTAGCACATTCTAGATGGTTCTCAGACCTGCTTTGGGATAGCCTCCTCCTGCCAGTGCATACTGTGACCCTAACTCCTGTGTCCTTCTCAAGTCCCAGCTAGGGTTGGTCAGACTTGTTTCAGAGAGGTGGCCCAGTGGAGTATGGAGGAAGGCTGAGGGATAATAAAGGAGGAGGTCAACTTGGGGGGCTGCCCAAGTCCAGGGGAAGAAGAGGGGGTGCTGAGACAGGCCCAGGCAGTGGAATGGGTGGTGGGGATATTAGTGGGTATTTAGGATCTGCTGTAGATGTGGATGGGCGGGGAGGGGGAGAGGCCAGGTGAGTCCTCAGTAACTATGACACCTGTCACCACGGAGACAAAAAGGCAGACCGACCCTCATGCCTTCCAGCTGCCCCAGAGGGACGTCTGGACTCTCCACTCGGAACACCATCACTGAGAGTTTTCACTGCACCACAGAGAGGGGCCAGATCATTGTAAACAAACTATGAGGACCTGGGCTGGCACATCCCACCTGTGACTGCTCACTCCCTGTGGGCAGCTGCCCTGCTCACTGCCCCACACACAGTGGGCACAGCGTTGGGGGGGGGGGACGGCCCATCGGTTAAGCCCCTAGGGGTGCACCGAGGTGAGACCTTAGAGCAGCTACTTCTGTCTTTGGTTCTCATCAGCTAGGCTCCAGAGCACCCCCAAAGTGAAGCCCAGAGGCGGCGTGGCAAAGGTTACTCGTGGGCATGTGGCAGCACGTTGGGGATGGGGGCTGCATGACTGGAGGCTCTGGAGGGTCCTGACAAACCCGAGTGAAAACATCCAGGCTCCCTTCCTCACAGGTAATGCCCTACAAATAAATGCACGGACAAAAGGCAGAGCTGATTTCTCCCAAATATTTGCAGACATTTATGGATGAGAAATAACATGAATGGTTGCATAAGGAGCACCAGGGTGCACCGGCTGCTGGCTTAGAAGGCACACTTAGCTAGGGAGGGGGATTTCAGGGAGGTTCACGTCATTTCAGTCCACCGAGTACAGTGGGAAGAGGTCTGCAGTCAGCCAGACAGGGACTTGAATCCCAGGTCCTCACCTCCTGGCTGGGCAACCCTGGACAAAGGACTTGACCATGCTGGGCCTCAGTTTCCTCGTCGGTAAAATAGGGATAATAATGTGCCTTTATAGGACCTTGGGGAAGGTTAAATGAGATGACATACACAAAGCCCTGGCAGGAGCTCAATTATCGATATTCTTCATCCTTCTGATGCTGAATAAGGTCTGCTGCCCAGAGCAAGGGGCAGGGCCAAGCGATGGCCCAGTGACGTCCAGGAGATCTAACTTGGCTCTGCCCAGCTGCTGGCCATCAGAATCACCTAGCAGCTTCCCCCACATCTGGTTGCCTGGAGGCCGCATTATTTGATTCAGTGGCACCTGACCTGCTCTATTTTATTTTAAGTTTATTTATTTATTTTGAAAGAGAGAGTGCCAGTGGGGGAGGGGTGGAGAGAGAGAGAGAGGGAGCAGTAGAAGATCCCAAGCAGGTTCTGTGCTCTCAGCACAGAGCCTGATGTGGGGCTCAAACCCACAAACGGTGAGATCGTGAATGAGCTGAAACCTAGAATCCGATGCTTCAGCTTAACCAACCGAGCCATCCAGGCGCTCCTGGGCTGCTCTATTTTTATAAAGCTCCGCAGTAGATCTGAAAGTGTGGCTATGAGGGCTCATCCCACCAAATTGGAAGTTCTAGACCTTGTCTGTTGGGAGGAAGGGCTCTCAGGTTCTCAGTCTTCCTCCACCCCTCCATCCTAGGAAGGCTGCCTCAGGGCTGGAGTCTGGGCCAGCCAGGGATATACAGAGCTGCTCAGATATGGGGCTGCTTGCCCGCCGCCCCTAACTCTGTCCTGGGGACAGCAGCGCAGGCGGCTCACTGAGCAACCACTCCTCATTGCTTGCTTGCTCTATTTCCATCACTTGGGACAGATGGCAGGAAATGGCGGTGGGCGTCGTGTCGTGCGGGCCCCGGGGATTTGGGGTGGGGAGGCTTTGGGGAGCTTCAATTCTCCACCCACCCCTGGGTACCTACAGATGCAGGCCAGGCAGCTAGACTTCTGAGTGGGGAGCTGAGACTATCCTGAGTCCCTGCCAACACTTGCACATGCACACAGGACGAGCAGGGGAGGGGAGGAGAGGGCTGGGTCGTCCCTGCCCTTCCTCTGATGGCTGCCACCTGGGCTAAGACACAAGCTCCCCACCTAGCCCTTGCTGTGTAGGCAATGAGGGTGTCTCATTAACCCAGGGGTGAACTTCATTCTGACAGCATTCTCCTGCTGGAGCGCCCTCCCCAGCCTCTACTCAGTAATCAGAAAATAGTAGCATTGACACTCCAAACACTTATGGAGCTCTTGCTATATTCCCGGCCTGTGCTAAACAGGCTGGTGTCGGATCTCACTTCTCTAGGAGGTGGATGATATTTCCCCCAGGAAGATGAGGAGACCATGGCACAGAGGAGCTAACCAACTTGTCCAAGGACACACAGCTAGTGACGAAGGAGCTGGGTGTGAGCCCAGATCTTCCTGACGCAGAGCCAGGTTAACAGCTGACAAGGTGCAGACACGTTATCTCCCCAGGCCACCATCCTCTCGTGGCCAGGGCCCTTCGAATACCAAATAGTGGAGATGGAGCTCTGTTCTGCAGCAAGCCAGCGGGCATACGTGTGTACATATGGGATGGCGCGTGAGATCCACCTCCTGGCACTTTGCTAATGTCCCCCACCTCTACTCCCAGCCCCCACTGGTCAGCACAAGGTACAGACCTCAGGGGAGGGCCCGGCACAGTGAGTGTATCTAAGGCCCAAATGGGGAGACTGAACCTCAGAGAGAGGATGGACCCTGCCCAAGCTCACAGGGTCAACGGGGTGGAGTTGGGGACAGAACCTGAGGGTCACTGCTCAGAGTGCCCATATTGAGAGAGGATCTTAAAACAGAGTTAGGGTGGGCTGGGCACAGGGGTAGCATTGGTTTACCCCTTGCTTGCCCTGGAGGCATGTGCTGGAGGAGGGGAAGGGCGGGCGGAGCTGGAGATGAGGCCACTGAAGACCAGTGGCTGCTTTCCCTAGCTGAGCACTGCACAGGCCCAAGCCTATGGGGTAGGGGGGCTGCTGGGCAGAGACCTGAGGCAGGAGACCAGAGATGAGAGGCTGGGCCACCTGGGAGGTGGGACAGGCCTCCTCTCGGCTGTCCTGCCAAAGCTCAGCTCCCCCTCTCCGACTCTGGCACCCGCAAGCCCCCTTGGTGCTCTCCCTGTCACGTGGCTGCTTTGTGGCATTCTAGGATGTGGGCTGATCACAGCTGACAGATGCACCTGTTCAAGGGAAACATCAGTCAGCTGGGGACAGGGAGCGGGATGGGGGCACGGTACACAATGACTTGCCCCCCACTACGGCCTCTGCCCTGTCCAGTTGCCTTCCTGCCCTTTGTCTGGAGGACTAGCTAAGGAGGACTTGCCAAGTTCTCTCTCTTCTTTTTTTGCCTTGGAAACCAAGGTTGCCCTTCTCCCTCACAGAGGCCACATTCAGGGCTCCACAGCTGCTCCTGGGCGTCACCAGGGATGCCTTGGAGTCGGGTAGGGAGAGCAGATGGGCCCCAAGCCAGCCTGAATCAGCTGAGCGCCTCCCACTCCTGTGGAAGATTTTGATAAGAAAAGGGATCCTGAATTCAGAAGATTGGGATCCTTGCCTCTGCAGTTTTGGATCTGCAGCTCGGAAAGGGACCTGTGGCTCAAGGTCACATGGCTAAACCAGGGGACATGGCCAAGGGTGGGGTCTGGCTTGTGTGCTTACTGAAGTTTTCAGAAGGAACAACGGGCCACAAACCCATGGAGCCAGCCCCCAGCTGGGATGGGACACTCCCCAGCTTCCTGGTTACAAGGCTCCACTCCCCCTTTGTGCTCTTCTCCCAGGACATCCCCCGCCCGCCCACCAAGCCCTTGGGAACTGGGCTTTGGAGTAAGATGGCGCAGGGTTCAAATTCCGGCTATAACATGTTTTAGCTTGCAATCTAGGACAGGCCTCAGTTTCCTCATCTATAAGTGGGTACGATACCAAGAATTACCTCACGGGCTGCACAGGGGTCCAGGGAGATGCTGTGGGTGCAGGTCCTGTTGAGAGGCCAGGCAGGGAGAGGCCGCCACCTCAGCGATACTCCCCTCAGCCCTGCCCTTCTCTCAGACTCCACCTGAGCAACCTCAGAGCTACGTCACTCCCTATCTCAATTCGTCACTCCCTATCTCAATTCGGGGCTTTGATCTCTATCTTTGAAAATGGGCAAGCAGGGGCACCTGGGTGGCTTAATCGGTTAAGCATCTGACTTTCGCTTAGGTCATGATCTTGCGGTTCGTGGGTTCGAGCCCCGTGTCGGGCTCTGTGCTGACTGCCAGCTCAGAGCCTGGAGCCTGTTTCAGTCTGTGACTCCCTCTCTCTCTGACCCTCCCCTGCTCACTCTCTCTCTCTCTCCTAGAAATAAAAATATTTAAAAAAAAATACATACATTAAAAAAAGAAAAGAAAAGAAAATGGGCGAGCAAATTCGGGCCCACCTCCCAAAAGCGGCCTGCAAGAAGGTTGGAAGCTGGGCAGATAGCTGTTCCCAGTGCGTGTGCCGGGCCACGAAGACATCACTCCCTGAAGACCCAGGACGACAGCTCGCGCCTGCCATGGGAGACCCTGTGGCCCTGTTGGTTTATTTCCCCTAAGAGCTCACAGGCTGCTCCCCTCTCTGTGCCTCAGTGTCTGCAGAAGGGGAAGGGGCAGTGTCTGTCCTCCCAGGGCATCACAAGGATCCGCAAAGGACGGGGTAGTGCATGGAGAGACTAAGGGACTGAACACCCACGGCATGTTATTGGGGGCAGCCATTGCAGTCCTGCTGCCACGAGAGAGGAAGATTATTTTTCGCAGTCCCCCTGCTGACCTTGGTGAGGGATCCAGTGGTGGCTTCCCTTAGGACCTCTGTCCCTGCCTGGCCCAGCACCAGAAGGTGTGGGACCCACTACAGTCTCTGGCCAGGTCAGGAAGGCCACTGGAAGGCATAAGGCTCAGTGAGATCCTCTGGGGCCTGGGAGCCTGCTGGAGTCGCTCACCAGGCCGGGGAAGGAAGTGACCTCCAGCAGAGGAAAGGAAGAAGGACTGCCTCCTGTTTGGTGGACGGAGTGGGCTGTGTGCACCCATGTGCAGCCTGAGTGGAGAAACCCCTGCCTCTGTGTGCGTGCTGGTCGTGTGTGCAGCACAAGTCAGCCGTGGGCACAGTCACAGGGCACGCTTGTGCAGTGCGCGCTGAGGCTGACGCCCGTGCCTGCACAGGACCTGTGTTGGCTGTGCTGTGTGCGCACAGTGAGTGCATAGCGTGTATGCCGGTGACAAGGAACTAAGTTTCTCTGCTTCTGCCCCGGAGGCTGCTGGGGGGACCCGAGAAGACAGGTGAGAAAGCATCTTTCACTGTGCCCTGTTGCTGTGCTCGAAGGGTTTCATGTCATCACTTCTGCTGATCTTCTTGGCGCCCCTGGGAGCTGGATCAGAGAGGGCAGGGGTGGCCCAGGCTCTGGGGAAGTGTGGCCTGGAACTCTAGGCTGCTAGTTCTCATGGGTGAAAGAGAGGCAGGAATCCAGCTCTGGGGGTGGGAGAGGCGGAGTGAAGGTCGAGGGAGACTCCGATGCCAGCCCAATGTCTATCGTTCCTTGCTCACAAGACTCTGATTTTATTTGCATCATTTTGCCTGTCCTTCCCTCTACTTCCTGCTGCCTACATGTGCTGGCCGGAGCTCCAGCAGCCATGTTGGACTTTAAGGTAACCTCAAGAATGGAAGCCAGTGAGATAGATGAGGCCTGAGTCCCTGCTGACCGTGGGGCCTCCATGTCAGCCCTCTACTGCCTCCCTCCGGACTTGAGGCTGAGAGAGAAATGTGACCAACCCTGCTCAAACCGCTGTTAGTCGGGGCGCTCTGTTAAGAGCAGCCAGATCTAAGCCTGATGCTTCTTCCTCCTTCCCAAGCAAGACTGTCCCAAAAATGTGAGAAGCCTGCAAGGCATCAGGACAGATTTTTTTCTGAGTGTGAACAGTATTCTGAGATTCAGCTTGTTTTCCTTTCCCTCGTTCTTCTTCACTTATTCTTCAGCCTCCCAACACTCTGCCACTAGTCCTTGAACTCTATCCTGGGCATTTTCCTTGCCTGCTCTCTTCCAACCTCCCAGCAGCCACACGGAGAGGGGACTATGAGCACGTGTCCTTGTTAGGGGGCTCATAGCCCTTTGGGAAGTTGCGTTCATTAATTACTTGAATAATTAAAACATGCACGCATTGCCCCCGCTTCAAGCCCGACACCCCGCTGCCAGCACTCAGCCTTCCCCCACCTCTAAGGACTGTGGGCTCAGGCTCAGCGGCCCCCCAGGCACTTGCCCCAGGGACCTAACTGAGCAGGACTAGCTACATGTCTGACCCCAAGCTCTTCCTTTGTCCAACTTCTATCGCACACACACCTAAAGCCTCTCCAGTCCACAGGGGGGGCCAGAAGTCTAGCCTCCCAGACAGGACACCCCAGCACTTACTTTTTCAAAAGTGACCCTACAGGGGACAACAGGGCTTGAGGTCAAAGGAGGAAGCACAGCAAGGCCCCCCTGGTCCAGGGCCACCCTCAGAAGCCCTGGCTCCCCACCCCTGGGCCAGCCCCCAGCCCCTCCGGCGCCTACCTTGGCCCGCTGCATCCTGGGCGCTGAAGGAAACTGTTGCCGGCCTCTCCTCTTCGCAGCTGAGAACAGGACTGCCGGGCCGGCTGGCAGCTGCCTCATGTTTGCTCGGACCCAGACGTAATTGCAACGGCGGCTCCTCGCCCGCCCCCTGCCCACCCCGCCCTCCCCGCCTGTTTCTCCCCGCTCCACCCCTTCTGCTCTGCCTCCTGCCTCTCTCAACCCCTCTCCCTCTCTTTCCCTCCCTCCCCCTCTCTCCCTCCCCACCCCTCTCGGATAGATTCTCAGTCCCCCTCCCAGGCTCTCTGTCCCACTCTGGGTATAAATGGTTCCTAATCCTTCCCTCTGAGCCTGCGGAAGCCCCTTCGCCCGGCTCTTGGCTCTCCCTCCTGCTTCTGTTGCGGGGCTGGCATCTCTCTCTCTGCCTCCCCCGCTGTCTATCTCTTTCTCTAAGGCACACACCCTCTGCTCCCCTACCTTGGTCACAGGAGGGTGGAGTGGTGGGTGCAGAGAGCCTCTGCTGGGGGTGGGGAAGGAGAGCTCCGGCAAGGCACCAGCGCGGTGTTGGGCAAGGAGCCTGGAGAACCTCCCCTGAGGCAGTTCCAGAACAGGCCAGCCCCTCCCCTCCCTGCTGCCCCCGTGCACAGACAACCTCAGGTCATCTTAGTGGAGATGGGCTGCAAAGAGGGATCTGGCCCCACGGAGGCCTGGGGTCCACCTGGTGCCCCCTGCAGACATCTTCCGGCCACCCCGGGTGCTGGGCCATCCTTTCTAGGGACATCATTCTGGGTCTCTGGATTGGAGAGGCCTCACTGATGGAGGCTCATCGCTGGAAAGGGTGACAGCCACCATGACCACATTATGTGGGTCACACCCAGGGGTCCTTCCAGCTCTTTCATGTGTCTCCCCCACCCTCTACTGCCTCCCTGTTACCCCACATGGGGCCTTGCAGTGGGGAGCCCTTCCGAGCTCCTTATGCTGCAGAGGCAGCCAGTCTCTCCAGGGCATGGCCTCTGTCCCCAGCTGGGTCTGAGGTTGGGGCCACATTAGGGAGGCTGAGGGACCTTGCCAGATCTGCTGAGAGGTGGTGGAAGTGGAGGAAAAGGGCAAGGGTCCCTGAGTTTGGGAGGGGGATTCTTCCTGACCCTCAGGAGGGCAGAGTCCTGGCCACTCTCTCAGCCCGGGGAAACCACCCCGGAGCCAGGTGCCCAAAACCTCCGCCAAGTTTCCCTTTTCTGCACCCCGAGGAGCCAGTTTGTGCCAGCGGTTCCCATGGCAACAGAGCCTGAGACACCCCCCTCCTTTGCAGCATGCATGGGAGCACTTGCTCTCCCTTCTCTTTTTTTCTTTTTTCTTTTCTTTTTTTTTTTTTTTGAGCCAGCCAATTAGCTCCAACTTTCAGATCCTCTGGAGAAGAAAACAGTCTGGAGCTGTTGACCCACTGAGGCAAGAAAGACTGCTTCTAGCACAGGAGACAACCCAGGGGGCCCGTCCTGCTGGACAGGTCAGACCTCATGCCAAGAGCCCCAGGAAGAGGGTGAGAGGCTGTCTGTCGGGGGTCAGGCTCTCTGGGGCCAAGTCACTGCGCGCTGCACCTGTATTCTGAGAAAGCTCCCGCAAGCAGGGACTCCCGGAGCATTCGGTCTTCACAGTGGCCTTGGGAGGAAAGTGTCATTATCTCACTTTGCAGATGATGAAAGAGAGACCCAGAAAAGTTGAAGGGTTTGCCCAAGGTCATAGGCTAGAAAGGGACAGACTGGAACACCAAGCCTGTCCCTCTCATCCCAAAGTGACCAGGTGGATCCCGCCCCACCTCGTATGTTCCACACAGCAGCTAGGGAACACCCACCACGTCATCCGGGATAGGCCTGGCATTTCCCGTGGCACGGCCTGAGGAGGCTGGACCAGAGAGGCCCACTAGCCAGGCCAGCACCGCCCTCCGCAGAATCACCCACCTGCTACCTGGGCCTCCCACTGAACTTCCACTACTGAGGATGCTTTCTTCCAAGGGAAGGAGCTTTGAGCAGCAACAAAACAGGACAACTGCCCTCCCCCACCAGGCCCCCATGCTGGTGGGCCTTGGGGACTTCCCAGTGCAGCTGCCAGCAAGGAGGCAAGGACAGACTCCTCGTGCCACACTCATTTGGACTATGTGTGCCCCTTCCTCCCCTCTCCAGCCCCCCATACCCTGAGGATTATTCCAGAGCACCAGGCCCTTCCAGCTGGGTCCCTCCACGGGCCCTTGGGGAATGCAGGAATGACAAAGGGCAGGAAGGAATGGAGCTGGAGGGCCTCCAGGATCAGGGCTCCTCCCCTGGGCCTCAGCTGGGCTGAGGTTGTGGGCAACGGCACATTTTCCCCCACAGGGAGTCTGGGAGTTTCCAAATTCTTTGGCCGTGTATCAGACCCAAAAAAGGTTAAGAAAGGCTGCAAGAGAGCCTCACCTTGTGGGCTACAAACACTTCAGTCTGATGGATTTCAGCTGTGGTTTTCCTCACATTGGCCGGTAGGAGGAGGAACCCAAGGATGGGGGAGTTTGGAAGGGAGAAAGGAAGGGATCGTGCTAAGCCTGAAGGAAGGCTGCTTCCTTGTGTTACATTTGAGAGGTGGCAGTGGTGAGCATCTTCAGGTGGCCCTCTAGTCCCACCTTCGTAAGGGGCTCCCACCACCTCCACCCACGAGGCTTGGGGTCTTCCGGACCTTCCTCAAGTGCTGCTCACAATCCTCTCCAGTCCAGGGCCAAGTTCAAAGCCCTCATCCTCAGGCACTCCAAACCTTGGCTCTATGGAGTCCCCAGTCTATCTTTTTACCTGGGCCCTTTTTCTGGGCTCTGGTTCTGCCGGCCCCTGGTCAAGGGGGTGATGCAGGGAGAGAGAGAGAGACAGACAGAGAGAGAGACAGAGAGAGAGAGAGATCCGCAGTAGAGTTTCACGGCTTGGGCCCTCACCCCACCAGGAGCCTCTGCCTGTGACGAAAGCCCCTCTGGGTGGAGACGAGTCTGACCACACATGTGGAGTCCCCTCCTCACAGGAGCTCAAGAAATGTATGTTGCCCCCAAACATCCTTCCCTGGGTTGCCACAGCACTCAGGCCATCACCATTACGCTGAGCCAGCATAGCTGTGGGATTGGAAAGCTACCGTCACCTTATCTGTGTCTTCTACTGATCCTTGAAATCTCTTCTGTTGCCCACCCTCTGGCGGCAGGATGGAAACCGGGCAGCCCTAGAAAGCCGCCCGCTCCTCCGTCACTTCTCGCATAGCAGTCTCACTCGGGTAGGGTGGCGCCTGTGGTCCGCAGGGCGGGCGAGGCGACCTGGCAGGAACAGGAGCCAGCCTGGAACTGGTCTGGGAGGTTTAGATCTCTCTTCCTCCAGGCACCTTCAGGGGGGCCCAGGGCCTGGCCACCCCCTTACTGGGCTGTCTCATGCGGGTCCCAGGGGGCTCCCTGCGGCAGCTCACCTTCCGCCTCTGCGGGTCTGTTCACTCCTCAGGCAGCCTCCTGGGACCCAGCCCGAGAACACACATGGACCCCCTCGTCACCTGGGGCCTGGCCCGAGGGCCTACGCTGACCCCCTTGTGCGACCTGTCACCCAGGCCAGCAGCCCTCTCCTTGGTTCTGCTGGCAAAGCAGCCAGCCTGTCTCCTGCTCTCTAGAGCGTGCAGCTGGCGGTGAGACATCAGTCCATCCAATTTCTGAAACTGCAGGGGACACCGTGAAGCTCTCTCTGAAGCCCCCTCCCTTCTGGCTTGAAGTGAAGGATGGGCATCCCACCCTCACCCCTGGACTTAGTTCACCTCAAAATCTCCCTGGTCTAACCTCAACATCAGACTCTTGGGTGTCCTCAGTGTGGTGAGGGTTCAGGTCACCTAAATTCTGCATCACTCGTGGGCAGAGGTCGGGGCTGGGTGGGTGGGTCACCTCTCTGCACATGCCCCACTTTCCTCCAGGGGACAGCAGTGTTTGGTCAGCACTTGGAAGGTGGGGAAGTGCGAATGCTCGCTGCTCCAGGAGCGGCACGTTCAGGAAGCACAAGGGAGGGTTGGGCACCAGGAGGAAGAGGCTTCAATCCAGTAGCACATGCTATGTGGACCGGGCTGGCCACCAACCTCCCAGTTCAATCCCTGGAGTTTGGGCCTGGGCAGACATCTCCAGGTGAGAAAAGTAGAGAGGGACTGACTCTGGGAGGCTGGAAAAGAGGGACACTCTCCATGATCCTCTGGGGCTGGGCCTCAAGCTGACCCCAGAGAATTCAGATACTGCCTGAAATGCCACTATCAGTTGACGCCTCGGGTTAAGTTGTGCCCCTTCTACTCAGCTCATACCCAGTCTTCGTGCCTCAGTTTTCTCAGCCATAAATAGGTCAATGACAGTGCCTGCATCTGAGTTCGTTCATGTGAAGTGTTTAGCACACTTCCTGGTTCATACTCAGAAACTCCGTACGCGTTAACTCTCTTTCTCTATCCCCTCAGGTAGCCTGGGCTGGCCCCTTCCTTTGCACACTGGAGCCAGCTGAAACTGCCCTGGCCAGCCACCTGGGACGTCAGACGGCCAGGCCTACGGGGCATTTCTTTGGCAGTTCTGGCGCTCATGGCCCACAGGGCCTGTGCTCTGGGATGGCCAGGCTGGAGCACCTGGCAGAATTCCCAGGGCCTCCCATCCGTCATCCCTGCTGCCACAGGGACAGCAAGGACACTTCCTCCCTCCCACACACCCTTGGGGAATAGGCACTGGCAGGGTGCCCAGAAGGAAACCTCCAGGGCCACCAGGATCAGGGGACCTGAATCCAAAGCCCGGCTAGGCTTCAACTTGTGAGTCCTTGTTGAATCTGCCACATAGCTTTCCGGAGCTTCATTTGCTCTACAGTGAAGCCAGGATGAAAGTCCCCATCGCCTTCAAGGAGCATCGTAAAAACAGGAGAATGGGACCACAAAGGGGCTTTCTTTCACACATAAAGTAGGATTAGCATTTTAGGATCCCAGCATTTTAAAATTGGGAAAATATGTAATATGTTTTTCTCTGTGGCTATTTTTGTCTCTCTGTCACCTGCTGAGGGCCACCCCCAGGTCCAGTTACCAGAGCCTACAGCTTACTCTCCAAACTAAGCTCCTTTGAACAGTGTTCAATGGGCTGGGCCAACATTTCTGAATTCTAAATTCAAATGCAGCCTTTCCCAAGTCACAGTGGGGAGAATCAGTTAATTTTGCAGGACTACTACTTCTGATCATGGTGAACTAGGTAATTTGGCTTGAATTCTGAACTAAGGATAACTTAAAAGCTATTCAAAATATATTTTTTAAAAAGTTTGATTGGAGGTGTCAGAGAGCAAACAGGGCAGTAAAGAATCACAGGGCCAAGATCTGGAAAAGAAGGAAAGTCGGAGGCACATGGCTTTGGGACTACTTTCTCCTTGGGAGGACCACTGACCCCAGAAGATAGCCCAAGAGCGCTGAGCAGAGCTGTTAGCTGTTACCTAAAGAGGTAAAAACTAGGTCTACCAAGAGGAGGGGGTGCCTGGCAAATCTTTTATGCTTGGGGTTGGGACCCCAGGGGTATTCACCCCTAGAAAACAAAGGAACTGGAACTAGACAAGCACTCCAAGGGACTGCAAATCATCTCAGTCCTGAAAGTGGATTAAAACAATCCTGGTTTGCTAGATCCTGAGCCATCCGCCAGATGTAAACATAATCCTCATGGAGGTAGACTCACTTCACTCCATGCCTCAGATTATTTCTATAGGTTTTCCCACAGGGTGTGTGGCATTCAGTCGAAAATCACCATGTCTGTGAGGAGACAGACAAAACTAACAAAAGCCAAGGTAAACAACAGACTCTAGAAATAGACTCAAAGAGGTTCCATATCAGGGAGTTATGAAAATAACTGTGTGCAGCATGAAGGATAAGGTAGAGCACATTGATGGAGATCCAGAAATGACTTTTAATCATTTTCTCTTTCTGTTTTTACCCCATCAACTTCATTCTTAGCATGCAGGGTGCCACAGTTCCCCTGCATAGGCCAATGGGTGAGAAATGAGCCAATAAAGCTTTGGGAAAAGCCAAAAAGAAGCAGTTGTGCTACATTTCAAGGATGCCTGTTTCAAGCGTGCTTGCAATAATGACAGTGCATGTCTACACACAATCCTAATTTCTAGTAGCAAATCCATTGTTGCTTTGTAAGATGCAATTAGACATAGACACCCTTCCAGACTCAGCAGACTACAATCTTAAAGGGCTTTGCACCTTTGAACAGCGACCCATCCCCTTCCTCCCTTGTACCTGCTAAGACCCAGCTCGGACCCTGGCCTAGAACAGTCATGGCAAAAAAAAAAAAAAAAAAAGCAGCGTCTGAGCATTTGTTTTGTGCCAGTCTCATGCCAAGGGCTTTCCATGCAATGTCACAGCCGTAGGAGGTGGTTGTGACTACTCTTTCCATTTTATAAATGGAGAAACTGAAGTCTAAGGAACACACATGACACGTTCAAGGTGTCTAGCTACTTAGCATTAAAGCCAGGACATGCATCCAGGTCTTGCCTGCTCCCAGAGTGGGTCCCACTCCCCACCTGCTGATTGCTGGGGTGATCCCGGATGCCTATGGTCAGAGGACGCCTTGGCTTCTCCTCTCCAGAAAAAACTCTCATTAAACACCACCTGTGTATAGGGCTGTAGCCTGGGAAAGCTGGTGTCAAAGATCCAAGGCCAAGGCTTAGGAAGTGAGCACTTTAATGGATCTGAGCCTTTTTCCATCTCTTCTCTCTCCTCCTCCCTTTCCCTGTTTCTAGAACTCAGCATCCAGCAGGCAGAGAGGGCCCAGGGATGGACTAGGGATAACCCTCTGCCACATGCATAGGATAGAAGGAGTAAGGGCTACAGGGGAATCCTGTTGTGGCCACCAGATCTCTCTTGGGAAAGCTGGGTGGGGACTGTCAAAGAGGCTACCTTCGGGGGTCCCAAGTCCCTTCCTAGAAAACCAGTGCTCAGAGAAGAGCTGCAGGACAACAACACTATTTCCAGCCCGGGGTGCAGGCAAGGGGCTCAGTCTTCAAAGAGACCTCCCTTACCCCACTGGAGGGCCAGAAATCCATGCCAGGGCCTGTGGAGGGTCTAGGTCCCTGGGCGGTGGAGGGCTCGAGCACTGTGAGGCAGAGCCTTGGTGGCCCCTGGCCTACTTGGTGGCTTTACATAATTAGTTTGGTTGGGCAGGAGGGGGTCCCTGGGAACCAGCAAGGTAGTGGGATAAGGTAGAGAGGGGACAAAGTGGGGAGAAGGGCTTCCTTGGGGTGAGGACAAGGCTGGGGCAGAGTGAACCTGGGACAGGTTGGGGGGGGGGATCTGGTGAGGAAAAGGAGCAGGAGCTTGAAGAGGAGTGGGCAGAGGGTGGGGCAGATGGTGACAGAATGGGGTTGGGCAGGGCCTCCGTCTCACCCAAGGGGCTGAGGAAGGGGTTCCAGTAGGTAGAGAACAGCCTCTTCCTGGTGCTAATATAGTGCAGTGAGGAGGGTAAGGGATTGACTCCTGGAAAAATCTGTTGGCTCCTGTCCCTCAACACAAGTTACATGTACACTTGAGGATGAAAAAAGGGGTTCGTGAGCAGCAAGGGGGTGGGAAAGAAATAGGCAAAATGGGGTCAGGTAACTGGAGTTGAGGGATAATCCAAGCCTGATGCCAGTCTGGGCTCTGAGCAAGAGCAACAGGCGTCCTCTGGTCAAGTCCAAGTCAAAGGAGGAGGGAGGCAGGTAGCATCAGGCATCACTTTGCAGCCCGTAAATATCCCTGTTATGGATTAAGAGCCAAACAGGTGAGGTAGGGGCAGGGGGCAGGGCTCAGGCTGGGTGGGCCAGATCCAACACTCAGACCCCACTGAGTCCCAGAACCTTCCTGCCCTCCTGGGCCCTAGAGACCCCAGATCCCAAACCCTTCCTTTCCCTTCTTCCCCCCGCTCCTGGCACTCACCCACCGGGGTCCTACAGCTTCAGGGATGTGACGCGGGGGATGTGGAAGAGCTGAGTCTCCTCAGAACTGGTGGAGCTATGATGTCGCAGAAAGAGTGAGTAAGCACCTAGGCACAGACCCGTAGCCCTGACACAGGGACAAGCCCAGAGCCCTGATTTTCCCACTGCAGAAACTCTCCAGGGGTAGAAAGAGTCTAAAAGTGGTGCCTGGGTAGATGTGTTGCAACAAGAAGGATGTGGGCAGGGGGCCTGGGTGGCTCAGTTGGTTAAGCATCTGACATCCACTCAGGTCATGATTTCACAGTTGGTGGGTTCGAGCCCTGTGTTGGGCTCTGTGCTGACAGCTCAGAGCCTGGAGCCTGCTTCAGATTCTGTGTCTCCATCTCTCTCTGCCCTTCCCCTTCTCGTGCTCTGTCTCTCTCTCAAAAATAAACATAAAAAATTTAAAAAAGAAAAAAGAAGAAGAAGGACATGGGCAGACATATAAAAGAACTTTCTGGCTCTGGAGTAGTTCCTCAGAGTGTTGAGTCTTCAGGGCTAGGCATGAGCCTCCTCTGCCTGGGAGGCCTCAGGAGGGGGTGTGGCGGGGGCAGGGGGTAGAACCCAGCAACTAGAAGGACTCCCTCGTGGATCCCTGCTGTCCCCTCCTCAGTCCCCGCAGCCTCCTCACCTGAGGCGTTTCCAAATGGGACGAAAGTATTTGGAGGTCTTGACAGCAAAGATGATGCTGGGGATTAGGAAGAAGGTGCACCATGCCAGGCAGAACCAGAAGGCATTCTAGAACAGAGCACGCTAGGTCAGCTTGCTGTGGCTAGGCAGCAACATCTTCCCACCCTGCTCTGTAACCCCTAGTCCTCCCACTGACTCAATGAGGGGCATGGGCTGAGGGCAAGGGCTGGTGGGCAGGCCTGGATGCAAGAAGGGTCCTGCTTCACCTCAGGCTCTGCTCATGCTGCCGCTCCCATTGGGGTCTCCATATCCATGAGCCTTGATGAGCTTGAGGCACTCACCCAGGGGTCAGCGATCATGTCACACAGGATCACACGGCCATTGTCCAGGGCTCGGGAGAGAGGCTGGCAGGTGGCGATGTGCTGAGTCACCTGTGGGGTCAACATGAGGCACATACGTGCAGAGACGCTCAGACCCATATTCAGAGAAGGAGGTTGACAGCAACAGAGCTAGGTCCAGGGACACAGTAGGGAGCCACTGCGCAGTTGTATAGACACATGGATGCAGGGACATAGAGATGAGGGCACACTGACAGAGGCTCATTGCTCCACTCCCATCTCTTCCATCCCATTGACCAGCATGTATTAAGTCCCTACTGTGTGCCTGGCGTTGTTCTTTAAGTTCACATTCTCACTGGAGAGGCAACACTTGTGTGTGTGTGTGCGCACATGCACACTGCATACATGTGCACATACACACGCACACTCAGGGTTGAGCAAGACCCCACCTGCCTAGTGTGGGCACCAGATTGCTTGCAGAGGCTGTGGTCCATACAGGCCTGCAGGAGGAGGTGCTCTTGGAGAGCTGGGCAAAGGGACTGGTATGAGGAAGGGTATGGGGACAAGGTGTTGACAGCATGTTCTAGAGAGCCATGGCCAGCCCAGCTCAAATTCAGGCATCAGAGAAGGGCTGTGGCAGAGCTGAGTGAGCAGAGCCCAGACAGGAAGCAGGGGTGCAGATTTTAGAGTTTGGGTTCAATACTAAAGGCCCAGGGCACCCCACAGGGCTCTGGGAGCAGAGGAGGGATGCAACAGTGTGAAGAGCCCACAGTGCTGGGAACCTGCTTGAGGCCAGGAGAGCTTGACTCTTTACTCACCTCCTCTCTTACCCAGGCCACATACTGGGAGAAATAACCCATCTCTCGGGTCAGGAAACACTCACTTTCCTGCAGGGGAGAGAGGAGTCCAGGACTGGTAGGTGTCCCAGGAAGCAGCAACCCTGACCCCCGTGCTGGACAGGGCAGGCTGAGCTGGCTTTCCTGGGAGCCAAGGTGAGGGGACAGGCATGGAGAAGCCTGGGTGGAGGAGAAGCTCTGGTGCCTGAGCATGTAGTCCATCTCTGACTATGAGGCAGCCCCCTGCTCCTGTCCATCTATCACTCACATTCCTCAAGATACTGGTGGCCCAGGTAGGCAGCTCTCCTTTTAGGTAAGTGACCTTGTCCAAGACACCAGAAGTCTCTATCTGGGGAAAAGAAGAGGCTTAACTTAGTGCCCTGCTCATTCAGGGAGATGTTATGCATTCATTCACCCATTCATTAATTCAACATGTAAAACACACATACTCACCTTGGGTGGGGGATGTGTTAGGCCCTACGGACACAGAGGCCAAAGATGGTGGTCTTTAAGGATCTGCTCATCCACCCCCATTTCTTCCCATCCCCTACCCTCAACCTCTACTGGGACTGGGCAGAGCAGATGAAATCCCAAGCCAGCAAGGCCCTGACCTCCTTTTTCCCTCTGTGGCCCACCTGCTCCACCCCACCCTCCCCTTCCCCGGCAGCCACCTGGAGATTCGGGGCTGAAGATGCCAGGGACCTGACAGTGAGATTGAGGTTGGCCTGTGGAGAAGAAAGCAGGGATGGTTAAGGGAAGGGATGGGTAGAAAAGGAGGGTTCCCGGCCCTTCTTTCCTTTTTTACCCCTCCCTGCCTCTCCTCTTCCCCAGATTCCAGGTTCTCTGGGCCTCCAAGCTTACCACAAGGCTCTGCTGGGGGAGGACCTTCTCCTGATAGAGGTCTTTGAGCCCTTGGGCTTCTTCCTGCAGTTGCTGTCCCAGCACAGAACTGCCCTGAAGGGAGACACAGATGACACTGGCACTCTGCCAGGGACAGGTCAGCCTTTACCAACATATTCTTTATGCAACTGTTCAGCCAGACATATTGAGAAGATGTGGGAAGTGCTGGGCTCAGAGTCAGAAAACCGAAGCCAACTTAAGCTCCTGGGCCTGATCCAGGTTTAGGGGCACTAAGCCTAAGTTCTAGGTCCACCCCTAGCTGACCAGGTGCCCCTAAGTCAGCCACAGAGGTTGTCTGAGCTGTAGTGGCATCTGCTGAAACATGAATACTCCTTGTCTGCCCATCATGCAGAGTTGGTATGGGGTCTATGTTTGGAAGAGAACTTGTTAAGCTCCAAACACTTATAAATACAAAATGTTATTTTTTCCAGTAGAGTTTAAGCTCCTCAAGGGTAACTATCATGGTATCTGGCCCATCGCATTGTCCTCACAGGGAATCCCAATGGATTCCCTGAGTAGTGTGCACTAAGAAACGCTTGCCCAACTGTGTGATGTCAGAGCAGTTACTCCATGTGATCTGAGGTAGGACGGTAGTCCACTTTGCAGATGAAGAAACCGAGGCCTGGAGATGCTGAATGACCTGCCTATGGCCACACAGCTGTTGGTGGTAGAGCTTGAGTCAGAACTGATTCTGTAAAACTCTTAAGCCCAGCCAGGGGATCCAGAGCCTCAATGGTCACTGGTGGAAGCCCTCAATCCCCTGTCCTTGCCTTCATGCCCCCCAAGCCCTCCCATCATCTCCCTCCTCCCAGGCCTCTCTGACTCCTGCCTGCCCAGTGGGGTCTCTGGCCCCTTCTCACTTGGGTCTGGGCCAGTCCTTCCAGCTCCTGGGCAAGCTTCTCCACATTGGTGTTCACCACAGGCTTCTGGATCTGCAGACAGACAGGAGAGGCCAAGAGGGGATGCACTGTGGCTCCCCGGCTCTCAAATTCCCAGTCTATTCAGAAGTACCCCAAACCATCTGAGTCTATCGTGACACATCAGTCACAGCGTGTTTGACCTGAAACTGTAAAATAAATCAGGCATCTTCCATGAGGATAGAAGGGGGGGGAAATGAGGCACCCTCTGGTATAACCCAATGAAGAGGCCACCTCCCACCAGCATAATATCCACAGCAGTGGGTTCAGGACCATGAACAGCGACACAGGCTGTTGGGCAGGCGCCTGTTCCTTAAGGACCAGCCCAGATGGTGGTCCCAGGAAAGGCTTGAGACACGTGGTGTGCAGACACTTCCAACAGGAAGAGGCCCCAAGGACATGTGGAGACGTGAAGGAAGCATGGAGGGCTGTGATGAGACAAGACATCCCCCGTCCCAGCTCCTCTGCAAGCCCCTCTGTTCTTCCATGCTCCGGAAGAAGAGGTGCCCCCTGCTGACCTGAACAAGGAAGCTGGAATAGTGGATGTTCTCAAGCCCACTGCTCTGCAAGGCTTCCAGGTCCCGGTGGGCAGCTGGGCTTAGCAGGTCCAGATGCTTCATGTCTACTTTAAGGTTCCGCAATTCCTGCTGCAGCTTGGTGGTATACTGAGGGGGTGGGGGACATGGCGAGGGCATGCCCAAGTTGCTGAGCCAGGACCCCAGAGCTGCTGTCCTAGGTGAGGGGTCCCCAGGCCCTCAGGGACCTCCTTCTGGATATCCAAGGTGCCGCCACTTTGGACACTCCCACCCCCAGACAGTCTCCTAGGAGGCCTCTGTTTCCTACCTGCCCCTACTCCAACCCACCCCCACCAAGACCTAGCTCCCCTCCACATCTATATGGCTGGCAGACAGAAACATAACCCCTCCCTGGCAACCCAATATAAAATAGCTTCCCTGGCCCATCTCTATCACATCACCCTTGTTAAGGGCTTCAAAGTATCTGTTGTTCTCAAATTATTTATGGACTTGTTTATTGCCATCAGCTCCAGGAGAATGGAATCTTGTCCGCCCATTCTGTACCAAACCCTGTGTAGAGCAGAGGCTCACATGTGGTAGGCACAATACAAGTTTGTTGAGTGCGTACACATGAATGAGTGAGTAAACACAGTCACATTTCCGAGAGAGGTGGGACTCTTGAGGGCACCTGGGTGGCTCAGTCGGTTAAGTGTCCGACTCTTGACTTCAGCTCACAGTTGGTGAGTTTGAGCCCCATGTCAGGCTCCACACTAACAGCACAGAGCTTGCCTGGGATTCTCTCTCTCCCTCTCTCTCCACTCCTCCTCTGCTTGCTTGAGGGCTCTCTCTGTCTCTCACCCTTTCAAAATAGATAGACATTAAAAAACAAAAGGGGACTCTCGGCATTTTCCAACCATTGCTAGAAGAGACTGGGCATGAAATTCAGCCCCAATGTTTAACAGATGAGAAACTGAGGCTAGAGAGGAGCATTCACTTGCCCAGGGTTTCATAGCAAGTTAGCTAACAGAGCCCAGCCCCCCTCACCTCTCTCCCTCCTGCCATACTGCTTTCCTCTAATCCTTGCAGAGGCAGGGGTCTTACAGCAGTGTTTCAGGCATAAGGTGCACCGTAACTGACAAGTACACAGGAGAGGCTTGAAGATGAGCAGAGCCCTCCTGGTGCTCTGGAAAGCACACCCTGTCATACTGATTTCTGTATCATCAGCTCGTTCTTATCTCCTTTGAAAACAAGTGTTCTTAAGGTCACATTTGGTGTGTTGCCAGATAGCCCTGAAGGGCTGCCCGGTCCCTCTGAACCTGAAGCTTGTCCACACTTTTCTGTGAGCTGGACCTTCCCCTGAGAACCATGACGTCCAGTTAGCAGACCAAGGCCCCCCTGTGCTCGGGTCCCCTGCCGCAGTCCTCCCTGACCAGCCTTCATCCATGGGAGACGTATCTCTGGCCTCACACTGGGCTGTGGCTGCTCTGTGGACCTTTCGCCTGGTCAGATGGAGAATGCAGAAGGGGGAGGCAGCTAAGGCAGTGTGCAAAGTGCCATGGGATTACATTTTCAGACATGGAGTTGGAACTGAAATCTGAACCACTTGGCTATGCCACCCCAGGGGCTGAGAAGGGCTGGTAGATTCAAGAGGAGTGGGAAGGGTTTCTCGAGAGGATGAGGAATGAGGAGTTACCATGCTAGGAGTGTGGGTCAGGGAAGAGGCAGGTGGGAGCCATAGGACATGCTTGGGAAAGGCTCCCCAGGGGCCTTGGGAGTCCAGACAGCTCCCCCCACCTCACTTAAGCACAGAGAGAGGAAAGGAAGGAATATGTTACAGCTTCTGTACACCCTTAGGAAAACTATATTCTGAAAGTACATCCCCTCCTGTGAAGCAGCTGGTCTTTCTCTCTGTTCTAGAAGTGTCTCTTGCCAGTATGGATACAGTTTCTATACACCAACCTCTGACAAAGTCCAGTGGTTAACAGAACAGGCTTGAAGGGCTGGGGTCAAATCCTGCCCACCTACTGACTGTGTGAGCTCAGCCAAGGGCCTCTGGTGAGCCCTCCCCGAGGGACACCCAACTTCATCACCATCATTTTCACTGTCAAACCCATTCCCAACCTCCCCCACCCGCTCCCCACGACTGACTGCAGTGTCCCAACCAATGCCTGTCCTCAGCCAGGACACACACGCCTTAGCCCTCTCGTTCACTCTCCCCATCCTTTCCTGCTACGACCTCAGCTGTGTTCACTTCTTCCCGGAGCACAGCACTCAGAGCCGGTCATGGCCTCCAGGCACTCATCCAGCCACCTGCACTCCCTAGAAACCTGCCTGGGCTCTCGCCCTGGGCCAGGCCCTGAGCTTTCACCTGGGGCCTCTGCCCCTGAGGCACCTCAATCGCTCTTGCAGACTTCTCTGGTTCAATAAGATGGGCCTATCACAGAGCCAAGGCCAGAAGAGGGGGCTCTGCAGGAGGGAATCTGTATAACTTTCTGGAAGGTACCCTTACCTGGCTGATATTCAGATGCTTCTCCAGGTCATAGGAGTCATTGAGCTGCAGGACACCCCAGAGCGCGGCCCCTTCCCTGCACTGCCTGGGGAGGAGTAATGGGCATTGCAGATAAGAGAAAAGGACAGTGGGGGGGCTGACATCACCCATCTCAGCTCCTCCGCACACCCTGCCCCCTAGCCTAGGCTTCCCACTCACTGATAGGCCAAGAGGATGCTGATGTTCTTCTTCAGGCCGAGAAGCTGAGACAAGTTCATGGATGGGGGCAAGTTCCCTGGGGTGTCTGCAAACTGGAAAAGGGGCAAAGAGAAATGGGCCTGGAAAAGGCTGAGAGCAAGGCCATCCCAGCTCCCCTAGAGCCTGGTCCCATGCCACCCTGGCACAGGAGAGACCACGACCCTATGCCTACAGCCCAAACCTGCCTCCTCACCCCTGGGCCATAACTCCTTACAGGGAAACTTCTCTGGGCCAGCACCTTGGCTCACCTGCTAGAAGCACTGGAGAACCAGGATTTCCAGTGTGCAGACTCAATATGAGGAGAACAGAGGGAGTCAGGTCTGGGTGCAGCTCTTGGGGTCCCTGCCCTGGCGCCCGGGCATTATTCCAGGGACTCATGGGTTTGCTCCCTCTCTCGCCCCTTTTCCATTGAGGTTTCCTGCCTTTCCTTGGCCATCTCCAGCTACCCTCCTGTCCCTCCTTCCCCTCCCCCGCTCTGGCCCCCACTTCCTTCTAGCCCCTTGCTCTGCCCTCATCCTCCTCCACCTCCCTCTGGGCTGCGGAACAGGGCAGGCTCACCTTGTAGAGCTCCCTGCTCTCCCAGCTCTGGCACACCAGCGTCTGCACGTTGCCGCCCACCAAGAAGGTGGCGAAGACAAGGAGGATGAGGGGTGCGGCAAGGAGGAAGCTGAAGCCCACACCCCTGGGGAAGGCAGAGGGACAGGCTGAGATGGAAGAGAGAGGCTAGCTGCACTGGACCACACTCTCTGTCCCACCACATCCCGGGACCAGCGTGGTCAGCGAGTCGGCCCCAAGACAGAGCCCTTTGAGGGCTCAGCCTCCTGAGCCAGGGGGAAGAACTCAGAACTGCTGGCTGTCCACCCCCCCCGGCCTCACTGCCCCCCATCACCGGTGTCCTGGCTGGCCCTAGCAACCTAGAGGAGAAGGTAGCTGCTTTGCTGGAAGAGACAGCACTGCCCGCCTCTGAGACTAGGGGACATGGAAGAGACAGGCTCCAGAGCTCAGCCCTCAACAGAGCCACCTGGCACGGCAGGAGCCGCGACTTAGAAGGGCTGAATAGGACCAGTGCTGACCTGTAGGGCTTCTCTGTGCAATAGGCACAGCTCCATGTCAGGGTTTGAGGCTTGGAGAATAGAACAAGGGTGACATTTCAGCCTCCAGCCACCCCCTGTTAGTCGTGCTACCTAGATACTGGGTTAAGAAGGATTCTGAGGCTGTGTTCGGCTCAGTGAGAAAAGGTGCCCACTGGTTACTATAATTGCCACTGGTGTGACACATCTGTATACAGATGAGGACATGGAGGCCCAGGTGGGTTAGTAATGTGCCCTCAGCCATCCAGTGAGTCAGTGCCAGAGCCAGAAGTAGAGCTCAGCCTCTTGATTCCCAAGACTTGCTTCTGTAGCCACATTAGGAGCTGTCCATTGGCATGACAGGAATCTGGGCAGCCCAGTGGGAGAGACCATTCCTCCCTCCCCAGCCCTTCTTACATCATGAGGAAGCGGGCTCCAGCCTCGCCCTTGGCTTCCGAGTGGCTGGGGTCCTCCCTGGCAGACAGTCCCCAGATGCCGAGGTTGAGGCCCAACAGATTACAGGCCACCACGAGCAGGACTACGGAGCACAACACACAGCCCAAAATCCACCTGCCGCAGAGAGGGTGCAGTGTCACTGAGAAGAGAGGCACCAGGATGGGCTGGCATAGAACCTAGGGGCTAGGTGGGGCCCCCCTGCTCCTAGTGGGGTCCCCAGGCTCAGATTGCCTGAGGGCACATAGCCAAGGTGGAGACAGAGGCTCGAGGAGTAAGGAGTCTTGGCTTAAATGGAGGCGGAGGCTTAGTACGGCCTAGGGTTGAAGGGGCCTCAAAATCAGTCCCAGGGTGGCTGAGAGGCTGGGCTGCCTATCCCATCCCCAACCCCATGCATGGACTCCCAGGCACCTGTATTTCTCGTATCTCTGCACCTCCTTCAGGTAGGGGCGGCTACTCTGTTCCACCTCCTCCAGAGCCTGGCTCCAGCGAGAGGCTGCCTCCCAGCCTGGGAACTCTTCAGCCAGTGTCCTCAGCCCTTCAGGCTTCTGGGCTATCACCTTCTTCAGCTCTGCCCAAAGCAGCAGAGACTTATGGGAGGTACAGGAAGAACACAGGGGACCCACGAAGAGGAGCCCCACTCTCCGACCAGGCCCAGATGGAGGACAGCCAGCCTTCACCTTCCACTCCACCCCCACTGCCCCACTCCTCGCTCAACAAGTCTCTTTGGTGGGGGTGGCCCCTGGACAGGGCCTCACCTTTGACGACATTGGCCATCTGCAAGGCTGCCAGGAGCGGGAGTGCATTGAAGGTGCTGTTCTCCTGCCAGAACAAAGGCAGCTATGCCTCCTGCTTTTCACATGCTGCCCCGGCTTCATGGACCCTTGACATTACCGGGCCCAGAGGCAGGGCATTCCTCCTGATGCTCCCAGCTCAGGAGATCAAGAAATAGGCTTCCCCTTGTTCTCTTGCTCAATGGCTTCTTCTCTCCTCCAGCCCAGCCTGACTCAGCTCCCCAAAACATTGCTCCTGGAAGACCCCTCCTTGCTATCCCTACCTCTCTTGCCGAGACAGCGGTAGCCTCTGAGCCATCCTCTCTTCTCTTCCATCCATCCTACACACGATGCCAGGCCTAGATCCCTGAAGTCCAGCTCCAACCTAGTCTTCCGGCCTCAGTTCCCATTTCCTTCTGCCTGGGAACTTCCGCTCCAGCCGCCCAGCACAGGTGACTCACCATTTCCACAACTCTGGCATTTTCCGGATGCTGACTCATGCTGCGCCCTTCCCCACAGCCCATCTGCACGAAGAGCTGTGCCTCCAGGGCTCAGTTTGTGTGCTCTCTCCCTTGCCACCCACCCCCCAACATTGAGGGGCCCAGCTCTTCCTTCTGAGTTCCAGGCCAGCTTCCCCTATCAGAGAGTGTGCACTTGAGCACTGGCATCATGAGCCTCCATCCCAGGGAGCCATATGGGAGGGAAGGCCCTGATTTGACCCAGGTCTTAAGTTCAACTGGGTTCCCACCCCAAAGGGGAAAATGAGGGCCCTCACTTGCGAGCTCCCAGGCGGTGGGGAAGTCAAGTAGACTGAACAGGCACTTACCTCCTGGACCATGCTGGAGAAGTTGGCCTCTGGGACACCCTTCAGCCGATGCAGGACATCGTCCACTGGGGACACCTGAAATGGGGTAGTGGTGGTATGACAAAGTCCATAAAGAGGCCTGAGGGGGTCCTGAGGGAGGATGGGAGGAACCCTCAGGGTCCTTGTGTGCAAAATGGGGAACATCTCCCTAGGTGGCAGGGAGAACTCAAGAAGCTAATAGACATGAAGCTCATGGCACAGCACGTGGCCCTGGAAAGCTCTTGCCCCCATTACCAGGATGACCATCATTAATCCTTGGAGAGGGGAGGAGTCACCGAGGAAAGGGATCAGGAGTCTGCCTCCTCCAGAAACATCCAAGGATTCCTGGAGCAGCAGGCAGAGCAGCGCCCCCACCCCCATTTCAAGGGGCCCTGTCCCAGGCCTGCACCTGGTCAAAGTCAGCTCCCAGCTCCAGGGCACGGGCTCGGCCCTGGGCCTCTGTGCAGCCTTGGCAGCCCGGCTCCTGCAGCAGGGCGAGAAGGTGCTCCCGGCGCTCCCGGACAGCTGGCTCCAGGTCCCGCTGGCCCTTCCGCAGTTCCACCAAGGTGCTATTCAGGGCTTGGAGGTGATCCATGGAGAGCTGCAGGGCTGAGAGACACCCCTCCGGACTGAGCAGTCTCCACTGTTATTGGCACAGAACGTCCCCTCTCCCCCCAGCCAAAGGGATGTGGGTCATTAACCTCTGCAGTTTTAATGGAAACGGCCCTAGGGCACATTAAAGCCAGGTTGTGGGCAGGGATGGGGGGGAGGGGGAATCCTAGGATAAAACCATGGGAAAGTCATGGGTGGGGCTTGCTGAGGTGGCAAAAGAAACCCCAGGCTGAACGAGGGTGGGGCCTGGCCCCAAGAGACAGCTACCCAGGACGTGGGTCCCACTCACCCTGGCCCAGGCTGCTCACTGAGGCCAGCACTTCATACACGGTGCTCCTGAGCTGGGTGTGGATCGTGCTCCCAATGCTCTTGCCGACACCTGGAGAGCACAGGGTCGTCTGCAGGGCTGGCCCCCAGAAGCCCAGGGGCCCTCTTCACCCAGCCAGCCAGCCTCCCCAGCCAGAGCAGTGGGCTCTGCAGGGAAGGTCCTGCCTTCTTGGTCCTGTCACACAGTGACTACTGTGCTCCCCAGCGGGGCCCAATCCCGGCCTCTTCGAGGGTGTGCCCAGCTGGAGCCCAGGATGAAGGGATGAGAGGGCCCCCAAGGCAGGCCTGAGCAAGGGGACCCAGGGGCTGGCCAGCCTGTCAGCCAGCTATAACCCTCACCATCCAGTTCTTCCAAGACTCGCTTCTGGGGAAGGGAGAACTGCTGTGCCACGGCCTGCAGCTCCTAGGAAAACACAGGGTCATGAGGCTGCTCCTCCCTGTCACCTGACAGCCCCCGTCTTGTCCCTTCCCCAGCCCTCCCGGGACTCCACACACAGCTGGGCAGCCATCCTGAGGATGCCCTGGGTACATTAATGTATTATAGCAACTCTCCAGCAGGGGGCAGTCAGGCGCATGTTGAAAGGGGCACCCTTTCTAATTTGCAGGACCCACTCTACTCTGTCCCGCCTGGGCTGGTGCTCAGGCAGGCTCGTGGGAGTGAGGGGGTTACTCGGCACTCACCCGGGGGACATCGGAGACCAGGCCCCGGAGGCTGAGCAGAGTCTCAGGCACGGCCTCCACACTGGGGCCCATCTGCTCATGCGTGCGCTGGTTGGTGACAAAGGCACAGACCACACCAATGCTGCAAGGATGGGAGAGGAGGCAGGGGCTTGCTGGGTGCCCATGGGCACTTCGGGCCTCAGCCCACACCTCCCACCTGGCCTGGGCGCCCCTCACAGTAGCACGAGGGTGGTCAGCAGCAGGAAGACCATGAGGGTGCCTCGCTCACAAGCCATGGCTTTGTGCTCCGTCTTCACTCGGCCCCCACAGCGCCGGCGGCAGCGGCAGCAACAGAAACAGAGCCCGGCGATGGGCACCAGGAGGAGGTAGAGGCCAGCGATCACAGCACACACCACGTAGCCGGCCTCATACCGCACCACCTGGGCAAGGTGGCAGGCATGAGGGGCTGTCCTGACCCTCACAACGCGGCCGCTTCCTGTCTGACTGTACAGGGAAACCAGAAGGGGAGGGGATGCGTGCACCGCGGGCACTTTGCACACGTCTCCTTGAACCCATGCAAAGTGCACAGTGTCCTTCTTGTTATTTACCATCTCATAAAGGAGGAAACTGAAGTCAAGGTTTGCTCATTGCAAAACCCCAGGACCAGTTAATAGCAGAGCTGTGGTTGGAAATTAGGTCCATGGATTGCAGCGTGGATGGAAGGGGGGAGGGGATGCCAGAGACCCCCACCCTGAGGGACACCCAGCAAGGTGGCCTGAGCTGAGGAGGCCTTTCTACTTCTGCCCCTCATTGCCCCCCAGGGCTCACCTCATCCACCTTCACGGAGGACGGCTCATTCAGCAAGGTCTTTACCAGTTCTAAGGAAAGAGTTAAGCTGGGGGTTTGAGGACAGCAGCTGCCCTGCCCCTGTGTCCACCCTCACTGCCAGGTCAAGGTGGGGTCTCCTGAAGGGCTCCTCCCACCACCATGGCACCCTAGGAGAAGCCCTGCGCCTTCATGTCCAGGCCTCAGGGCTGCCATTGGAGGGAGTGGCTGAGAGGAGGCCTGGCCTACACCCCCTCCAGAGCCCTCCAGGTGGGCCCTGCGGTGAGGAGCGGGCAGCCTGGTTAAAAGCAGGGAAGGGGCCTGGCTTAGCAGCCCTTTCCCTCAAGAAGTAAGGGACAGGCTGAGAGGGGCCCTGCAGCCCCTCCTGGTCCTCCCAAGCCCTAGCACCACTAGGCCCAGGGAAAATCTTGGCCAGGTCTTTGAGAGCCTCTAATGTAATTTCTTCTACTTGAGGACAGAGAGACTGAGTCTCAGAGAGAAAAAGGGCTTGCCCAAGGTCACGCAGGAAGATCTCCAGGTGATGCCCGTGGGCCCCCGGGGGCTTTTGGGAAGGAAGGCGGGGGTGGGGAAGTCTGGGGACCCTGCCTTCCAAGTGCCCGCTGACGCGGTAGGCGCGCCCCGCGGTCGAGGGGGAACCCACTACCTCCGAGGCCCCCCCGAGGGAGGGGCTCACTCACCGGCGGGGAAGGGGTTCAACTGGACCACGGAGAGGAAGCGGCGCACGGTGCCGTACAGGGGGTTCAGGGGCCCCGGCGGGCGGACGCGAGGGGTCAGCCAACGGGCCCTGGACGCCGGGGCGAACGTCAGGTGCTCCGCGCGGCCGAAGGACCCGCAGTCCGAGGCCGCCGCCCCCGGCGGGCTCAGGATCAGCCCCAGCTCCAGCCCCAGGCCCAGCAGGGGCGCCAGGAGGCCGGGTGCGCGCGTCATGGGTCGGCCCGGGGGCTGCGGGGCATACAGGACGGGGCTCAGGCGGCCAGGGGTGCGGACAGAGCGCGGGGCAGGCCGTGCATCCTTCACCAGCCTGCGTCCCCGTGGCTCTCAAAACCGGCCCGACAGGTTTGGGCTCCCGAGCTACCTGGGCGCCCGCCCGCAGCGCTGGAAGGGCAGGGGCGGAGGCCTTGGGGAGGGGGGCCGGGCCTGGCTCGGACCCGCCCTCAGCGGTCTAGGGTGGGAGCCTGGGCGCCCTCTATCCTCCCCAAATCCTCCTAGGAGGGCTGCCTCCGAGCTGGGAAGGGGAGACACCTCACGAACTCTAGATTGTTTGAGGTGGCCCAATTTCAAACCCAAGAGTCCAGTCTGGGGCTGGGAAAACAGCCACCCAGGGAAGCGCTGGCCCTAGGGGTGGCGGAACGGCGGCACAGACCCAGGAACCAGGCTCCTCCTCCAGCTTCCTCTGGGGCCGGCTCTGTCCCCTGGGGTCATGCCTGCGCCTGCTACCAGGCCAATCTGGAGCAGAGAGGCCACCAGGCTTTGCCCAGAGTGGCTCTCAGAGGAGTCTCTGGGACAGGCACAATCGTTCCGGCGGGTGAGTCCCAGCTAAGGTGTGCCCTTTGGCCCAGCAATGCCCCATCCAGTCATCAGCCAAAGAACTAATCAAGGATACAGCCAGAGATGTGTCTTCACAGGTCTCCGTTTTGCAAATGGCTGTATGCCTGTGGCTGAGCAGGCTGTGGGGAAGTATTGCTACACGGTTGGGGGATGTTTCTGGCAGTGTTATTCATGATACAGAAACAATCCCCATGGCCGCCCCCACCAAGGAAATGGTGAAATGAGCATCTCACAAGACACACAGGGCAGTCATTAAAGAAAATGATGTGGAAATGGCTCTTTTGACCTGAAAGATACAATGCACTGAAACGTGCAAACAGCTGCTTACAAAACACTATGTGGAGGGAAGGTATAAAACCCTGGATCATCTCTGGGTAGAATACTGGTGATTTTTAATCCTTTTCTGCTCACTTAAGCTTCCCAATTTCTGTGCAATCAACATGTGTTAATTGTGTTCAAAGAAGTAACAGAAGTTTGTGTGTCCATGGCAGCCCAGTTCCCCAGTGGGAGCCCTGGAGGGAGGGGCTGGGTCTGGGTCCGTCACCCCCATGACCCGTCCCCAAGGCCTCCACCCCAGTCCCTGCCCTTCCAGCTTTGCTCTGATTTGGTGGGTGGGTGAGGAGCATAGGGGTTTTGGGGCTGTTCATGGCAGGTGGGGTCAGCAGTAAAGAACTAACTTAGAGTCAGGGCTGGGCCTGTGACAGAACCCTTACCTTTCCTATGGTGGCCCCTACAGTTTTCTCAGGGCAGGAACAGAGTATACAGTCCTAGATGGAATAGTCCATTTAATAACGGGGTGCGGACAGGAAACAGAACCTCATCAAAGGGTGACTCAGAGATGAGGATCAGGGCTGCCCTGAGGAATGGGCTGGGGGTGCCGGCTCCTCGGGTCCAGGGAGGATCCAGGACCGACACTGGCCCTGGAGGCCCAACCCCAGCCTGTGGAGGGAGTCCCCTGGCCGCTCTGTCCTGTGACTGTGCAGAACAGCTAAACTCAGGCTGTGCCCACCCCTCACTCTTCCCAGCCCGCTCATTTGAGCCCAGCACTTGTGCTCGGGGCACCATGGCCCCCGGGAGGCTGTCTAGAGGAAGGGCTGGTCTCCCCAGAGCTTTCCATCTCCTCCTCTCTCTCCTCCAGTGTGAGCTGTTAGGAAGAACAACTCTGAGGGCCAGCACTGACCCAGAAATAGCCCTTTCCTAGCTTGTACAATCCACTACGGAGCAGTGAACTACACTTAGGGGTTTTTTTGGTATTCCCTGACTTGAGTGCACTGGCGGCAGAGTTTAGACCCCAGTTTCCCAGGAGGTCAGGGACAGCCCCGTCCCCACCTCATGCGGTCTCCCCCTCTTTCTCTCTTCCCAACAATTGTAATAAAGCCATGCGTTGCTACTGCTATTGTTTTCATAAGTGTCTATAATAATAGCACTGTACTTTGAAGGCGAGATTTCTCCAAGAAAAAACAAAACATACCAAGCCTCTTTTTCGGCCTAGGGGCAGGAGGGTTGATACAGATACTGAATCTACCTGTTTGACAGGTGGACAAAGTGAGACTCCAAAGAAGGGATTTTCCTGAGCCAGTGACCGTGCCAGGAGTCTCTTTCCTGAGCCAGATCCTGATGGAACAATCTTTCGTCGCAGGGACTGGGTCAGCCCCAGACTGCTCCCCTCCCCCAGCCCCACCTGGAGGGCACCCAAAACTGCTGCTGTAATTGAATTCCTTGGGGGAAGGGGGGGTGCAGAGCAAGCGGCTGTGTAGGGGCTGGGCGGGCTGGGCTGGTTCAGCAGCAGGCAGGATCCTGCAGCAGCCTCTAAGGGCTTGGGGCTGGTAGACAGCAGAGCTGCTGGGCTTCCAGAAGTGTGGAAAGGGGTTCAAGGGTAGTCCTGTCACAACTCCTCCTTTTATTCATACCTTTCTGGCACACCTGCATGTCCCTTCTTCCTGCTATCCACTGGGACCCTCTGCTCTCCATGGAAATTCTTTGGTTGATCTGGGATAAGCTGTCCCTGGTTACCTTGGGAATACTTCCTGAGGTCCTGTTCCTACCCCTGACTCACAATCTTCAGAAGTTTGATGGTCCCCAGGTCCCACAGCCCTGAGGTCAAGGCGGGGAGTGGAGGGGGGCAGCTGGGCAAGGAGACGGGTTCTGCCAGTCTTAAAGCAGTAGGGCCCATAGAGCCAGAGGACGCAAGGTGCCGGCTGGCTGCCTCACGCGCCACCTGCTGGAAACAGAGAGGAGGGGATGCCTAGCTGTCGTGGAGAAAACAGGAAAGCACCAGACCGAGTGGGCTGGTACCCCTTCTTTCTGGCCTCAGGTGTCCATGCCCTGCCCTGGGAATAGGTTATAAACCAACCCAAGGGGACAGAGAGTCGAGGCGGAAGCACAGCATTTTCTTAGTCAACACCGTTTAGATGGCAAGAATCAGAGACCCAGTCAGGCTGCTGAAGGATTTGAAAAGTGAGAATTTTTTTTATAGAGAAACAGGACATTTGAGGAGCGCAAGCCTGGGAAGTGGAGCTGAGCCTCAGGAGAGCTCAGAGCCTGGAACAGGAAACCCATCGGGTGCCCACTGCTCTGCCCAGATGGTCTCTCTGGGCAGAGGCCTCTCCCGACTGTGCGTTGGCCTGGACCCTCCGCAGACCAACAGAGAGCCCTGTCCTGCCGATCTGAGGCTACCTGATCTCGCAGGCCTACGGCCATCAGAGCCCACAGCACTGCGGGCCACATCTGCATCCTAGCACGAAGGAACTGATGGTGCCAACTTGAGGTGGCACTGCCACCACGGTACAGCCCGTGGTGCCAGACTTGCATGGTACAGTGACAGCACCGGGCCCGGCATGGTGGGCAGCAGGTGTGTGAGGACAGTCCTCTGGCAACACCAGAAGATGGTGGTCACGGTTGTGGGGGCAGAACCCTTGTTCCAAAAAGTCAGCAAACACGCAGGCCACCCAGTGAGTATTATTCTCAAAAGCTTTTGGGTAAGAATTCTGTGAGAGGGGAAGAGGCTGTAACTTTGTGGGAATATTTTGGAGAATTTCCACCACCACACACCCCAAGCCACAAAACCACCCCTTGTCCCTCATTCCCACATCCAGCCACTCACCTCCTGAGCATTTCTCCAGAACGGACCATTGAAAATGCGGATAGGACCGTGTGAGCCCTTGGCTTCGAACCCTCTCATGGCTCCTTCTCCAGCCTCAGGATGAAAGCGAATTCTTGTCTCCCCAGGCGTCACCAGAGCCCTCAGACCCCTGGTGTTTCTCACGGTGCTCTGCTCTCATCTTGCACATGCTGTGTCTTATCCCTGCCCACATGGTCCCGTGCTATGTCACCCCATCCTCTGCTTTCACCCCATTTCTGTTCAGCCTTCGAGGCTTGGCTCAATGGGGGTGGGGGGTGCCTGGGTGGCTCAGTCGGTTAAGCGTCCAGCTTTGGCTCAGGTCATGATCTCACAGTTCATGGGTTCGAGCCCCACATCGGTCTCTGTGCTGACAGCTCAGAGCCTGGAGCCTGCTTCGGATTCTGTGTCTCCCTCTCTCTCTGTGCCTCCCCCACTTACACTCTGGTTCTGTCTCTTTCTGTCTCTGTCTCAAAAATAAACATAAAAACAACAACAAAAAAACTTGGCTCAGTGGTCATCCTCTCTGGGAGGCTCCTGGACTCCTCACCCAGGGTCAGTTGGGGGTCCCTTCAGGCTGGTCCGGATCTCCTGGTCACGAGTCTGTCACCCCAACACAGGGGTTGTATTTTATTCACCCTCATATTCTCGGCCTCCACCCCTGCCCCGGCCTCAAGCACAGAACCCGGCATACAAAGTATTCTCCATAAATGTTTCCCTAGACTTGAGGAAAGCAGATTTCAAAACAGTTAAAGATAAGACATTCCATCTCAGCCAGAGAGTCTGAAAGTGAACGTGGTTTAAGAATTGATGGGAGAGTCCCCAAGCTGAAATTCCGTGCTTGCCCCGCCGTGAGTAAAGCAGGCAAGGAAAGGGGTGCCTGGGTGGCTTAGTCGGTTAAGCGTCCGACTTTCGCTTAGGTCACGATCTCGCAGTTCGTGGGTTCGAGCCCCGCGTCGGGCTCTGTGCTGACTGCCAGCTCAGAGCCTGGAGCCTGTTTCAGTCTGTGACTCCCTCTCTCTGACCCTCCCCTGCTCACGCTGTCTCTCTCTCTCTCCTAGAAATAAATAAAAATATTAAAAAAAAAAAAAAAAAGCAGGCAAGGAAGGGGTGGGGCGAACGGGAAAGGGAGGAGGCTCTTGGGTGAGTGGCGTGTCCCTCGGAACATCTGCACGAGCCTTGCCAAGCGTTAAGGATGGTGTGCAGCCTGAAGAGAGGCCACAGGGAGCACGTGAGGTTTTCAGCAAAGCGCTCTAGAGTCCCTGGGGTAACTGCTGCGGGCAGATGCAGCTTTCAGCGTGGGCGCCTGGGCATGGCCACGCCCCGGAGGCAGCAGGTATGTCTGGACCAGCCGGCTTGTCAGAAGTGGTCGGAGTCAGGACGGCAAGGGCCCAGGCGCCCGGGACGCCTGCACTCTGGTCTGCTGTTGCAGGGTGGACTTCTAAAGGAAGCAGCCCCGTGCTGAATAGCCCCTCCAGAAGGACTTGCTTAGGAAGGGTTCAGGTCAGCTGAAGGCTTCAGTGTCCTTGCAGCCCAGGCCCACTGGTGGGCTGTGTGCTCTCTACGTGGCCAGAAGTCCCCTTGGAACCAGAGGGCCACCATGTTCTCAAGACTCTTTGGTCTCTGTGTCGATTAGGAGCACAGCATCTTCTGGCTCAGGCCAGACCTCCTTCCAGGCTACCCAGTATCCTCTTCCTCATGTCCCTACATACTTCTTGGCTACCCATTCTCTCCAAGGCCAGAGGCAAGGGTTTGTCTCAAGGTCAGGGCCCAGGCCATATCTGACACTGACATATACTCCCTCCTAACCCATGGCACGTGTAGCCATGTGCCTCTTGGGGAGAAGACGGAGTCAGGTCTGCAGAACTTCGGGGCAATTAGGGGCTTGGGTTGTCCAGGAGTATCATAGAGGCAGGTCATGCCCCCCTTAGAGCCCGACTTAGAAACAAAACAGACACATGGTGGAAATGAGCTGCTGGCCCTACTATAACGTCTTCTGTAGTCCAGTCTCTTCCAGCCATGACATTAAGTGCAAAGGAAGGTTCTTAATGTTCCCTCTTTGGAGGCGTCATGTCTTCCTCCTGGGTGCTCATGGCAGCACCAATGACCAGACTCTCAGGAGTTCTGTCTGACCCCCGAGTCTCCTTTTGGGCATATCATGCCCAGATGCCCCAGGAGAGCCATGGCGAATGCCTTAGGTAGAGAGAGTGTACACTGCAGCTAGGAAAAACTAGCTCTACCCCTTGTCCCCTTGAGAAAGTTCTGGGAGGGCACAGGATGAAGTTGCAGAGGCGCCTCATAAGTACAGGCCTGGAAGAGGGGGCCTAGGCCTGAAAGGCGAGCCCACCCAACCACAATCAAGAGACTGAACTGCATGGTGTCAGGAGGTTCAATAAGCAACATTATCGTCTATGGGAGAGTTTCAGGTGGTCTGTCGGGTCAGAACTTGACCCTCTTGCTCAACACCAACTATATAAAACCAGGAGGAAAGGTGCATGATCCTGTTGATGGAATGAGGATTCGAAAGAATCTCGATCCACTGGAATGGTGGGTTCAAGCTTGCAGCATCAAATGGAAGCAGGAGAAATGTGGTGGCCAATTCACAAACAGATTCCTGGATTCCTAACTGTTTATGGAAACAAAAGGACCATAATGGATCAGCTGACCACAAGTTAGCATGAGTCAGTAATGAGGCCTGACATCTAAGATGCCTTTGTAATGCTAGACAGCCTGAGAGGTCTGAGGTCACCCTGCAGAGGGCCAGTGGCATTGTCCTGTGCCACTCAGCCCTGCTCTGGAGCCTTAATGCCCTCTCTAGAGAGCCAAGACCAGATGAAGCAGGGCCAGAGCACCAAGCCGTGAGAAGCCACCTGTGTCCAGGACAGGACCACCTGAGGGTCAGGAGGAGGGACAGGAAGGGCAGAGAAAAGCCCCCATTGGATTCTGGTCTTTCACACTGAAAGCAGCTGGGGGCTTGCCCTGCCTGCCTCCTCCTACCACTTCTCACCTGCATTCTCTGAACTTCTACGGACCTGACCAAGCTTAGGTCACAGGCACTGAAGGACAAGAGGAGCCTAGACCAGCCTTCTAGCAGAGGGGCTGTTTCCCTTTATCATGCAGCTGGTGCATTCCCCAGTCCAACAATGGGGCGAAAGTGTCCAGGGTCCCCCTAGGCCATGGGAGAGGACATAGGAACACCTTGACAACCTCAGGTCACAGGCACCCCTGCATTCCCCACAGCCGGTCCCTCAGAAGTATTCTCCCAGGAGTTAGGGCGCTGTATGCAGGAAGCAAATGAACAGTTGCTTTTCTGGGCCTCTTTGAAAGGAAAGGTCTTTGCGCCCTGGGCAACCTATGGTAAGAACTCTCCCTTCACCCCCATTTCATTAGAGAAGGTCAAATCTAAAATGAGGAGCTCATTGTGACAAGTGTCACAAAAGCCTTTATCCAAGTACTGTTAACTGAATCACAGGTACACAAACCATTAAATACGCACATACCCCCCAGGGTGGGGGTGTGAATTACCCATGAGTCTGTGTCCCTAAGAGGCAAGGAGGCATCATAAAGTTGTGGGAGGGGCTTCTGAACCACAGACTCTTACCCAAAGAAAAGCCAGCTTTTGAGGACCAGAGACAATGGCAAAACTATTCATCCCCACAGGAGACCTTCTCTTCCCATTCAGATGCAAGTCCCCATGCCTTCTGTCTGGAGAGCAGGTTTCTGGTGGGCTGTATGGGAGGGGTCATCTGAGCACGAAAAATCCTGCTCAAGCAAGAAGAACAGGACAAGAGCAGAGAGTTGCGGGGAGTCCTGATTCGGCAGCCCACCGAAATCACCTGTAGATTCTTGCTGCACCCCTCCTAAGTGTGAATCTCCTGAGCCAGGTTTCAGGTATATGCAGGCTTCGTGATCTTCCCACGGGTTCTGATGGGCCAGGTGGACCGAGAGCCACTGCCATGGGCAGACCTAGCCCCGCCCCAGGAAAGCAGCCCTTATCCTGAAAGGCAGGGGTGCCCCTGCCTCGCGCACTCCTGGAGTGTCCTGCCGGGGCATGGACTAGGGAGGCAGGATTCCACTCCTGCCTGTGGCCACCTCCAGCCCCACCTTTCCCATCCACCATAGGCAGGTCCCTCAGTGCCAGGCTTTGGGGACCGAATCAGTACCGGTCTGGGGGCTATACATGTGAAGGAGGTGTAGGGAGAGAGCTGGGTCCCTCCGCTGTTCTCGGACTGTGAGAGGCAGGAAGCAGGGAGTCACAGGGAGGAGCATGGGCCCCAGAAGGGTCCCAGAAGCACCTACAGGGAAGTTTTCAGTTAGATTAGCTGGGATTTGGGGACTAACACCTTTCCCCAGAATGTTTGGAGACGTACAGAACTCCCTGACAAGGTCTGGGCAGCCTCTGGGGTTCCCTGGGTCCCCAATGAGGCCACAACAGAGCTCTTGGGGATGGGCTAATGTGCCGGCAGGAAAATAGACAAGTGACCAGAGCAGTGAGGTCCCCAACTTGCTTCAGCTGGTCCTTCCAGTGTAGAGGACAATGAGGGAAGGGCTTCAAAATCAACATGGGGCACCTGGGTGGCTCGGTTGGTTAAGCGTCTGACTTCGGCTTAGGTCATGATCTCATGGTCTGTGGGTTCGAGCCCCACGTCGGGCTCTGTGCTGACTGCCAGCTCAGAGCCTGGAGCCTGTTCCAGATTCTGTATCTCCCTCTCTCTCTGACCCTCCCCTGCTCATACTGTCTCTCTCCCTCTCTCTCTCTCAGAAAAAAAAAAATCAACATGTCAGTGGGAGCAGAGCAATAAAATGAAGTGGACAGCAGAGCTGTGCCATTGAAGTCCAAAGGGATTAGAGCAGTGCCTCCAAACACAGAGGACACCGCAGCTGTGCCTTCGAAATACACTGGAGATGGGAGGAGGAAGTCCCATTGGAGCAATGAGAGCCATAGTGATGTCCAAACACGATGCATCGTGGAGCACCGCCTCCGGTGCTGCCGTGTGGCTCACTGCCTTCCACATGCAGAGGAAAGGGGGACGGCTTCCAGGTGCAGGGGACATTGGAGCAGTGATGTCTAAAATAGTCGACAATTGGGGGACACCTGGGTGGCTGAGTCGGTTAGAAGCCCAACTTCAGCTCAGGTCATGATCTCATGGTTCTGTGAGTTGGAGCCCCCTGTGGGCCCTGTGCTGTCAGTGCAGAGCCTGCTTTGGATCCTCTGTCCCCTTCTCTCTCTGCCCCTCCTATGAGCACTTGCTTGCTCCCTCTCTCTCTCTAACATTTTTACATGTTTATGTAAAAATAATGATGAAATAACTGGACAATGAGAGAAGTGCCTTCAAAAGACGGTGAAGCTATGTCTTTTCAATGCAGATGACATAGCAGAGCAGTGCCTTTACCTGGGGTCGTCGTTTCCATGCTGGCTGTCAGCCGTGGCTGCCCTCAGCTTCTAGAAGCTGCTCTCAGCTCCCTGCAGGTGGGCCTCGCCCCCCCTCAGCCAGCAATGGTGCATCCGATCCTTCTCACACTTGAAATCCCTCTGACTTCCCTCTCCGTTTTTCTCTTGCCTCTTCTACCTCATCTCTCTGCTCTTTGGCCGACTCTTCTGCTTCCTAGTCTGTGATTAGGGACTCACATGGGGCCCACCTGGATGGTCCTGGATTGCCTACTTGAGAGCCAGCTGACTGGCAACCTTAGTTACACCTGCAAAATCCCATCACGGCAAAAACTAGAATAGTATTTGACTGAATAACCAAAGGACAGGAATCTTCAGGGGACATCTTTGAAATTCTGCCTGTGATGGGTTTTTTTTTCCTTTATTGTAAAGCTTCTCACTGTCTTTGATTTGCTGATATGAACACTGACTTCCCCAGAGGGAGGTGGGTGTTTTTTTTTTCTATGTCAGGTGTATGTGTTAGGATTAGATTCTGTTGAATATTCAGAAATTCCAAAATAACAGTGGGCATTCTCACGTGCAGTGAGACTGGAGGTTGGCCATTCAGGGCTAGCCTGGTGGTTTCAGGAAACAACAATAACACAGGCTCCTTCTCTGTTTTTGTTAACTTCTAACCTTGTGATTGCCTCATGGAACAGATGGTGGCTGGAGGTCCAGCCATCACATTTACCTTCCAGGCTGGGGGATGGCCTGGAGGGGTTGATATCCCTTCTGGCTAAGGCATCTTCCTCTAAGCAGCCTTCCCAGAGGTCACTTCCAGACCTTGAACGTACATTTCACTGGCCAGAGCTTGAACATAAGGCCACATGTAGTTACAGGGAGGTTGGGAAACATGCTCTTTGGGCTGGGCGATCTGCTGCCTGGAATGAAGCCAGGGTTCTGGGGCTTAGGGAGAAAGGAAGTAGGACATTGGGTGGATCCGGCCTTCACTGCCCCCTGGGTATTTTAAGCACATTTGACTACAGATGGCTTTTTTCTCAGAGCACAGTTCAGAATTTGTGGCTGTTTTCCTTTAATCTTCAGAGAAATGTATCACATCTACCTGTCCCATACATGTATATTTTATTGTCCTAGACCCAAAGTGGGGACAGTATTCTTTTTTAAAAATTGATTTGATTTGGGGCGCCTGGGTGGCTTAGTTGGTTAAGCGTCCGACTTTCGCTTAGGTCATGATCTCGCGGGTTCGTGGGTTCGAGCCCGCGTCGGGCTCTGTGCTGACTGCCAGCTCGGAGCCTGGAGCCTGTTTCAGTCTGTGACTCCCTCTCTCTCTGACCCTCCCCTGCTCACACTGTCTCTCTCTCTCCTAGAAATAAATAAAACATTTAAAAATAAATAAATAAATAAAAATTGATTTGATTTATTTATTTATTTAGAGAGTGTGTGTGAGGGAGTGCATGCACAAGCAGGGGAGGGGTAGAGAGAGAGAATCCCAAGCAGGCTCTAAGGTGTTAGTACACAGCCCGATGCAGGGGTCCATCTCACAAGCTGAGACATCATGACTTGAGCTGAGATCAAGAGTTGGACACTTCACCGGAGCCACCCGGATGCCCCAGTAGTGAAAATGTTCTAAGACCGGAGTACATAGCACTGAAGAAAATACAGAGTCAGAGGCCGAAACCCGAGAGACTGAGACTATCAAGGCTTTGGTTGGAAAGGCAACGATTGCAGGCGAGTGCAGATACCAAGGACCCAACAGATGAACGCAAGTGTCAGCAGGCAGCGGGCAGTCAAGTGCAGGAAGGTAGAGCAGGGCAGCAGGAAGAAGGAGGCTCCAGCTCTGTAGTTTGTGGGGAGCCCCCGGAAGCAGCGGGATCCCCGGCACGATCCTGGAGGCGGACGCCCCAGAGTCGACACAAGGACTCCACACGCCTCCAAACCGGAGCTCTGATAAGGAGGCTCACGTGGCTCTTCCTGGGGAGACATCAGACAGCTGGTAGCACCCTGGTAACTTTCAGAGAGAAACGGGTTCCGCTTCAGGTCGGATCGTGGAGCAGCCCTGGGCCTCGGCACCTCCATGTCGGCCGAAGGCAGTGGACTGCCTGTGTCAGAGCAGCACGCCACCAACCATGGCCCACAGATGACCCCCCTGCTCACGACGCCTCAGGCCTACGCGTGCCCTCTAATACAATTCCGCCTCCAGCATTTGTTACATGCTATGACAAAGGCAGTGTTCCTTGTTCACCCAGCCCCATTGCAGCCTCCTCTCCCCGAGGCAGAGGAAGACTGCCTTTCCCAGCCTCCCCTGCGGTTGGGTTCGGGCCATGTGATGAGTCCTGGTGAACAGGCTGTAAGTGGAAGTGAAGTGAGTTACCCCCTGACTAAAGCACAACAGAGCAGGTGTGAGGTCTCACAAGTCTCTGCTCCCCTGCATGGGGCTGCTTAAGCTGTACAGCGGGATGGCCATGTTACAAGATGGCGGCCCCTCCATCAGCCTGGGTCCCTGGGCCACTTGGCAGAGCTGCCGAATCCAACAACTCTCACCGCCCCCGCCCCCCCATACAGATCAAACCCGGGCCAGCACCAGACGTGGACCAGAGTGAAAAATAAATCCATGTTGGATTAGGCACTGAGATCTATAGTTAATCTGAAACCTAACCTAGACTAACCTAACTAAATACAGCCACCATTTGGACCAGGTGATCTCTCGCTTTTCACATGCTGGACAACCCTCTCACAACCAGTGACATCTGCCACACCCCTCTATCCCCAAACACAGCCACCCTGAAGTTGTCTCTGTCCCAACCTGTCCGTCTGTCATGTTGATATCTCTCTGCCATTGAACAAGTTGTGTCATGACCCAAGTGCCCTCCTGTGGTTCTCTGTGGTTAAACATTTCCAGGCAAGGGGTCTCAGGTCTCACCTCTATGTACAGCCAGGAGGAGCCTTGACATAGAGCCTCTATTTGGGGGGCTCCCTCAGCACCTTCCCCAGGGCACCTTCCATAAGGGGCTCCTTCTTCCTACCTGACAAGCTGGGGTCAGATCCATCTCCCCACCACAGGTCATGATCTGCTCCCTTCTCCTGAGACAGCTGGTTGTTTCTATGGTAACAACTTTCAGACCTGACCCAAGGGGAGGCTGGGTGATAAGCCAGTGTGTGGGCTCCCTGTCCTATCCAGGCTGAAGGAGCATAGAGTGCCCATAGGTGTCAGTCAGGACCAGCCTGTCCCAAACTGAGCAAATCGATGTATTGAAAAAGAACGAAGGGGTGCTTGGGTGGCTCAATTGGTTGAGCGTCCAACTTCAGCTCAAGTCATGATCTCATCTCCGTGAGTTCAAGCCTCACATTGGGCTCACTGCTGTCGCTCAGAGCCTGCTTGGGATCTTCTGTCCCCTCTCTCTGCCCTTCTGCCACTTGTGCTCTCCTAAAAATAAGTAAATATTTTTTTAAAAGGGTACAAAATATTTAAAATGTGTGTGTGTGTGTGTGTGTGTGTGTGTGTGTAAAGCAGAAACAAAGAGCTGTATTTGGCATCCTTATACGAAATCTTGGATAAAGGTGTGCTTCTAAAAACTAAAACCAAAGGCTCTGAATGTGACTTGCAGTGTCCCTGGGGAAAGTGCTTCTTTCCAAAACAATTAGTCCAGCGGAGAACAGGACATGCCACATAATGAGGCAAACTGAAATTAGAGCTAAAAATAATTTCAGGTGCATTTTGCCAAGAATTCAAAAGACCATTCAGTCCACACACAAACCTTCACTGAGCACCTATTAGACATCCACCACTATGCTGGGAGCACAGCTGGGAGCACCACTATGGAGGATTAGTTCTGCAACCCGTTTACTTACAAATAAAAAGGAAGCAAACCTGAATTAGTAGGAGCTATTGAAGGGATCAGGGTACAAAGATGTGCTAGGCAATGACAAGAAAATCACATCATTTTTCTTGTTGTTTCTCTGTAGACAAGGCTTCCTTTTTTTTTTTTAATGTTTTATTTATTTCTAGGAGAGAGAGAGAGACAGCATGAGCAGGGGAGGGTCAGAGAGAGACGGAGTCACAGACTCTGAAACAGGCTCCAGGCTCTGGGCTGGCAGTCAGCACAGAGCCCGACGCGGGGCTCGAACCCACGAACCGCGAGATCATGACCTAAGTGAAAGTCGGACGCCCAACCGACTAAGCCACCCAGGCGCCCCTCTGTAGACAAGGCTTCTAAAGAAACCAACCACCTTATTTTCTTTCGAAGCGGACAAGCTGGACGTCCTGGATCCAACGTCAGCAAATCCATGGGATGTACTAAGACCAACAAACGCTGAACTGGCGAAGTCACTCCGGAGCTATGCAGACATGAAAAGCAAAACACCATCCTGGAAATGTCCGCCCAAACACATCTCCTATGGTTTTACTCAGCCGCGAGACCAGGAGAGTCTCAGGTCTACTAGTCTTGCTTGTGACCCTGGTGTCCCACCACCAGGGGCTCCCAGCTCTATTTTTCCTTGCACTGGGACATCACAGAACCCCTTTTAATCTGTTTCTTTGCTTGGAAATGTGGCGTAGTGGTAGTAGGAAGTGATATGAAGTAGTGGAAGTGATATGAAGAATATTCAGCAATTAAAGTAATTCCTGCAACGGGGCAACTGCTCCACAAATGTTAGTCATTATCAGCGGAACCTGGGGCTTGTTAATACATTGACAATCAGGGAGGCATGGCTCTGTGAAGGAGGAATCTTCGGAGGGAAGTCATTTAGACTTTTCCAAACTCCTCCAGGCGAACTGTGCCACGAGTCAGCCACTCTGGGAGATGACATTTCAGTATTTGGGGAACTCTTCTCCAGCCCAGCTCTCAACAGGGCCCTAAGCACATTCTCTGGAATACCTGCTATGGTGGCACATTTGCGTCCTGGATACTAATTTTTGGAAAAAGATGAAAGTTGTTTTCAGCCAAGGCTGGTGAAGTAACTAGGCAATCGGGATGAGTAATGCCATCTATTCAAAAGCGGATTATGATGATGGCATAAGGAAACAAGTTCTCTTTAGTGGCTCCAGAGAGCACGGGTATCTCTGGTGATCTGACCCCTCTGGCACTTAGATGACTGGTTCAGCACTGCCACCTGGTGAAGCCTAAGGGAACTACAGGGTAGTTATCCCTAAAATCCCTAAAATCCCTAAAAACACAAAACGAAAAGCAGAGCTCCTAGACATCAGCATCCTGGAGTCCAGCAACACTGCAGAGATCTCCTCTCCTCCCGCTTCACCAAGTGTTCCCCTGAAGTTAAATTAATTCGATCTACCAGCTAACCCTAAGCTTTTGCCAGGCAATTAGTATTTCCTCCCTTTCTATTTCTTTTTAAACCCAGAGCTGTGAATCTCCCTCCCTCTTTCCCTCTCTCTCTCTCTCACACACACTCTCTCTCACTCACATATATTTAGAAAATTTATATATATTGGATGCATAAATCTTAACTGTACCATTTTGACAAACAGAACACACAGTGTAATCCATACCCCTATTGAGATAAGGAACATGTTCATCACCCTAGAAAATTCCCTTGTGCCCCTCCTCTAAGAGGCAGTGACTCTTCTACTGTCTGTCCCTAGAGGTCAGTTTTATCTTTTCTAGAGTTCCATGTAAACAAAATCACAGTCTGTACTGTAGTGTTCTGACTTCCTTCACTACACATGGTGTGTTTGAAATTCATGTATGTATCAGGAACTCGTTCTTTTTATTGTAGAGTAATAGTCCATTGTGTGAGTATGCCATAATTTGTCTTTCTATTATACTGCTGATGGACATCTGGGCTGCTTCCAGTATTGGCTACAAGATCAGCACTACATACTAGGAATAGTCTGTGAAAGTCTTTTCCGGAACAAATGTTTTCACATCCTGGGCAAATACTCAGGAGTCAGCTTTCTGGGTCAGTGGGTAGGTATATGTTTATCTTTATAAGAAACTGCCAAACCATTTTCCAAAGTGGTGGTAGAGTTGTTACCTTCTTACCCGCAGTGTTTCCTTTTATTTCTAAAGTTTGAAGGAGTCCAGTTCTACATGAGCTGCAAAATAAGGCAAATAAGCCTCCACAGAAACTGTTATGTCAGCATTAGGTGAGGCAGATGTTTTATAAAACTCACCACACTTTGAAATGGAAATGCTTGATTAAAGTGTAATATGTCTACTCATAAGAATATAAGAGCTACCTTCAGATGTCAACACCATAAAATAAAATAAGATAAAATGAAATGAAACATATCACTTCTCACTAAAAGGAACCAAGGATCTTTGGAGAATGGCTAACTCCAGATTTGGTGCAAGGAAAGAATAAAATGAGGGGCATCTGGGTGGCTCACTCGGTTAAGCGTACGACTTCGGCTCAGATCATGATTTCACAGGTTGTGAGTTTGAGCCCTGCGTCGGGCTCTGTGCTGACAGTTCAGAACCTGGAGCCTGCTTTGGATTCTGTATCTCTTCTCTGCCCCTCCCCTGCTCATGTTCTGTCTCTCTCTTAAAAATAAATAAACATTAAAAAAAAAAAAAGAAAGAATAAAGTGAGCCTAGAACCTCCTGCTATGTCAGAAGACAAGGGCATACTCAAAGGAAAGGAGAGAGGGACACCAGCCTGAAGGGCTCCCACTTACCTACATTCATCATAACAAAATGATGGGAGATGAAATTCTCAGGACAAATATCCAACAAAGGACTGTGTCAAGAACATACCAAAAACTCCCGCAAATGAATCAAAAAGATAGAATTAGTTTAGGGGTGCCTGGGTGGCTCAGTCAGTTAAGCATCCGACTCTTGGTTTCTGCTCAGGTCATAATCTCACAGTCTTTGAGTTCGAGTCCCAAGTCAGGCTCTGCGCTGGCAGTGTGGAGCCTGCTTGGGATTCTCTCTCTCTGTTCCTCCCTTTTGCTCTCTCTCTCAAAATAAATAAACAAAAATTTAGAAAAAATAATTATTTTAAATGGGCAAAAGGTTTGAATGGTCACCTTTTAAAAAGTAGATATACATATGTACAATTAACATTTGAAAAAGTGATGAATATCATTACTTCTCAGAACAATGAAAATTAAAACCACCCTGACAGATTACCACACATGAACCAGGTGATTACAATTTAAAAGACTAAAATTATAGAGTGTTGAAAAGACTGGAACTCTCATACTTTGCTGATAGAGGTGTTGTAAATTGCTGAAGTCATGCGGAAACCACTTCTAAAGTTTATCTTTAAACCACATTATCTTCTAAAGTTAAGCACATGCCTTCTCCATGACCCAGGAATTCTACTCCTAAGTATCTATTTCCAGGAGAAAAACATATGCCTACCACAAATGTCCATAACAGTTATATTCGTAATGGCTCCTAACTAGAAACAACTCAAATATCCATCAACAGTAGGATAGATAAACGGCCATATATTCATACAACAGAATCTATACCATCAGTGAAAAACAACAAATTACTGATACATGCAAGATTGTTGAATTACATGAAATGTGGAGCTAGGAAGCCAGATACAGAACAAGTACACGCTGCACGATTTATTTTATTTTAAAAAATGTTTTAAATGTTTTTTATTTATTTTTTGAGAGAGACAGTGTGAACAAGGGAGAGACAGAGAGAGAGGGAGAAACAGAATCCGAAGACTGGCTCCAGGCTCTGAGCTGTCAGCACAGAGCCCGACGCGTGGCTTGAACCCATGAACCACGAGATCATGACCTGAGCCGAAGTCGGACGCTCAACCGACTGAGCCACCCAGGCGCCCCTGTATGATTTCCTTAAAATGATGATCAAAAATAGGTAAAACTAGTCAAGGAAAGCAGAAACCAAAACAGCAATTACCTCGGGGGACAGGGTGGTGAGAGGCTGGGAAGATGAGGTGGGGTGGCGTGGATTGACTGGAAGGAGGAGACAAGGAGGAGCCTTCTGGAATAATGGAAAAGTTCTGTATCTTGACCTAAAGCTGGCCAGTGGTTATGTGGATCTGTGCATTTACCATCAGCAGATCCTCATCAGAGCAACCTCTAAAAGATGTCATTCAGGAAGAAAGAAAATGTCTCCAGAAGGAAGTTCTTCTGGAATGCAAGAAGGAATCGAGATAGACAGGTGGGCAAATCTAAACAAACACTGATTATATAAAATAGTGACAATGTTAGTACTTATAAAAATAATACTTAAGGGGCACCTGGGTGGCTCAGTCAGCTGAGCGTCCAGCTTCAGCTCAGGTCATGATCTCACGGTTCGTGGGTTTGAGCCCCGCGTTGGGCTCTGTGCTGACAGCTCAGAGCCTGGAGCCTGTTTCAGATTCTGTGTCTCCCTCTCTCTCTGACCCTCCCCTGCATACGCTGTCTCTCTCCCAGAAATAAATAAGACATTTAAAAAATTAAAAAAAAAATACTTAAGATCGGACGGTTAGTGTGGTATATTGATTGCCAAGACTGACCCGGTTGTTCACCCCTCCCTGTGTCCACACCGTCTGTGATGTGATTGTTTAGCTCCTTAATGCAGACAGAGGGCAAGTCTGTTTTCCCCACCTCTTGAATCCAGGCCAGCCTTGTGACCTGCTTTGGCCAGTGCAATGTGATGAAAGTTCTGATGCGCTAATTTTGAGCTGAGGCTTCAAATGAGCTTGCACGCTTTTATTCTCTCAGACCTCTGCCAGCAGGAGAGCGTCTGAGCTAGCCCGCTGGAGTAGTAGGGAGGAGAGCAGAGCCATCCCATCCAAGGCCATCCTCCACCAGCCAGCCCCACAGCCAGCCCCTCCCTTGACTGTAGACACAGATCAGATCAGCAGCACCATCTAGCCGACCCACAGATTCGTGAGGAATCATACCCAACTGTTGTTTTATTTTTTATTTATTTTTTAATTTTTTAAATGTTTTATTTATTTTTGAGAGAGAGAGAGAGACAGCATGAGCAGGGGAGGGTCATAGAAACAGGGAGACACAGAATCTGAAGCAGGCTCCAGGTGCTGAGCTGTCAGCACAGAGCCTGACGTGGGGCTCGAATCCACGAAGCGTGAGATCATGACCTGAGCCAAAGTCAGACGTTTAACCGACTGAGCCACCCAGGCACCCCCCACCTGTTGTTTTAAACCACTAAATTTTATTAAAAAAATTTTTTAATGGTTATTTATTTTTGAAAGAGAGAGTCAGTGTGTGAGTGGGGGATGGGCAGAGAAAGGAGGAGGCACAGAATCTGAAGCAGGCTCTAGGCTCTGAACTGTCAGCACAGAGCCCGGCACGGACTTGAACCCATGAACCATCAGATCATGAACTGAGCTGAAGTCGGACGCTTACCCGACTGAGCCTCCCAAGCGCCCTCAAACTACTAAATTTTAGAATGCTTTGCATGCAGTAATAACTAACTGAGACAGGAGTGATTGAAGCTAAAATATCCTAAGGTCCTTACTGTCCTTGGAGGAATTATAATGGAATTGATTAAGAATATGAATTAAACATGCTTTAATATAATTCAGTTTGTTAAAATGTTAACAATAACCATTAAAAAGAATAGAAACAGAACATATACATTTCAAACCTGTAAAGTAAAAAATGAAATTTATTAATCAATCTGAAAGAAAACATGAAAGAAGAGGGGAAAAGCCACAAAGAAAGTATAAGACTAACTGGTAAAAAATATACTAGTGTGATGGTTAATTTTTTAAATTAATTTTTTATGCTTTTATTTTATTTTTAATTTTTTTTACATTTATTTTTGAGAGACAGAGTCAGACAGAGTGTGAACGAGGGATGGGCAGAGAGAGGGAGACCCAGAATCCAAAGCAGGTTCCAGGCTCTGAGCTGGCTGTCAGCGCAGAGCCCGACGCGGGGCTCGAACCCACGAACTATGAGATCATGACCTGAGCCGAAGTCGGACATTCAACTGACGGAGCCACCCAGGCGCCCCTAATATTTTTATTTTACATCTCAAAATGTATTTATTTTGAGAGAGAGAGAGAGGCAGAGAGAGAATCCCAAGCAGGCTCCATGCTCAGTATGGAGACTTATGCAGGGCTCCATCCCACAAATGTGAGATCGTGACCTGAGTTAAAATCAAGAGTCAGGAGCTCAACCTACTGAGCCACCCAGGCATCCCTGTGATGTTTAATTTTATGTATCAGTTTGAAAGGGCCAGGGATGCCCAAATATCTGGTTACACATTATTTCTGCATGTCGCTATGAGAGCGTTTCCAGAAGAGATCAGTGTTTGAACTGAGGGGCTGAGTAAATCATGGTGCTCTCCCTGGTGTGGACGGGCATCCTCCAATATGTTATGGGCCTACATAGAGCAAAAAGCCGGAGGGCCGAATTGGCTCTCCCTGCCTGACTGCTGAGCTGAGACACGGTCTTCTCCTGTCCTCTGTACACTGGGTCCACAGCTTGCAGACAACAGGCCACAGGACTTCAGTCTCCATAAATGCATGAGCCAATTCCTTATAATAAATATCACTATTTGTCCGAGACAATGTGTGTATCCTGTTGGCTGTGTGTCATTGGAGAACCCTGACTAGTCCAGAGTGTGTGGTACCAACAGTGGTTCTGGAAAAACAGAATTTTAAGATGAGGTTTCTGCATTGGTTCTAGGGGTTCTGGATGGGCTCTCTAATCCGATTAGATTTAAAGACACCAATGACCCAGGGCACCTGGGTGGCTCAGTCGATTACACGTCTGTCTCCTGGTTTCAGCTCAAGTCACAGTCTCACAGTTTCATGGGTTTGAGCCCTGCATTGGGATCTGCACTGGCAGCATGGAGCCTGCTTGGAGTTCTCTCTCTCTCTCTCTCTCTCTCTTTCTCTCTGCCCCTCCTCTACTTGCGCTGTCTCAAAATAAATAAATAAACTTTTAAAATAAAATAAAAAGACACTAATGACTCTATTTCCGGGAGTAAAGAGAGAGCTGATAGTCCCTGACATGATCTGGCAATAGAGATATGCAAAATATCTGCATGGGATATTCTGAACCGACCATTTGTAAGAAGCAAGGAGCTAGAAGGAACATTCTTGGAAATGTTCCTAAGTGCCCACATTAAGCTTTTGATAGCCAAGCATCTATTTCAGAAATCCTCCATCTCAAATACACATGGTGCCAACAACTGGGTAAGAGGCTCATGCCCTCATTTTAGAAAGCCCTGGGTAACCTACATAACTGACTGCTAGAGTGACTGCACTCTCCCCATCCTGTGCCCTAAGTCCTGCTGTTAGGTTTCAAATTCACCAAAGAGTAAACCTGAGAAACCCTCAGCACCCAACCCACAGACCCCAATAAAGGCAGAGCCTCAGGTCAGCATCCTCTCCCCGTCTCTCTGTCCCTGACCTATAAAGATTAGACAGAAATAAACAGATTTGAGAATAGAGAAACAATAGAAAAAATCAATGGGTGGCTCAGTTGGTTGAGTGTCTGACTTCAGCTCAGGTCATGATCTCACGGTTTGTGAGTTCAAGCCCCACATCGGGCTCTGTGCTGACAGCTCAGAGTGTGGTGCCTGCTTCAGATTCTGTCTCCCTCTCTCTCTCTCTGCCCCTCCCTTACTCGCACTCTGTCTCTCTCTCTCTTTCTTAAAAATAAACATTAAAAATTTTTTTTTAATTTCAGAAATAGAAAAATCTAAATAAAAAAATAGAAGATCTGAATAGCCCCTAGTCAATCAAGGTACACACTACACACATAATAAATCCAGTTAACTAGGTGAGTGCAACTAAACTTTCAAGGAGCACAAACTCTTCCAGAAGTGGGAAAAAACAAGAAACTGGATAATCCCCAAAATACAAGTATTCTTTGACATTAGAAAATCCATCATTGCAATTTACCACATTGGATCACCTGGGTGGCTCAATTGGTTGAGCATCCAACTCTTGAGTTTGGCTCAGGTCATGATACCAGGGTTGTGGGATCAAGCCCCATCTTGGGCTCCACTCTGCATCAGAGTCTGCTTGGGATTCTTTCTCTCTCCTTCTGCCCCTTTGCTTTCTAGTGATCTCTCTCTTTAAAGTAAAAAGTAAATAAATAAAAATTAAATAAATAAGTAAATTAGTAATTTACCACATTAACAGATTAAAGGAAACCATATGATCATCTCAAAAGATGCAGATTTTACTACTGGTCAAGAAAATTTATTTATTTACTTTTTTATTTCTGAGAGAGAGAGAGAGAGAGAGCGTGAGCAGGAGAGGGGCAGAAAGAGAGGGAGACACAGAATCCGAAACAGGCTCTAGGCTCTGAGCTGGCTGTCAGCACAGAGCCTGATGTGGGGCTCGAAATCACGAACTGTGAAATTATGACCTAAGCCGAAGTTGGACGCTTAACCGACTGAGCCACCCAGGCGCCCCGAAAATTTATTTTTTAAAAAAGAGAAAAAGACACATTCCATTATATTCATCGTCACTTTTATTGGACTACACCATCATAAAGCATACATGATGGACAGGTCACAAATGATTATATCAACAATACCTAACAGTTATGTAGCACTTGAAAGCTTGCAAGTCACTTTGCATCCATTATCTACATAATCTAGCCACTCTGAAGGAGGTATTACATTTTCAAAAACATATAAATGAGGAAACAGATTTAAAAGGATGAAGTGATTTGTCCCAAATCCCTGTTATTTTCCTTCTTTATTTTGTAGGTTCTCTATGACAGCCTGTGTTATATATCAAATAAAATGAACAAATATTTACATATAGGTAATACATAATAAAAAATACCCACAAAAATTCTTAATTAAAATTCTCCAGTGGTTTTTACATGCTCTTGGAACGAATATAAATGAAAAAAATTAACCCTGTTGTTTATATTCTTAATCTTATCTATCTTTCCTTCTGAAATTCGTAATCTACAATTAAATACTAGTGTTTCCTTAACTTAAAAACTATAGTGAGTTAAAAGCTAGGTGAAGCTTGCAGCCTGGTAGTTTCTACCTACCCACCTGGCAAGTTATATTTGAGGAACAAATGAACATTCCTCTTGGTCCTTAATCCTAACTGGCTGCAAATGACCTACATATACCACAAAGCTTTGACCACTTGACCTGTGATTTTGGTGTCAAAAGAAAGGATGTCACGGGACAAATATAGTAGTATTTTTCCCTATTTCTCCAAAATGTAGACATTATGTATAAAACTGCATAAGATGGTTCTGAAAGGTGGAGAGAGTACAGATTGTTCCTTCTTCAGGACCTGAAGAACAACACAGCACCAAGTCCCTTGGGTCTTTTTTTTTTTTCTCCATCTATCCCAGACCAGATTCTGATGAAGCTGGCAACTGAGAAACGTCAATGGGCATAGGCCAAAAAAAGGCCCAAGGAAAGTCTTCTTTCTAGACAAAGGATGAGGAAAGAAGGGGCCTAGTAAGACAGACAATTTTTAGACAATCCCCAACCTACTCCAGCAAACACCAAAGACCAACTTGGGAGCCTACACTTCTACCCTCACCAGTCAGTCATGAGGCTCCCCAATTCTCCGCCCCCACGCCACACTGGACAGAGTTTTCAAAACCAACCCCTTCCCATTCCACCCTGGCAGTGTCACAGACCACGTGGGGAGAGTAGGCCTGCAATTCCACCCAGAGACCAGATATTTCTTCCCTTCCTTACTGGTTTGGTGTCAGTAGAGGCCTGGTGGGGAGTTGTAACTCTGACCCCTACCCAGCAGTCGTGAGGACCCCATCCAGGTGTTAGTAAATGCCAATGTTGAACCTACATTTCCAACACCAATTTATAGTAATAAGACGGTCTCCCCTCAGCCCTTTCTCCACCAGAGCAGTGTCAGAGGAAGCCTGTCCAAACAGAAGCTTTGAGCAGGATACAAAGTCTCATAACATAACACTCAAAATGTCCAGTTTTCAACTGAAAATCACCAACACACACAGAACCACGAAAATCTGAACTTGCATGTGAAGACTGCCACAGACACCCACGCTGAAATGACACAGATGCTAGAATTACCTGAAAAAGATTTTAAAACAGCCATCATAAAATGCCTCAATGATCAATTACTAACATGCTTGACACTAATTTTAAAAAGTCTCAGTAAAAACAACAAACAACCCCCCCCCCGAATACAGAAAATCAAATGGAACTGAAAAACATAACTGAAATAAAACCCAGTGATAGACTCAACATCAGAATGCAAGGGGCAGAGAAAGAATAAGCCAAGTTGAGGATAGAACAATATAAAATACCCAACCTGAACAACAGAGAGAAAATTACTATGGGCTGAGTTGTATATCAACCACTACAAACCCACCACCAATTCATGTTGAAGCCCTAACCCCTGATGTGACTGTATTTAGAGAAAGGGCTTTTAGAAAGTAATTGAGATTAAATGAGGTCATAAGTATGGGGTCTTAAGCTGATAGGATTGGTAGCCTTGTAAGAACAGAGAGAGAATTCTTTCCACACCACATGCATGGACTGAGGAAAGGCTGTGAGGACATAGCAAGAAGGAGACCATCTACGGGTGAGGAAGAGGACCCTCTTACCAGAAACCAAATCAGCTGAGGCATTGATCTCGGTCTTCCTGGACTCTATAACTGTGAGAAATTAATTTCTGTTGTGTGAGCCCCCCTATGGTATTTTGTTATGGGACCGCCAAGCAGATTTGGGTACCCAGGAGAGGGGTGCTGCTCTAACCTTAAAATGTGGATGTATCTTTGGAACTGGGTAACAGGTAGAGTCTTGCAGTTTTGAGGTACATACTACCTCAAATGGTAGTATGTAATGGATATAAATGGATGTTAAAAGCCATTCTGATAAGATCTCAGACAGAAATGAGGATGACATTATTGGAAACTGGAAGGAAGGCAATCCTTGTTACACAGTGGCAAACAGTGTTTTAGTGTTTTGTGGAAGGTAGAGCTTGTGACTCTACAGATTTCAACACAGATTTCCAAGCAATGTATTGAATGTGCAGCCTGGGTCCTCCCTCCTGCTTATCACAAAATATGAGAGGAGAGAGATGAACTGAAGAAGGAATTGTTAAGCAACAAAACAAAACCCTAGAACTTGGGAGAGTTGGAAAATTCTGTCCACCCGTATTGCAAAACTTAGAAAGATTGTTCCGAAGAGAATACTAATGGCTGAACAATCACTCGAAAAAAAAAATCACGGGTGTGATTAAGTTTAGCCTTCTTCACTGAAGCCAGGAATAAAAATGGGATTATATCAACAGAAACACTATCAGCTGGGACTAAAGGGACAGGAAAACTAGACAAATGGAGGAAGACTGTCAGACTTCTTAGGTCCTACAGAACCAGACTATAGGGCTACTCAGCTAGACATGCTCTATGCTTCACAAAAAAAATGACTCAAAAGTCAATTTCAGGATCATCAGTTTGAAACCCCTCCTCAGTTTCAGAGGGTGAGGACATCGCCTCCATTTCAACAGTCAAAGTTTTGGAGGCAGAGCTGCCTGGCAGGGCCTTGGTGGTGGGACTGCTATACTGATGGGCCAAGAAAGTGGGGTCATTGCCTCAGTGGGTCTATAAGGTGGGGCATCAGGCCAAAGAACATTGTTCTCAAGACTTAAGAGTTCAGAGAGTCTGTCTTGCTAGGTTTTGGACTTGCTGGAGGCCTCTCACCCTTTCCTCCTTTCCTATTTCTCCCTTTTGGAATGAGAATAACTACCATATGCCTGTCCCACAATCATATTTTGGAAACACATAACTTATCTGGTTTCACAGGTTCACAGCTGGCCAAGAATTTTGCTTCAGGTTAAATTGCACTTCAAGCCTCACACATTTATGTGATATTTAGGTAAGACTTCGGACACAATGCTGGAATGAGTTAAGATCTGAGGGATTGCTAGGATGGAGCAAAGGTATCTTGCATGAATATGAATTTGGGGGAGCCATGGGCAGAGTGCTGTGGGCTGAACTGTGTGTCCCCCAAATTCATGTTGAAGTGTTAACTCTCTATGTGGTTATATTTGGACACGGAGCTTTTCAGAGGTAACTGAAATTAAATGAGGTCATAAAGCTGTAGTCCTAACCAGATAGGACTTATACCTTTACAGGAAGAGGAAGAGAGCACTCTCTATCCACAAGCAAGCACAAAAAAAAAAAAAAAAAAAGCTGTGTGAGGACACAGCAAGATGGCCTTCTGCAATCCAGGAAGAGAGCCCTCAACAGAGGCCAAAGCTAACACCTTGATCTTGGACTTCCCGGCCTCCAAAACTGAGAAATTCTGTTGTTTGAGCCACCCAGTCTACGGTGTTTTGTTATGGCAGCCTGAGCAGAGTGAGATAAAATATACTGGGGAGGGGGCGGGGAGGGGGGAGGGAAGGAAGAAAAACAGAGCCTCAGGAATCTGCGGAACTACAATCAGAGACCTAACAGTCATGTCATCGGGGTCCTGGAAGGAGAGAAGAAGTGAGGGCCAAAAAATGTATTCAAAGAAATGATGGCTAAATATTCCCCAAATATGGCAAAAAACATACGCCTATAGATTGAAGAAGTTCAGAAAACAGGATAAACTCGAAATGCACACTAAGACACGCAAACTAGGGAAAACTAAAAACACAATACTCAAAATGTGTGCCGTAACAACCTTCGAAGTTTCAATGAAAAAAATATATATATACAAGGACGTCACCTGCTTCTATGCAAGAGTAAAATGGTGAAAGGTAAGTATTCTGGAGTCTTTTCAAGTCTTTCACAATCCAAGATGCAGTGTCAGTTCTGGTCTACAACTAAATTTTACTATGGTATGAATAAGCCTAAAGTACTAACTACAGACAATTGAGGTAACATCTTTATAAATAAGCACATTCTCAGGTAACTTAGCTTCAAATAGATTGAAAGCATCAAAGGTCGCTTCTGTGCTTTCTAGGCTGTCAGTCTTGACCCTTGGAGTTAACACGATTCTTAGTAGGCAGCAAATCAGTAAGCAAGATGTCAAAGACAAAAAGTGTAGAAGCAGACTGCCAGGCCAAACGTTCCTTGGCTTTAGGGAAGAAACTGCAACTGACCAACTAACAAGTCTGATGACTATTTCCCCAGGTGGGAGCACTCATTTGAGCACTTATCTTACTCACCATTTCTTGAGTTCATTCCCCCGGTTCTCTTTCTCTGTCCTTCCCATCTACTTTCTAAGTCCCCCTGTACTTGAGCCTAAGGACAACTTCCTTTTCACCTCCACTCCCAACCCTGGACAAACTCATTGTGAATTCTCAATCTCTTATTTCTGCCTCTGCGACTTCCCTCAAGAACCACACATCTCTTTAAAACTCCATCTCCTTAGCATTAAGAGACTACCCAGCCCAGACAAGATGTCTTCTTTCCATCATCGCACACCCTGTTTCTCTCTCAAGGATTTGGAAGCTTACATACACCTTAGGGTGCTGGAAATAATCTTCCTCTTTCTCCAGGGAAATTCAAAGTCCTCTGTTGCACCGAAAAAAATGTAAAACTCCTCCTTCACATTCTAAGTAAGCTATGCCCCATGTCAATAATGACTTCTCAATTAGTATATATATATATACTATATACAAAATATATATACATACATATATATATATATATATATATATTTTGTAACACATTCTTAAATGCCTTTGTAGCCCTCACACCATGTTTGGTAATTGTTCAATAAATATGTTCCAAATGCACCACCTTTAAATAGTCTTTATCCAGTATGAATTCTCTTTTGCTGGCCAAAGGCTGAATGCTCAGTAAAGGCTTTTCCATATTCTTTGGTTTCCCCTCCAGTATGAGTTTTCTGATGTTGAGAAAGGGATGAACTCTGGCTAAAAGCTTTTCCACATTCTTTACACTTATAGGGTTTTTCTCCAGTGTGAGTTTTCTGATGTTTTGTAAGAGATGAGCTCTGGCTGAAAGCTTTTCCACAATCCTTACACTTGTAAGGTTTCTCTCCAGTGTGTGTTCTCTGATGACGAATAAGGGCTGAGCGGTCACTGAAGGCTTTGGCACAATCGTTGCATTTATAGGGTTTCTCCCCAGTGTGAGTTCTCTGGTGCTGAGTCAGGGCTGAACAGTAGCCAAAGGCTTTGCCACACTCGTTACACTCATAAGGCCTCTCCCCAGTATGAGTTCTCTGGTGCTGAATAAGGCCTGATCGATCACTAAAGGCTTTCCCACACTCATTACACTTATAGGGTTTCTCTCCAGTGTGAATGACCTGATGCTGGGTAAGGAATGTGCTTTGGCTAAAGGCCTTCCCACATTCATTACACTCATAAGGTTTCTCTCCAGTATGAATTCGCTGATGTTGAGTGAGGTATGAGCTCTGATTAAAGGCCTTCCCACATTCATTGCATTCATAGGGTTTCTCTCCAGTATGAATTATATGGTGCCGAATAAGGGCAGAGCGGTGACTGAAGGCTTTTCCACATTCATTACATTCGTAGGGTTTCTCTCCAGTATGAATTCTCTGGTGTAGAGTAAGGTGTATACTCTGGCTAAAAGCTTTACCACATTCATTACATTCGTAGGGTTTTTCTCCTGTGTGAATTCTCTGATGCAAGACAAAAGCTGAGTAGTAACTAAAGGCTTTCTCACACTCATTACACTTCCAAGGTTTCTTTTCTGCACAAATTTTCTCGTGCCTCATTAGATCTGAATTTTGTTTTAAGTTCTTTTTAAATGAATCACAGTTATGTAGTCTCTCTCCTTGCTGTTGAACAAGTAATGACCTTCGACTAAAACTTCTCCCAAATTTATCACACTGGTAGCTTCTCTCCCCAGAAGATTTCTTCTGAGTGACAACCTCCTGTACTAAATGTTTCTCATGGTTTTCCTGCTGACTCTCTGACGAATCCTCATAGTCACTGGAACCTTCCTTTGGAAATCTTGCTATTAACACAGCAGGGGCTGATTCTTCTTCAGAAATCTCCTGCTCTGGAGTTAGGTCCTTACTCTCTGGTCTTGTCTCCCAGTCTGAAAGAAACAAAATTACACATGTATCATTTCCTACATAGGAAAGAAAAATAATCGCTGTGGTAGGAAAATAATGAAAGGCAAACAAATGAAAAAACACTTATAGGGAACATAGGAACTTGAAAGCTCTCAAAAATAGCTTTGCAGGGGCACCTGCAAAAGTGGCTCAGTCGGTTAAGCGTCTGACTTCGGTGCAGGTCATGATCTTGTGGTCTATGGGTTCGAGCCCCACGTCGGGCTCTGTGCTGACAGCTCAGAGCCTGGAGCCTGCTTCAGATTCTCTGTCTCCCTCTCTCCCTGCCCCTCCCCCAACACACTCTGTCTCTCTCACAAGTAAACATTAAAAAACTAAAAAAAAAATAGCTTTGCAATCTTGAGAGAACACAAGAAAAGAAAGATGACTGGACAAAGAAGTTCAGTTGCACAAGAGGGAGAGAGTGAACAGGTACTTAAAATTCCTCTACCTTTTAGGGGAGGAGAGGAGAAAGAAATACAGAGAATAAGATTAAACAGAGGTGATGTGGGGAAATGGCAGATAAGGTTTTAAAAACAGGGTGTGGCAGAGACAGAGAAAGACAGTCTCTCAGGGACTGCCCACTATTATCCCCTCACTGGAGCTTCTGCACTTCAAGCCTTGAGAATAACCACCATTAGCTGATCTCCTTGCTACCGATCCTTCCCCATCCTAGATTTCCCAACCACTGCTAACAGACTAACCTTCAAAACTGTCGCTGTTAAACAAAAATCTATGGTGGTTCTGTTGCCTCAAGATGAGACACAGATTCTCTAAGCTAGCATTCAAAGTGGTCCAGGTCAACAAATTTACACATCACAAAGTGTAGTGATTAAGAAGTAACTGATCACCTCTGATTGCCCCATATCCAACAAGCTATAAACAATTAAACAGAATGAAGTTTAAAAAAAAATGAGCAGCGCCTGGGTGGCTCAGTCAGTTAAGCGTCCAGCTCTTGATTTCGGCTCAGGTCATGATCTTGTGGTTTGTAAGTTCGAGCCTCTCTGCACTGACAGTGCAGAGCCTGCTTGGGATTCTCTCTCCCTCTATATACCCATCCCCTGATCATGCATGCTCCCTCTCTCTCAAAATAAATAAATAAACTTAAAAAAATATGTTAAAAAAAATGAGTAGCATGTAGAGAGGAGAAGGTCAAATCCCTAGATGCTCAGATTGGTTCCCAACTTGTCAAGATACCTGCTCCAAATCCTAGGCTTCCGAGTAAGAGTTTTGGGAGAAAAGCTAAAAATGCTAAAAATGTTTATTTCCAGGCTTAAACAGCCTTTAATAGCCATCCCAACCATGACTCTACATGAAATAAATCAATATAATACAATGTTCTCAGGTACATATCATAATCAGGGAAGTGCCTGGGATTTTCAAAAGCAAATAGGTAGAAATAGGCTAAAGGCAAATGGACTTCCAGCTAAGGGGAATGAAGGAATTAAATCCCCAAACATTCATGGAGAACACACAGTTAGTGGAGGAAAATAAAAGACTGCTTGTCTGGTGTTAAGGGTTCAAGCTGGAGAAAAAGGAAGAGAAAATGGTTAGGCAGGTAGTAACAGAAGTTTTGGAAGCAGGTAGAAGAATACAGAACTGGCAGAGTGGGGAGTCTAGAGGTGATATGCTGTCTCAGTTAGAGAAGGATAAGACTAAAGAAAGTATAATTAGCTGGCAGTCTATTGTAGTATCTAGTATGACAGAAATGATCAGGTCAAATTCATGGTATCTTTCAAAAAAAGCTACCAGGACTTAATCAATAGTTATCATTGGCTTAGCATTTGGCTAGGTACTAGTCTAAGCATTTCTCTTGGATTATTTCATTTGGTCCTCATGACAACCTTAGGAGTTAAGTGCTATCATTATCCTCAATTTACTGTTGGGGAATTGTAGTCACAGAGAGGATAATTCACTTGTTAAAGGTCACAGGGCTAGTAAGTAGTTGAGATCGGCTTTGAATACAGAGTGGTTTCAAAATCTGCACTCACCCATGATACTCTGCTGCCTCCATTTACATAAAGAGAAAGGCAAGGGGAAACTCAGAGATTGATTTTTAGTCAATCTGTGACAATCCGGTCCGAGACAAGCAGTCACCTTAACCAGCAGAGATAAAAAGTATATGAAAAAGCCTAGTTTAAAGCCTAACACCTAAGCATATAATTAACAAATATTAAAATGTTGATTTCATTGTACCTTATTTGGGGAAAAGAATTGGTTTGAAAGGGTGGAAAGTATTACTTTCTAAAAAACATTTTTTTTAAATTATGAATTTTAATATATGACCATCCACAGAGCTGGAGTGCGGTATGGGAAAAGACTTCAACTCTTCCACGGGTCTCACAAAATCTGGAAAGGCTCCTCCACAAGCGCTTTGAAGATGCTTTGGTCTGGGTTTGATCCCATTGACCATCTGGGTTTTACGTCATCACTCACCTGAAGGAGTTGCTTTTGACACTTCTCTCTCCAGCTCCTTTCCACACTCCAACTGAGAGATTGCATCAGGCTTAGAAATTGGAAGCCCTGTTCATGGGAAAAGAAAAATTAGTTTGGTCAAGAGTTCAGTATTATTTCCTTGGTTGTTAGGGGAGACAGCGTAAGAGAAAGGGAGAGGTCAGTTCCAGATTTCTCCCTCAACAGTGCTCAGAAGAAGGCAGGAAGATGTATATGAGGTCTATTTGAAATTTTTTAATGTTCTTTTTATTTATTTCTGACACAGATAGTGTGAGCAGGGGAAGGTCAGAGAGAGAGGGAGACACAGAATCTGAAGCCGGCTCAAGGCTCTGAACTGGCTGCCAGCACAGAGCCTGACATGGGGCTCGAACCCACAAACCATGAGATCAAGACCTGGGCCAAAGTCAGACACTTAACCGACTGAGCCACCCAGGGGCCCCTAAGCTCCCATTTCTTAAGAGGTGTCTTCATTAGAATTTCGTCTCAACATCCTTGGTCATGGCATAGAGAAGGATGCTACCACCTAGGCAAGTACAATCAAAAGGTGTCCATCTTAACTCTGGGAGGGTTAAACATACATCCAGAAACAAAAGTAGACATTGGCTGCCTCAGGACTTGCACAACGATTAAGAATCCTTGAATCTAAGAACCTCAGAGTTCCTAGGAACTAAGGAAGCAAAGACGCTACACTGGGTAAGTTCAAAGTTGGGGGGCGGGCGTGTCCTTACCCAGCAAGACCAGATTCCTGTGCTTCTCAGGCACATCTCCCCGAGGAGGATTCAGCTGCTCCCACTGGGTGAGAGCCTCGGCCATATCCCTGATCACCAATGACTCCTGAAAAACCAAACACACCAGTGCTCACCAAGGGATCTTCCAGAAGCTTCTGAGAAGCATTCAAGCTGACAGCATAAGAGAAGGAAGAGAGGAAGGACAGGCGGGTTAGACAAAATGACCCCTAACATCCCTTCCAGCAGTAAGATTCTCTGGTATATCTGTAGCCACAGACTCATTCCCTGCCCCTGTGCATCAGAATTCCATGTAACCTGAAAGGATGGAAACTTCATTGTAAAATCTGAAGGTGCCAAGTTATTAGTTTATGTATTAATAAATTAAATTATAGAACTACAGAAATCCTTACCTTTTAGACATGGGAAAGTGGAGAAAATATAATTATGAGTTATCTATGTCCTTTGTGGTATGGTTTTAAAATATAAAGTGTTCAAGAAATAGGAAATACTTTTCTCTCTAGTTTTCCCTTGAGAACACAATCAGTCCAATACCTATTAAAAATTAAGATGTTTGCAGGGCGCCTGGGTGGCTTAGTCGGTTGAGCGTCCGACTTTCGCTTAGGTCATGATCTCGTGGTTCGTGGGTTCGGGCCCCGCGTCGGGCTCTGTGCTGACTGCCAGCTCAGAGCCTGGAGCCTGTTTCAGTCTGTGACTCCCTCTCTCTCTGACCCTCCCCTGCTCACGCTGTCTCTCTCTCTCTCCTAGAAATAAATAAAAACATTAAAAGAAAAAAATTAAGATGTTTGCTACACGTCACAGAATATATACTTATTTGTAAAACAGTGTCTCAAGCCCAAATTATGAAAGTTCCAAAGTGCTCTCACCATTTCTCATAATGGCCCGGATCAGTCTGGAAACCCCCACCCCCGCCCCATCTACCTTCTACCGTATCTTACACTACTGCCCCCACATTCCCTGTGCTCCAGTTGGTGGCTGCCTTTCAGCTGCTTGAAATGTGTGCCACATTCCCTTTTACCCCGTTATACACGTCTCTTCCTGTTCTTCCTGCTCTCCCTCTGTCCCTTCCTTTCAGCTATTTTAATCCTACTCACACTTAAGATCTCAACTGAGGTGTTACCTCCTCAGGGAAGCCTTCCCTGATTCTCTGGGTTGTAGCACCATGTTCTTTCATTTTCCTTGGGTTTTGCCCACACTGAGGGGACTTTGTGATTAACGTCTGTGTCTCCTGTTAGACCGTAAGCTTCACAAGAACAGAGGCTGACCGGGTCTAATTTTACTCACTGAAGCTACCCTATTATCTGGCATAGCCCAGGGACACTAAGTATGTGTCAAATAGCTGAAGGAAGGAACACATGAAGAATTAGTAGAAACAAGTTTAAACGGGATGTACTATAAATGTGTGCATGGGAGGGGGTGCTTGGATGGCTTGGCTAAGCATCTGACTCTTGATTTCAACTCAGGTCATGATCTCACAGTTCATGAGTTTAAGCCCCACATCAGGCTGTATGCTGATAGTGTGAAGCCTGCTTGGGATTCTGTCTCCCTCTCTCGGTCCCTCTCCCACTCGCTCATTCTCAAAATAAGTATGTATGGGAACAGAAGTGGGGAGGAGAAGAGAAGCATATCAGACATTGCAAACACTGTAGGAGTGCAAGCCTAACCTTGATCGAGATGATAGGCACAAAGTTCAGACTGTACTAAAATGTAGGGAAAGGGAACAGAGTAGGTAATGGTCCTCTGAATATATAGCTGAATCAATTATAAGTCAGATGCTTAATCATTTTTCTAATTCTATACAACAAAAATCTCTGTACAACTTTAATTTGTTATGTTAAAATAGACCAGTATTTGTGATGCTAGCAAATGAAACAGGCTTGTCTCTCTTTGAACCACCACTTTTTTACCAAGGCTACCTGAACGTACAAATGAAAATACGGGATAATTTTGCTTGTAGTAGCATTCTAACATTTATGATACAGCCCTCCAAAAACAACTGGTAAAAACAATTCACGTAATAAAATAAAGTTAAAAGAACTACCTACTTGAAAATCCCCTGCTGGAAAGAATTTAATTCTTTATTTTAATATTTGAAGTATAAAATCACTACACTTTTTTTAGGCTTTTCAAAAAAATGTTTATTTATTTTTGAGAAGGGAGAAGGGCAGAGAAACAGGGGTCAGAGGATCCGAAGCGGGCTCTGTGCTGACAGGGGACAGCCCAATGCAAGCCTTGAACTCACGAACTGTAAAATCATGACCTGAGCCAAAGTCGGAAGCTTAACTAACTGAGCCACGCAGGCACCTCTATTTAAGCTTATGGTCCCTTAAGACCATATGCCTTAGGAGTGTTCACACAGCAGTACAATTTGTATAGTCTTCTCTCTTTACAAACAATGCAAACAGTTTGCCTGCAAGTTCCTTGCAGACCTTAGGTCCCTGAGAAAACCGCAGCAATCGAACTTGTTTATGGAGTTGCTACCCAGTGTGCATGTGCTGGGGCGGGAAGACACAGGAAGATGAACCAGAAACCATCCAGCAGATGCCACCTTTCCTCTGAAAGAGATCGACAAATTCAGATCAGAGTCCCCAGCATTTAAGCCCCGTGCGCTATGAGGCAGGTCTTAAGTGGTCAAACAGTCCCAATGCCTTCACTACAGAGTCTGCCATTCTCCCGTCATCTGAGGCCAGATCCTGCGGAAGCATCTAGATTAATTTCCCTTCAATCCTGCGGAAGCATCTAGATTAATTTCCCTTCAATCCGAGAGAGGAATGTTTCATCTTAGGCCTCTACAAACTTTCATGGGGCTTTATTTATCTTTGGAATAAGATCCAGTGTAAGTTTTCTTATAGTCTGGCTACAACGAACCTAAGTTTCCCTTACCATACTCCAGCTCACTCTACAGTGACACACACACACCTTTGAAGACCTCCAACTCACTTACAGGCTTTGAGCCTAAGCTGTTCTCTCTCTTGGAATAATTCTGTATTCTATTCTCCAATTACCTACTCTCATATTTTCCAAAGTGCAGCTTTTAACCCATATTTTTATCCCAAGTACTCTAGAGGATGGAAAAAAAAAAAAGGAAAACCTCTTCTATGGCCTTTTATGACTTGTCTGTACCAGTCATTTCTGTATGAAATGAATTTCATTTTTGCTGATTATCTTTTTGCTGATTAACTATTTTTCTTATCTCTATCGTATTTTCTCAGTACATTTCATGAGGCAGGGAAGACTGGCTTTTATTACTTTGCATCTGACCATGAGGCCAATGAAGGTACCGAAGAGTTAGTAAGAGTGAATCAAGCACAAAGTGGGTTGAGAGAAGTAATGCTGGAGGGAAAGTTCTGCATGAGTAAGGAGCATTTACTGTCAGGCTCATCACTCATCATTTTATCAGGATGAACCCAGTGGTCTATGAATCAGAGCTGAGCAATTCCATAACAATGGCAGAAACTGTATCCCTGTTCTGAGAACAAAAGGAAAAAAAAAAAGAAAGAAAGAAAACTAAACCCACCTGGGATGCAGGGGTCAGCAGCACAGTGGTCATGCCATTTCCTTTTGGGTTTCCAGCACGGGGAAGGTCTAAGTCCTCAGAAAGTGACCCTACAAGTGGAGATAGGAGCTGTGACGATTACTCTTGCCTTGCAGTACACTTGCAGAAACTTCCATACACTGCTACTTGTCACCTAAGAAAAGTCAACACAGGAAATCATGGGACAATCCCACAACATCCCTGAATCAAGACAAACATGACCTCCTAACCTCTGCCCTTAAATTCTAGTAGAACTCTGCGGTGAAAATCTAGACACATAAATTAAATACATATTTCTATTTATCATCTACTGAATGACAAAGTAATACTCAAAGTCTGTCTGTCCATCCGTTCCTCAATGATTCATTCCTGTTCTGTTCCAGAATCACGGGATGAAAGAAGACTAGTTAAATTCACATACAATACTGGCTTTTCAGATACAATACTGGCATTCTTAGAAAAGCGATGGGTCTCAAAGGAGAAAAAAAAATCCAGTGTTCTAAACAAATCCCGTGACTTCTAGAATCCTCACTTTCCCATCTGTAAATGGGGATAACAATCTCCTTTCTACCACCTTATAGGGTTCCTGTGAGAACAAAATGAAGTCATTATCAAAAGCCAAATTGTCAGATCTGGTGATTTGGGGGACAAGGGAGGCACATAACATCCCCAAGACGAGCAGGGCAATGGTGCCGCGGGGTCTTCCTCAAAACCCCAACGGGCAACCAACCAGTTGGAAAGAGCTGTCGTCTCACAGAGAAGTGATGCTTCTTCCAGAGCCAGCCCCAGCCAGAGGGCAGCCTTTCCCCTCTTTTCTCTCCAGCAGGCTCTGCGGCTGCATCCCTCCGAAATTCTCACCTCTGCCCCCAGGGTCCATGGAGACTCCCTCCCCTGGCCCGCGCAGGCGACGACTGTCGCGGGAGAAGGGCGCAGCGAACGCGCGAGGACCCCGGGCGTCCACCGCTGTGGTGCACTCAGAGGCCCGGGAACGCGCGCGCGACCCTCTCAGGGCAGCCTGGCGCCACCCCGGGGCCCTCCCGCCGCCCTCCTTCCCGCCACGCAGACGGGGAAGGGCCAGCGCTTAGGCCTCCTAGACCCCAGGATCGACCTCCCGCACCACGCAGGAGCAGCCCCGGCCTAGCAACAAAGGCATCTAGGAGCCGGCCGGGCCAAGTTGCGCCGGCCTGATCTCGAGGCTGAACTACGACTCCCAGAATCCTCCGCGGGGCGAGGTCACGTCACCGGTAGCCGCTTCCCAGAGGACTCTGCGGGACGCGGGCCAGGCGGACCTACCCCCTCCGGGCTGGCGCTCCATCGAAGTCGTGGGGTTACCGGGTCTCCAAGACAGGCCCTTCAGAAACTTGTGTTAGGCCGCTCCTTGGATGCGGACTCTGGGCCCGTGCAGATGTACTCGGTCGCACTAACCCCCGCCTCGCAGAGGACGTTCACTGCCCCGCAACTGCGACCAGCCAAGGGCACCACCCCCGACCTGTCCTGGATTCCCTCTTTACCCGTGGTCCTTCCTCAGGAGGGAGGCGCCCGCATCCATCGCTTTCTTTCTGCGCCTTCATGGTATTAATTCGCCCATTGTGGCGGGGACAGCTGATATCAAGTAACCGGGGGTGTGCATTCCAGACTGCATCTCTGAATATGGAAAAGTGGAATCTCAGTGCTGGAAATCCTCTCAGCCCAAGAAGTTATTAGTTAATAACTGGCACAGTTGACCTCAAGGTGACTGGATCATGAAAGTCTCAAGAACAGAGAAGTTCGAGGAGCTGCCAGCTGGGATTGGGTGTATCTCAGGATGGTGTATGTTCTCACGCATCTTCCCACAATAAAGTAGCCACTTTTCTTTCTGGTTCAAATGCCCAAAAAAGAAAATCCAGTTAGCCTAACAGGCTAATTAGCCCAAAATGTCCAATTGCCCTTTCTCTAAAGCCCCTCACTTTTAGGTAGGCCTAAAGCTTCCTAGAGTTAAGATTATATTTATCATCCCTGTCTCTTGCCAGGGAAATGAGGGCAAAGTGATTCTTAAAGGAAAGAGGAAAGCGCCTCCATGCTGGCTGGAACACAAGTCATCATGGACCACGTGAACAAAGTTAACACTCTAGAAATGGTAAACCAGCAGGATACAAGGAATTGAGCCCCTGACAATTTGGTGGAACAGAGCTTGGGCTTCAATGTGAGATGTAAACTCCATTTTGTATAAGCCACTATTACACTGGGTTTCTGCTTTATGGATAGCTACGCTTCTCTCATAACTGGTTTAAAAGTTTGGCTGCTTTTGGTCCAATGAGTGAGGACTGAGGAGAGAGGGCATGTGATAGAGAACACAGCCCTACCAGCTCAAAACAGCTGGAAGGAGCCCCGGCCCCCTCCATCAGCAAGAAATATAACGTGAGCATTTTATTTCAAAAAATTGTTGTGTGTGCAAGGCACCGCAAGTTGACTCGTCTGGAACACCTGGGAATACCTTCCCTCCTTTTGTTAACCAGCCACATCACAGAAATCCCCCTTTTGTTCCCCAATCAATGGGCAGGTCTCAGCTTTCCTCTCACTTTACCCATCACCAACACTTGGTAAAACTCACTACAGGGGCGTGTGGGTGGCTCGGTCTGTTAAGTGTCCAATTTCAGCTCAGGTCATGATCTCACAGTTCGTGGGTTCCAGCCCCACGTGTCGGTTTCTGTGCTGAATGCTTGCTCAGAGCCTGGAGCCTGCTTTGGATTCTGTGTCTCCTCTCTCTGCCCCTCTCCTGTTCACACTCTGTCTCTCAAAAATAAATAAAGGTAAAAAAAATAAATAATAAATAAAACTCACTACACCCTCTTCCTGGAAAAACTCTCTGGTTTTCCTCCATGACGGGTCATTCCTTCTCAGTCTTTAGGTAGACACTCCTCCCCAGTCTCTAAACCAGTGGTTCTCAAACTGTACCATGATCAGAATCACCTGGAAGGCTTGTTAAAACAGTGCTGACCTCAACCCTTATTCAGGATTCTGGAGTGGGACCTGAGAATTTGCATTCCTAACAAGTTCCCAAGGGATGCTGAAGCTGTTCATTTGGAAACCAACTAAATACTGGAGTGTCCCAGAGCTCAATCCTTGGGCCACTCTTCTTTTTCTGTGGATACTTTTTAGTAATCTTGTTCAGTCTAGATGTTCTAAATCCCATCCAAATGTGATCAACTCCCAATTTATATGTCTAGCATGGGTTTCTCTGACCTTGAGCTCTCGCCTCAACTCCTTACTTTTTAAATAAATGTCTCAAATATAGGATGTTCAAACTGAACTTTTGATGACCTTCCTCCCCAGTATCATAACTCTTACTCCTGCAGTTTTCCCTACTTCAGTAAATGGCACCTCGTCCTTCTGGTTGCTCAGTTCAAACACCTTGGAGTCATCATTCTCTTTATCGCACGATCCACATCCAGTTCCTCTGCAAATCCTGTTGGCTGTATTCTGCAAATACATACAAAATCTGACCACTTCTCACCGCCTCTGGTGCTGCCACCCTGGTCTAAGCACCCATCATCTGTTGCCTGGATCACTGCCATTAGCCAGTCTGCTAACTGGCCTCACTCCTACTCTTCTCAACACACTTGCTCTCCTATCTCCAAACAAAGCCTAAGTCCTTACAATGGCCCACAGAGCCCTTCAAAATCTGCCTCATCCACACGAACTCTTTGATCTCATCTTCTACCACTCTCCCCTTATTTGTTCTGCTACAGCCATACTGACCTGTCATTCTTCAATTGAGTGAAGCCTTTGTGCTGTTCCTCTGCCTGGACAGACATCCTGGGTAAATACAGGCATCCACCGAGCTTGTCTCTCACCTCCAGGCCTTTGTTCCCCTTCTTTGTGAAGCCTTCTCTGACCACTTATTTATCTTTGTCCATAGCTTATTTTTGTCCATAGCATTTATCTATTTCAAACACATAGTTTTGTTTATTGGGGGTCTTCCAACACCACAGATTAAACATGGGAGGAGTATCCCAGAGTATTTATTGCTACTTGGATAAACAATAACTGAGTATATCCTCTGTACTTGCAAGAAGGTACAAATGCCTGAAACTAATACTGTCCTCGTTGCTTTTCTTGGCTTTCATTTGGGTGCTTTTGGAAAACTTGGACTTCCTTTGTAACCCTCCTTTTATTTACAGAGGCCCTACTTTAAAGTTTGGGGTTTTTGTTTGTTTGCTTGTTTTTTTGTTTAGAATTGGGGAGGCAGAGAGAGCGGGGGAGGGGGGACCAAGGAGCTGTCAGCACAGAGCCCCAAGTGGGGCTCGATCTCACGAACCATGAGATATGACCTGTGCGGAAATGAAGAGTCAGACACGTAACTGACTGAACCACCCAGGTCCCTGAGAGACCCTACTTTAGAAATATTGTAGCCCTGGGCACTACCAGCTGGCCCAGGCACATAAACTGGTGTCCCACAGTAGAGTGGTGTTGGAACACTTTAAGATAAAAATCCCCAATGAGTCCCCGTTGTCTCTTAAGGTGGATTGTCCTTGAGTTTTCCTAAATTTACTGAGGGCTTCTGTTTCCTTTTAGTCTGAGTTTGCCACAACACCCCACCAGGAACGCATCTTCGCATTCCTTAAGAAGCTACAGTGCCTTTAAGGGTCATTTATTTTGATGTGAAAGTTGATATGCAGAGAGATATCAAAGGATACGCAGAAGATACAAAAGAAATCCTTTAGCTGACCTTGGAAGAGGGCAAAACTGGAAATGTAAAGGTAGAATTTGAGTGGCAAACAGAAGGAGGTTTCAGGGACATGAGATTCAACAGAAGAGAGATGTGCTCAAGGTCTCGGGTACTGAGAGAAGAAGGCAGATATGAGACAGGCAATCAAGCTTGGGAGTGAAATAGCAAAGGCAATAAATCAGGCCTGAGTCATGTCCCTCGTTATGTGACATGTCACCTTTGGGCACATACCCTCAGCTCTCTGCTCCAGCTCAGCTGCCAGAGCCTGTGACCTCCCTCAGACGTTTGACGGCACCACCTTCAGCTGGACGGTTAGCCGCCTGGGAGTGCCAGTCTCTCCCCCTTGCCACAGGCCAAACAACTGCACAGCTCAAGCTTCTGGGTCCTTGCACCCCTTCCAGGCTTGCTGAAGTGCCACATAATGGCTGGGGATCTGGCCTCCCTAGGGGTGGCTGGATGAAGCAACCTGAAAACGTGAGGTAAATGGGAGGAATCTGATCAGTTAAATTCCTTCTGCCCATAAACTTCTAACAGAAATTTCCTTTGGCTGTGAATGTAATGGTTAAATACATACGGGTTTATTTTCTCTCATCTAAGATTAGGAGTAGGCAGTCCAGAGCTGGTATGGAGTCCCCATAAGATCATCAAGGAACCAGATGGCTTCTGTTTTTCTCCTTTCCTATCCTTCAGGAATGGCTCATATCCTCAAAGTCACAAGATGGCTGCTGAAACTCCAGCCACTAAATCCACATTCCAGGTAGAAAAGAAGGGAAGGGCAAAGGCAAAAGAAGGTTTCTTAGCTGCCCCTCCCTTTCAACATGCCTTTCCAAAAGTCCTTTCCAACAAATTCCAATTATGTTAACATATCATTTGCTTGATATTTGATACATCAATATACTATTGGCCTCACATTTGATATATCACTATTTCATTGGCCCGACTAGCCATACCTCACTACAAGACAGGCTGAGAAATAAAGCTGGGCGCTCTACTGTGCTCAGAAGAGACTTGGATTTCCTATTGTTAAGGATGAAGAAAAGTAGGACTACAATTTAGGCAACTAACAGCTTCTGCCACAGTAAGCAGTAGTCAATGCTTATTATCAACACTTTAGCTATTGCAAGGTTCCTTAATCATGAGGTTCTAGAAAGTGGCTCAATAAGGTGATCCTAGGCTATTTGGTCAATTGTCTCTTCTGCATACTTCGCATATGTTTTATACACATGTGTGAAGGAAAGGAATCCACATCTCTACAAGATACCTATAGCATGTTTAACAGGTTGGACATCAGATCTTTGGTCATCATGGGGACAGATTGTTTTGTGGCCTCTGCTACTGGGCTTCACTATTAACTCCATTTGTCCTTTCTAAGGTTCCAGATTCCTGCCCATTAACAAGACTAAAGAAGAGAGTGCCATGCTCATTCTCTATCCTTCATCCATTGTAAGGCCAATATGGTACAAGAAATTAAAGCAGGAGTGCCTAGTTGGCTTAGTTGGTGTGACTCTTAGAGCATGTGACTCTTTTTTTTTTTAAGTTTATTTATTTTGAGAAGGAGGGAGAGAGAGAGAGAGAGAGAGAGAGACCCAAGACCCAAGCAGGCTCTGCACTGACAGCATGGAGCCTGATGCAGGGCTCAAACTCACGAACTGGGAGATCACAAACCTAAGCCAAAACCAAGAGTTAGACACTTAACTGACTGAGCCACCCAGGTGCCCCAAGTGTGCAACTCTTAATCTCAGGGTTGTGAGTTCGAGCCCAACACTGGGTGTGTAGCCTACTTAAAAAAGGGGGGGGGGGAGAAAATAACTGTGCTTTTTAAAAAAAAAAACAACCCACCTAGACATGAGAACCTGTCCTCCTCATCTTGGTGCTCATGTTCTCTCAGCTGCTCTATGGAATTACTGCTTTATTACTAAGCAGGAATTCTCAAGATGTAGGTGTGAGGAAGCCAATCTATGTCTCCACTGTGTAGGTGTGGATATTGCATTTTGAGGGAAAGATGCTGATGTTGAGGGCAAGAAAGACATCATGTCTAATAGGAGCTGGTGGCCTGGCTCTCAGGTACATCCTCATGTCTGCTGCTTTAGTACTAAAGGATGACTACTCACGGATGAGCTATGCCTGGAGTTAACTTTGCTTTGTGATATTCTTAGATATGAGACATAGCCCCATGTCCTGGTTCACTGTGGCTGACTTCTTCAGCCTGGAACCCCACCCAGCTGCCGCAGCTGGCTTGCGACTAGACTGAGAATTTTTGGCATAAATATGTTTCCCTTCACCATTTATACCTGAATACATTATGAGAAAGGGGAGGTATTATATTCAGAGTACGAATGGAATGGCAGAGCCACACTAAGGAATTTTAGTTATCAACGAGACTAAACAGATATAACACAAAAAAAGCAACCACTAACCTAGAAACCAGGGTGATGAGTTAGTCTACTCGAGACCAAAGGTCAGGTTAGAGGGCAGAAGAGCCAAAGTTTGGGGAAATTAAGGGTCCTGCGTGAAGAACAAGGACATACCCAAATCGGGGCTCCAGGAACCTCAAAGAGTAGATTAAGAGCACAATCATCATGAAGGTATTTACAGTCCTACATATGTATTAGCTTCATGTTAATTTTCTTTTTTTTTTTAATTTTTTTTTTAATGTTTTATTTATTTCTAGGAGAGAGAGAGAGACAGCATGAGCAGGGGAGGTCAGAGAGAGAGGGAATCACAGACTGAAACAGGCTCCAGGCTCTGAACTGGCAGCCAGCACAGAGCCCGACGTGGGGCTCGAACCCACGAATCGCGAGATCATGACCTAAGTGAAAGTCAGACGCTTAACCGACTAAGCCACCCAGGCGCCCCAGCTTCATGTTAATTTTCTTAAGTTTCTAGTTCTAGAAAGTGCTTTTGGTAGAGGACTCAAGTTCTCATGAGTAGACAGGTATTCATTCATTGAGAAAATATGTAATAAGTGGCAGACATCACACCGGAGTCATGGCAGCACACAGATATGAAATAGTTCCTGTTCTTATGGAGTGGTCTAGAATTTAAAAAAATAATAATTATAAATAAATAAATATAAACATATGATGCTTATCTTTGGGTCCCCTTCAAACACTTACAAAACATCTCAATTGGAGAGCTTCTGACCAATGTGGGGATCTTTGGAGTATTATGTAGCGTATGAGGCACCCCAGTGGAAGTCCATGGCATGGCCCATTAAGACGATTTACGGAGCTTCTAATACCAAATAGAGACATGAGAATAAGCAGTAGTTAGAAGGTGCTCAAACACAAACCTTCATTATCTTGAATACAAGCAGCTTAAGTCTCTACGGGGGCCCCTTGCCGGGCTGGAGCCCCTCTATGATATCCTGAGGCCTGCCTGGCATAGCGTCGCTGATGCTGGATGATGGATGACTTGCAGCTGAACACCTTCCCACACACGCTGCACTCGTAGGGCTTCTCTCCAGTGTGCACTCTCTGATGCTGAGTAAGTCGTCTTTTCTGGAGGAAGGCTTTCCCACATTCAGTGCATTTATAGGGCTTGTCTCCACTATGAATTTTCTGATGCTGGTTAAGGGACGAGCGGTCAAAGAAAACTTTCCCACACTCTTTACATTCAAAAGGAGTCTCTCCAGTGTGTGCCCTCCGGTGGCGAATGAGGGAGGAGCGGTCAAACAGGGCTTTGCCACAGCCCTTGCATTCATAAGGCCGCTCTCCAGTGTGAGTGAGCCTGTGGCGAGCCAGGATGCTTCTCTGGCTGAAGGATTTCCCGCATTCTGTACACTCATATGGACTTTCTCCAGTATGAATTCTCTGATGGCGAGTAAAAGAGGAGCGGACAAAGAAGGCCTTGCCACATTCGTTACATGTAAAGGGCTTCTCCCCGGTATGAGTTCGCTGATGTTCAGTAAGGCTTAATCGGTCATAGAAAGTTTTCCCACATTCGTTGCATTCAAAGGGGCTCTTCCCAGTGTGAGACATCAGATGTTTCTTAAGACTACTTCTATAGCTGAAGGCTTTCCCACATTCTTTACAGTTATAGGGCTTCTCCCCGGTGTGAGTCCTTTGATGGCGAGTGAGGGATAAGTGGTTATATAAGGTCTTCCCGCATATGCCGCATTCAAAGTTTCTCCCCTTGCTGTTGGTTTTCTTGGCAGGAGTGGATCTTTTCCTGGAGTCCTTCTCTTTGGAGGAAGATTCCTTCCAAGTCTCCCCTGATAAATGTTCTCTCTTTGTGCCCCTGAGGTTTTCTGAGCCAAGTACAGGACCCAGAGGACCATCTTTTCTGAGTTTTTTCATTAATGTCTTTTGCAACATTCCTTTCTTAGATATATCCTGGCTTTGAGTTGAGTCCCAGCTCTCAAGTCTAGCATTCTGGACTAAAACAAATAGAAAATATAGATATAACTGGGTCCTAGTGCTAGTGAGAAAGAGAACATTATCACTGTTAAGAAAAGAATGAATACCAAATACATCCTGGTTTACTGGTGGCTCCTCAAAAAAAGAAAAGCATCACAGAGAGGCTGAAAAATGGCAGAGAAAAACAGAGGAACACAGAGGAGAAGTGGAAGGTGGGCATTTAGCCCACTAAACAAGTTTCAGTTATTCATTCATTAGCTACTTTCCAGGTGTCCACAAAATGCTAGGCACAGTAGAAGTCATTGGGACTCTAATGAACAAGACAGACATGGTCCCTGCCCTCATGATGCTTATATTCTACACGACAGGAAACAAAGAAAAAATAAATAAAATACAACAGATGGTGGTAAGTCCAGTGAAGAAACTAATGAATGGAAGTTGGAGTGGGGTCTTCTTTAGAGGGAAAACTTAAGAATGGTCATCGACAAGTGACAGTTAAGCTGAGCTCTGAAAGATACATTAACCATGTGAACAGCCAAAAGATCATTTCAGGGAGAGATACATGCAGAAAAATAGGCAATACACAAAGAAGCATGGAAATGACTAGGCAGTTTATTACATGTCAATGAGTTCAAATGGTAGACAATAAGTAAAAAGACCAGCTAGGACCTGAGAAAGTGAGCTTGTCAGTGACTACTGAATGGTTTTTAAAGGAAGAGGAAGGAGATATGGTAAAGGCTAAGTAGGAAAGACAAAATAAGTGTTATCAGAGTTAAATATAAATAGATCTCAAACTTCCCCCGACCCCCTCCCCCAAAACTCAACAGGTAGGACCTTGCTACCGGTTCATTCATCTGATAAATACCTGAGTGTGTGCTACATACCAGGTACTATTCTAAACACTGGGGATGCAGTAGTGAACAACATAAAACCTCTGATGGAGTTTACATTTTAATCAGAAGGTAGGTATGGACAGACACTAAACAAAATAAAGAATTAAAAATATAGTAATGTTAGGAAGACTGACCTGGGAAGAGAGTTAGGTAGTACAGGGGCGGGGGAGGAGGAAAGTGATGGAGAGATTTCAATGAAAGATATGGTCATCGGGGCAGGCCTGACTGAGAAGGCAGGACATTTGTGCAAAACCGTGAAAAAGGTGACAGGAAAGCCACATGGCTATCTGGAGGATGAGTGTTCCAGACAAAGGCTCAGAACAGCAGTGGACATCTCCACAGGCCTATGAGATCCGAGGAGTGGTCTCTGCAAGTGAATAAATGCTCTATCGAAATCCTATCTGCCTAGTTCACACATACCTAAGAAAGTACTTCCTGGGACTTCTCTTTCTTCGTCTTCCTGAAAATCAAGTTTCCACGGCTCTTCACCTCTCTTCAACTGGAAAATCACATCAGGTTTAGGAACAAGAAGTCCTGCTCACAAAGGACAAAATAAGAAATGGCTGTTTGGGATAGAAATTCACAACCATCCCAGGGTTTAATAAAATCCGCTTAATCTCTAGAGAGGAAAATGGCAGTATCCAAAAATCATATGCCACTTTCGGAAATAAGATACTAATTCTTCTGCTCTGAAGGGAAGTCAGTACTGACTTTCTAGAAAATCCGAATTAGATCTATTGAAGTAGTTCACTAATTTTTCTCGGCTGTAGGAACCTCCCCAAGATGGAACTAGTATTCATAAGAGTTGAGGGAAAATTCTTAGCTTAGAGAAGTGGAATATGGAGAAGGTTCTGTACCTTAAGGAACTAAGGTGAAGAAGCTACCTCATCTTCTTTTGTAGCTTTTTAAATAATAGATTTGTATCCTTTAATTATACTTCTGTGCAATTATACTGAATTTGATGCAACTACAAATCAAACTGGAATAGTTTAAGAAATGTTACTCAACTTATGTGCAGTTAATATTAAACACTTAAAGCTAAAAATATCAGTGAACAATTTTTTATAAATCCTTAAAAAATGACTTAAATGTCTTTGGCTTTCAATGACTTAAAGTAATGACATTTATAAATGTTATATATATATATATAAAACATTATGTCATATATATATATAAAACATTTATATAGTGACATACATAAATTTTCTATATTTATGTTTTAAAAGGCATTACTAAATGTTTAAGACATACAAAAAGTATAAAGACTAAAACAAAAAGCTATGAACCTACCATCTAACTTAACACTAAAATTGGGGGCGCCTGCGTGGCTCAATTGGTTAAGCATCCGACTTCAACTAGGTCATGATCTCACGGTTCGTGGGTTTGAGACCTGCATTGGGCTCTGTGCTGACAGCTAGCTCAGGGCCTGGAGCCTGCTTCAGATTCTATGTGTCCCTCTCTCTCTGACCCTCCCCTGCTCACGCTGTCTTTCTCTCTCTCGGAAATAAATAAAAAATATTAAAAAACCCCCACTAAAATGGAAGCCACTCCCTCATCCCCTCTCCCTTCCCCTACTGAGGTACCTGCCATACTAAATATGATGTTAATCACTTTATGCATTTAAAAATGTTTCCTCATCTTTATAGTTTTAAAAATACGTTATGTTTGGGGTGCCTGGGTGACTTAGTTGGTTAAGTGTCTGACTCTTGATTTTGGCTGAGGTCATGATTTCATGGTTTGTGGGATCAAGCTCCATGATGGGCTGCGTGCTGACAGCACAAAGCCTGCTTGGGATTCTCTCTCCCTCTCTCTCTGTCCCTCCCCTGCTCATGCTCTCTCTCTCAAAATGAATAAATATTAAAAAATATGAAATGTTCATTATAGACAATTAAAAAATATAAAAAAGAGAAAAAGTCACTTCTAAGTCTATTAGTCAAAGACAATTAGGGGTAAAATTATGGTGTAGATTCTTCCAGACTTTTTCTATGCATATAGATATATGTTGTAAATGTACTCAGGTTCCAATCATTTGTATCCTGCTTTTATTATTTAACAATATATCATTAATATCTTTCTAACTCTATAAACATCATTCATGGTCAAGGCCCATACTATACTGGTGTCCATTATGGATATACAATGAGTTATTTACCTAAATCTCTACTATCAAGTAACTGTGTTGTTTCCATTGTTTCACAATTTTAAGCAAAACAGGGATAAACATTTATCTGATATTATCCCCCCCTTGGGACAATACCCAGAAATGGGGTACCCATTTTCCATTTTATTTTTTTTTAATGTTTTTTATTTATTTCTGAGAAAGAAAGTGAGAGAGACAGCATGAACAGGGGAGGGTCAGAGAGGGAGATACAGAATCTGAAACAGGCTCCAGGCTCTGAGCTAGTTTTCACCATATAGCCTGACACGGGGCTCGAACCCACGAACCTTGAGATCATGACCTGAGCTGAAGTCGGACGCTCAACTGACCGAGCCACCCTGGCGCCCCTCATCTTCCATTTTATATAACACAATTTTTTGCTTACAGCTGGGGTCTCAGACCAAACTTCACTTATCCTTCAAACTCTATCCATATCAAGAAGACCATTTACTGACAGTACTGACAGCCATTAGTAAAATACAAACAACAAAAGGCAAATAAACTCACAAACCACTCATACCCTTGTTAGGGATCTATCTAAAGATGTACAATTCTGCCCCAGTAAGAAAAGAAGGGCCACCTGGGTGGCTCAGTTGGTTAAGTGTCCAACTCTTGATTTTGGTTCAGGTCATGATCTTACAGCAGTAAGCCCCACATTGGGCTCCACACTGAGCATGAAGTCTGCTTTCTCCCTCTCTCTCTGCCCCCTCCCCTGCTTGTGCTCTCTCTTTCTCTCTCTCTCAAAAATAAATAAACTTAAAAAAAAAAAAAAGAAGGACCATATTCTTTACACACACACCCAATGGCAGTCATTGAAGAGTCATGCTTACCCAAAGAAACAAAACCTTGATAATTCTCCAGCATCACCTCCCTGTAAAGAGCCCTCTGAGTAGGGACCAGCTGCTTCCACTCATCCTTTGAGAATTTCACAGCCACATCCTTAAACTTGAGTGACTTCTGAAAAGACAAATATGTTCTTACTCATCTATGTGCCTTCTTTTATGTCTCACTGAGGAAGAGTAAAGACTACTGGAAGACATATGGAATAAAAAAGAAATAGTTTTGACGATGTAAGTGCCCTGGATATTTTAAGTAAGAGGTATAGGTCTGTGACCTGAAGCATGAAACTCTTGGTGATGGCCTCATGTCATCACATCCATGACAGAGCGTCCGAACTTCAGGGACAACGTTACTGACCTCAATTTTTTAAACTATAAGTTAAGGAATTAGATTAGATGATCTTTAAATTCCTTTTCAGCTCTAACACTCATGGATCCATGAGGTCCTTGCTTGAACAACTGGTTCTCAAGTCAAGGGGAGATCTATGATGAGTGTACAAAGAACAAAGGATACTTTTAAGAACTCAAACTGAAGAAAAAGGATAAAAAGTGTGGTGTCCCTTTGATAGGAAGATAACATTCCAGACTAGAGGATTCAGAATTTTTATATTCTCATGAAAGTTCTCTAAGCACTCCCTGAGCTCATTGCTAACGGCAAAGCTGCCTCAATCCTCTGCTCCCCGACCATTACAAAACACATGATGGGGCTGGTCACTAAGGCTTTATGACGGGCCATTCAGACAGAAGATCCCTACGGCTTTGTTGTATGGTCAGACGGGAGAGAATCTGAAGCCAGAAAGGGTACTAGTGTTCTCTACAGAGCCCCACTTCTGCCAAAATGGGACCAATCTCCAAGGCTGGCAAGGAAGCTCTGGACTGAAGAAGGACCAACTCACCTGGCATCTGGCTGTTAGGGGTACAGCTGCCATTCTCTCCTTTTCTATGACCTCTTGGAAAAGACCCAGGCCAGAGTTGGCAGAGCTAGAGAAGGAACAAGAAAAGAGACCACTCCCGTTTTGTAGTTGTCTGACTCAGACTAAAAATCTCTACATATCCATTAGGTGTGAAACAGCCCTTATGCTCAATACCCTACTAAGACCAAGGCAAGCCTGGAAGTAAATTCACCTTTTCCCGGGAGATGGAAATTAGGGAGACTGCCACAACTCTGTTCCTGAGTTAGCAGCTTCCTGGGAACAGAGCTCTGTTCCCATATCAGAAAACTATTAAAAATCAAATCATTTACACTGAAGTTGATTTTTACTCCATTTTATAAATTTATAATAAGCATCATGCTCTGTAGTATTTTGACATAAATAAGCAACTTAACGAACAACTCAATTTGACTTTTAAATTGAAGATGACCAGGAGGATGCTTACACTAGCATTTTTAAAAAAGCTTATCTGTAGCCTATATGGTCAAGGATAAGAAAGTAAAAGCAAATTCGTATATTAGTGTATTAGTCAAGTTTTGTTTAGTTCTAAGGACCAGAAATATGTTCAACCAAACTAAGGTGTTATTTTTAGGATACAATAGGCATTATAAAGATACTGTAATAAAACAGCATCTAGGCCTCATGACATTTGTGGCCCCTACTGGGATGAATATCAAGGGCCTCCTGTCCTAATTCCATCCTGATTGTCAAAGGTCCCAAGTACAGGTTCAAGAAGTGACTGGGTCCCATCCAATCAAGAAACTGAGTCACGAGCACCTAGGTGACTCAGTTGGTTAAGCATCTGGCTCTTGATTTCAGCTCAGGTCATGATCTCACGGTTCCTGAGATTGAGCCCTGACTCGGGCTCGGCTCTGACAGTGCCGAGCCTGCTTGGGATTCGCTCTCTCCCCCTCTCTCTCTGTTCCTCCCCCATTAACATGTATATGCTTGCACTCTTTTTCTCTCTCAAAAATAAACAAACTTAAAAAAAAAGAAAAAGAAACAGAGTCAAAACCACCACATGCTAGAAATTCCAGTTTCCTCTAGGGTCATCTTTTTTGGTTAGAGTCATTTTTTTTTTAAGTTTGTTATCATTTTTTTAGTAATCTCTCTACCCAATGTGAGGCTTGAACTCATGACCCCGAGATCAAGAGTCGCTAGCTCCTGACTGAACCAGCCAGAGGCCCCTGTTAGAGTCATTTATAAAGGTTCCGCAGAACTAGGAGGCTATATGCGAAATGACACCCAGCTATTCAATTCAGTCCAGGACTGAATATAGTTGCTTTTCCAGCAAGAGAAAAAGGGCAGCAGGACCAACCAGGAGGGACTGACTGACCATTGCCCTTACAGCACTGGCTGGCTTCACAGAAGACCATGGGAAATAAAGGATTAGCTAGAGAGCTAGGGTGTCCAGAGCGCAATGGTCACCTGCAGACACACACAGACCCCACCTGAAGTTTGGTTTCAATATTGAGAATGAGGATGCCATACGCAGAAACACAGACCAAGTATATAAAAAGGCTTATTACTTACATAATTGAGGGCTCTGGAGAGAGCAGGGCAGGTCTCTCAAGCAGGTCCAAAATAGCTTAAGAGACCAAGGAAAGAACAGCCTGGTCGTTATTGTGGTTAGTGGGGAGGGCCAGGGTGAGCGTTCCCACATGCCCACAGGAAGGGGCTCGGGTGACTGGAATCTCCCGCCGATGCCCAAGGAGAGAGCATTCAGACTTCCTTATCAGATGGTCCAGGTGTGAAACACAAAGGCAAGAAGGAGGGGTGAGTCTTAAAAGCTCAGCAGTCAAACATCAAGAAGTGAAGGCAGATCACACAGAGTAACTCTACATCTGGAACAAGAAGAATCTCTTGTCTTCTTCTCTCCAGGCCTACTGATCTTTGGGCCTGAAATCAAGACAATCTGTGACATAACAGATTGGAAGAGACATAAATGGTACCTGGAAGACATAAGTGGTAATACTATTCTCAAGAGAAAGATTCATTTATCTAATAGAAGTATTAGAGAATCTGAAAAATCCTTCCTGGAGTAGAGCCAGGAACAATGATTTTCTCAAACTTGCCCACAGGGAATGCCAGAATAATATTCTCTCAGGGATTTCCTACAAAGGCTGTTGCAAAATGTAGTCAGTATCCAGTAGGGAGGGCAAAAGAGTAGAAAAAGAAAGAGGGTACAGGAACCCAATAGTGCTCATCCAAGGCTGACTCTATGCAATACAATCCATACAAACCAGTAGGATAAGTCACATTTGGCACCATTTTCTGGATTCCAATTATGATGGCGATCTACTACCAATCAGCTTTTATTTTTATTTTTCATTAATAGACTTGTGTACACTGCTGGATACTGAAGGATAATGATGGTGCTACACATCTTTATCTTTTGTTCTTGAGATCAAGATAGAGCAATGTATCTTGATAGAGAACCTAGATACCTTGGACATTTAGAATGGTCAAAAGCAAGATTATATTTATAATTTCTGTGTATGCAGGCCGTCTGACATGTGCCTGGAGGTGACCACAAATGAGAACGGTGCTGGAACAAAGCCATCAGGGGCTACATGGGTCTTATACCTCTTCACCTCCCAAGAGAATGTTCTCTGAGCTCTCAGAGGAATGTTCTCAGAATATTCTCCTCTGTACAGAGAAGGTTCAATGAGGTCTTTAACTCCCAGCCCTCCTGAGCTTACTGATCTAACACCCACAATTAACTGGCCATGGTCTCTGTGTCTCCTACTTAGAATTCTCAAGACCCTCTTGGTTGTTAGCCATTGAGCCTAATTGAGCCTTAGATCATGTTTCCACCTTTTGCCCACTCAGCCATTGCCCAGGACTGCAAGGAAGAGCATTTCTCAGAGAAATGGGCTACGGCCAGGACAGGCCTACAACTCTATATAATTTTCTTAGTAGTCATGTTTCAAGGTGAGTGACAGGCACCAAGGAGCAGCTACTGTTCTGTCTCTGGAGCTCTGCTAACACTTCCCACTTTTCAAGGCAGTATCTTTATTCACATCCATTCATTAAGACCTAACTCTATTTCCTGGCCAAAGCTGACTGGCATCTGAACCAATTAGTTCTTGCCCTGGAATCTGGAAATGGAATCAAGAAAAAGTGGTCAGTCTCTTCCCTTGAGGCTCCACTTGAGGGCATGAAAACTTGGGAGCTCTTGGCAGTCACATTTTGTCATGCCAACTGAGAACAGAAAAAGCCAGTCAGGAGTGACAGGGAAATATGAAACATGAGTACATACAGAAGTAGAGGCAAGGTGTTAAGACAGGGTCCTGAATTTGTTCTGTCCCCGCTTCCAGTTTATAGGCACACTGCAGTCTTTTCCTGGGGTTCCGTAACCTAAGTATCCTCAAAATAAATCCCCCTCATACTAGTTTGGGCTGGGCTTCTGCAATTTGCAACCCAAAGAGACCTAAGACAGGTTGTTCATGTTCTGCTACCAGACCTCTCTTCTTAAGAGCTCTTTTGAGTCCTGGGGGTACAGAGAGGACACAGCATCCAGTGTGGCTCACAGAACCAAAAGATGGCATTAATCTTAAGATGCCCGCCAGTGTCATTAAAATAAGCTATGGATCTTTCCAGCCAAGTCCATAAACTCTTTTCCAATCCATAACCAAATGAATCCACAACACAAAACAAAGGCTCAGGGTCATCACCTTCTTTGAACGCTGATTTCTGATTCAATCACATAGTATATACTACCTTATACTACAGTTACTTCTATCTTTATCTTTCTAAGTAGGTGGTAAATCTTGAGAGTCAAATCTTCCTTTCCTCACACTAAGAAGGCTATTTCCACATATTCAGTACTCAAGAAATATTTGCAGACTAATTGAAATACGAAGTTTTGGAAGAAAGTCCAGTTGGTGTCGGAAAGCAGCTCTCAGAAGAGGGAGCGCCACTGGACAGCTCCAAGAAGCGCGGTGAAGGGGTTGAAACCCTGGCCCTGGCCCAGGGAACAGAGAGCAATGATTAATTGAGGTGCTTTCCGGGAAAGATGGACCAGCGGGATTCAGCAGAGTCAGTTCAATCCTGGTGTACGGAGCCCCTAGCACGGGTGAGCAGGGCAAGGACCGCCTCGGGAGGAAATGCGCCATTCTACACGGCAGATACGCACTGCGGAGCGCGGCCGAGCGCACCCCAGTGCACATCTCACACTGCGGGGTCGGGCTACCCACATCTCACTTCACCTCGACCCATGTCATCACCCTGAGTCGCGTCGGGCCTGCAGCTGGGAGCCTCCTCCCGTTGTCCGCTGCAGGTCGGATCAAGGTCAGCGTGGGAGCAGCGGCCAACGATAGTTCCAAACACCCTATTTCGGTTCCACCCTCACGTCACTGCTCCTCGCAGCCCAACTTCCTTCCCAGCCCTTCCTTCCGCACCTTCCTCTCGGCACCACCGCTCCCACCACACTCAACCCCTGGTCCTCACCTTGGGCGCCAACCGGCTCCCGGCGGCCCCACTAGGCGCGAGGACCATAGGGCGTCTGCGCAAAGTACCCTCGGAAAACTACGATTCCCAGAAGGCCTCTCGGGGCTAGTGGAAACTCGAGGCCCGCCTGTTTTCGGAGGCTCCGCCCCCTAAGGTACTGGCGAGGTAGTCGTGCACGTCATTCAGAAGGCGACATTTGTAGTAAAAATGCAGGGGACCTGATGAGTGAAGAACCTGTTTCCTGGCCCTGTTCGCCTGCCCCAGGTGGACCCCTACCGCGGATGCTTCTGTTTTCAGAAACAACTTTCTATCCTCCAGGAGGATATTTGCAACCTCTACTCAACTCGGGCACCTGCTACTTCATCTCCCTCACTTTCCGATTGTCGGTGGAGGGGAGAAAGCGTGAGAGAGAATTCCCGTATTTGCCTGTAATCAGACATACAAATTCTCCTTTCTTCATGTTCATTCTACTGTCCTCTCCAATTAGAACAATAAATAGAGATACATCTGGGCTTTGCAATTATATTAGTTAATAAAGTCCCTTTAGGCTTAAGTAAGTTGAAGAAGTTGAAGCATTTTCTGTCTGCTGTACCTGAAGGCATCCTTTTACCTGTTCACATTTTTTTTTAAATCTTTTATTTATTTCTGAAAGAGAGAGAAAGAGAGACAGCGTGAGCAGGGGAGGGTCAGAGAGAGAGAGGGAGACACAGACTCTGAAACAGCCTCCAGGCTCTGAGCTGTCAGCACAGAGACGACCCGGGGCTCGAAACCACGAACCGTGAGATCATGAACCGACTGAGCCACCCAGGCGCCCCCGCCCTACTCATTCCTTAACCAAATTCATTGCAATATGGCTGTGGCGCCACCATTCAAGTTATTGGCAAATGTTGGGGGTGGGGGGGGAGGGGGGGAATTGGGTAATGCTTTGGTTTTCTTGACCACCTGGCAACTTGGAATACTTTTTGACTACTCCCTTTCTTCAAAGACTTTCCTGTGACCCTGCTCTCACCTAGTGCTTCTCTTACCTCCCTGGTCTCTTCTATTCACTCTCCTTTTATGGACTCTTCCTCTTTTTATGCCTGTATCTCAGTGTTCTTCAAGGACCTATACTAGATCCTAGTCTCTTCCTACACTACACCTCCAAAAGGTATTTCCCACCACTCATATGGTTTCAGGTATCATACATATATCTGAGATCACTCTTTTCAGCTTCAGTTTGCCTGCAGAACATTGCCACATATGTCTGGATATTTCACAAACATCTCAAGTTCAATATATTTACATGAGCTCACTCTCTACCCTTATACCAAACACCTTGGGTGCACTACCTCATAGTCTCTTGGCCCCAATTTTACCCCAGCCATGCTGCAGCAGCCGCATTTGCACCAACATAATCCGATAACCCCTTGCCTCAGTCGTAATCCATTTTTTTCACTTTCCTCCCTGGAGTTAGTCTCTGACTCTGCCACAGGGGATGACTACAGCAAGCCTTGATGTCCATGCGGCAACACTTAACCAATGATGGATGGGAGCCAGTAGATAAATGCTCCCCACTTCAAGGGCAGATAATTTTGAGGTTCATTCAACACGACTCCCCAGGTCCCAGTGGGACTGAACCTTAGTTGCCCGCAGCAGTGACCAACTTGATTACATACTGTTTATTGGCCTTTTCTCCTCTTTTTAATAGATACTGTCATTAGTGTAATGACTAACATCAGTATTTTAATTATTTAAACCCTGCTCTATCAGATTATGGTTTGATGCAAAAAAAAAAAAAATCAGTGGCAAGACAATAAAAGCAAACTGCTAGTGTGTAAAGTGAAGTTAAGTTTACACTGCTATTAGAGGATCAATTTAATGGGTATAGAAAAGAATGCGTTAACTAGATCAATGGCTACATATCAGTCAAGAGGCAACTGACAGCCACCTTCCAATATAGAACTACGGTGAAGCACAGAACTAGCTACAGTTGCCTCCACCTCATTAGCTTTTTTGTAATATCAGAGAGAGTTAACTTCTAGGATCTAGCTCTTTGACCAGACAAATGAAGGAATAAGAAAGGAAACAGTGGGACAAATCACTCCCAGATCTTCCAACTTTACCATCATGGCTGTAATGTTCCTCACTGTTTTATACTGACAGGTTTGGAGTGGTGGCCGAGCTCCAGCAGTTCCGCTGGGCACATCCATTGCCAGCACCCATTCATGCTTTGCCCGTTCTAATAGAATATCCTCCTCCCTCCAGAATCCTAATAAATGGATTCTAACATCCTGCTCAGAAAGAGGTGAAATGATCACATAAGGTATCTTTTTATCTTTCACAACTGGCAACCTTAGATGTTTCCTCCTCCATATTCTGATTGGGTCCTTAGAGGTTCGTAAGTAACATCTCATCCCAACCTGAGATAACAAAAGATCCAACTCAGAGCAAAGGAGACAGGTACACAAAGATCAAAGCAGCTGTTTTGAGATCTGTTTTTAAAAATGTGTCTGAGGGATAGTAATAACAGGCTTCCCAGGCTTGGACCTCACCCAGATGCTTGACCTACCAGAAGCAAAAGACTTCCTTCTGCAGGTGCAGAGTGCTTATCACATGCCCAGAAGCAAGCATCCCTCAAACATCTCCATTGACTGAAATAATCCCTGGGGCGCCTGGGTGGCTCAGTCAGTTAAGTGTCCAACTTTGGTTCAGGTCATGATCTTATGGTTCATGGGTTCCAGCCCTGCATCAGACACTGTCCCGACAGCTCACAGCCAGGAGTCTGCCTCAGATTCTGTCTTCTCCTCTGTCTGCCCCTCCCCTGCTTGCACTCTGTCTCTCTCTCAAAAATAAACTAACATTAAAAATTTTTTTTAAATGTTCTAAAATATTTTCCAGCTTTCTCTTTCACGATAACTGTAGAGGCAACATGTTCTAAATGACGAGGATGGAGTAAGACAGACTGACTCACATCAGATTTTATGCAAGAAATCAATCTTTACTTGGGGGGTTACTGATTATGGCACTATAGCAGAGCATTCTCCTGTTCCGTAGTGAAGAGAGAAGAATTCAAATTGGGAAATGACGACTGCAGTAATGGGAGCCTGAGATGAGAAAGGTGTAGGCTAGACTGAAAATTCGGAGAAAGGATATGAATCCAAGGATATGTTTTACATAGAGAGAACTGGGTAAGCAGAAAAGTCACTAATTCAGATAAATATTTATTGAGCACCTATTATGTGCAAGGCACTGTGTGAGATACAAAGACACGTAAGTCACGCCTCCAAGTGTTTACAATCTAGTTGAGGAGACGTTACATGTACATAAATAATGAAAAAAACTGTATCGCAAAATGGTTAAGAGAACAGACTTTGAAGGTAGGCTTGTATCCAAGACTTGGCTTCACCTTTTACTAGCTGTGTCACCTTGGGAAAATTATTTAACACCTCTAAATTTCAGTTTGTTCATCTGTAAAACGAGGATAGTAACAGTACCTACTTCTACTTCATAGGGTCGGTGAGAGGACCAAATAATCTACTCTTTGCCAAACTCTCCACTGAGTGCTTACCCCATAATAAGCGCTCAATAAGTTTTAGCTAGTAGTAGTAGTAGTAGCAGTAGTGAGACAGTGGCAGTGGCAGCAGCAGAAGGGACCTAAAAGCTAGGAGACAAAGAACAAGATCGATGCCCAAAGGAGCTCCCAGGGGAAAGGGATCCAGCTATAAAAAGAACTGCTCTGGAAACAACAGTGCTGCTCTGATATAATTTTGCCATCCCTCCCGTTCTGGCCTCCAGTTATTAAAGTGCAGTGATACCTGGCGCCCCAGACAAGAGGCGTGCCTGAGGGTCATCTCCTAACATGTATCCTATTGTCTGATAAACTTCGGCAAAATGTCGACTCTTTAGTCACATCCTCATTTCCGGCATCCCACCTCAGTTCCATAACACAGCGGGTAGTGAATGTTTATTCACACTGTGGTAGCAGAGATGGGAAAGGAGCGTAGCAGCCAGAATGTGTAGAGTGCTCCGATGGTGGATTTACCTACTGTGGGAAAGATCAGTCTTGAGTTTCTAGGAGGGTCCTCTGACTGAAGCTTTCACCCCTCAGTCGATTCCTTGTCTGGCATAACGCCGTTGATGTTGAATGACTGACGATTTAGAACTGAACACCTTCCCACACACACTGCATTCAAAGGGTTTCTCTCCTGTGTGCACTCTCTGATGTCGCGTAAGACGACATCTCTGGCTAAAGGCTTTCCCACATTCGGTGCATTCGTAGGGCTTGTCTCCAGTGTGAATCTTCTGATGCTGAGTGAGGGATGAGCGGTCAAAGAAAGCTTTCCCACACTCACTGCACTGATAGCGAGGCTCTCCGGTGTGCGCCTTCTGATGTCTGTTCAGTGATGAGACGCCATAGAAGGCTTTCCCACACTCGTTACATTCATAAGGCTTCCGGCCGGTGTGGATGAGCTGATGTCGAGTCAGAATACTTTTCTGGCTGAAGGCTTTCCCACACTGAGTACATTCATAAGGACTTTCTCCAGTATGAATTCTCTGGTGTCGAGTAAGGGACGAGCGGTCAAAGAAGGCCTTTCCACACTCGTTGCATTTAAAGGGCTTCTCTCCAGTATGAATTCGCTGATGGACAGTTAGCGACGACCTGTCGAAAAAGGCCTTCCCACATGCATTGCATTCGTAGGGGCTCTCCCCCGTGTGAGACATCAGATGTCTGCTGAGGCTGCTTCTGTGACTGAAGGCTTTCCCGCACTCGGGACAGTCATAGGGCTTCTCTCCAGTGTGAGTCCTCTGGTGGCGGATAAGGGATGAGTGGTCAAAAAAGGTCTTCCCACAGTTGCTGCATTCCTGGTCTCTCTCTTTAGTGAGAATTTTCTTGAGAGGGGTAGACCCTTGCTGCAAATTTTCCTTCTGGGAAAGGGACTTCTTGCAGGTCTGTACTGTGGGGCTTTTCTCTGTTGCTAACTCACCCTCCAGGGCATGTGCTTCAAACTTAGGACACAGAGGAACTTTTCTTCCAAGCCTTTCCCTCACTGTTCCTTTTGATTCTTTCTCTTCCAATGCACCTTGAGTCCCAGGCTTGGTCTCCCGGTCTGGAATGGACAGAAAACACAGCTGCAGTTTGTCTCCTGCATCATCAGAAATACTACATCAGAAAGAAGAGACACCACCATAAATCTGAAAAGTAGTGTATGGTGACTGCCTCATTTGCTCGCACAGATAGTTGTCCACGTTGGGGAAAGACTGAGACTTGAGAAGGGAGAAGAAGGCAGGGAATAGAAGTGACAGTGGACATCTCAGAAAAGAGAAGACTTTCCACTGGGAGCACGGCCAGGATAACGAGGAGAGTACGCTGAGTGGAGGGGGCAGTGGGGAATAGGAATATCGAAGTGTGAGTGGGCAATGTGACAGATCTGAGAGAACGACATTTGGTGAATAAAGATGAGTAACACCTTAAGGTGCACAGAAAAAAACCAAAGCTGGTGGGTGATAAAGAATAAACACTAAAGCAGAGGATTTGAATGTGAGAAAAATGTGATACCCAACCCTCCCTCCCCAACACCCAAAAAACAACCACAAAACAAGCCCAAACTCTGCCCAGCCCTGTCCATACACAATTACCTAGAGAGACCTTCTCTGGACATTCTCTCTCCTCAGATCCATGAAGATCAACTATCCAAGGCTCATCCCCTCTCTTCAACTGAAAAATGATATCAGGTCGAGGAACCGGAAGTCCTACTCATGGAAAAAGAAACAGGCCAGACACATGATGAAAATATGCCACTATCCCAAAGAGTAATCCCAGCCTCTAAGCGTTTCTGAGAGAAAATATGAAAGGCAGAGGGTGCATCCTAGGAATGCAGGGTGCAAAGTACTGCAAAAGAATGCAGTAAGCTCAGAAAGGAGGTTCTAAAAGGGAATGAGCAGATGAGGCGCCTGGGTGGCTCAATCAATTAGCATCTGACTTCAGTTAAGGTCATGATCTCATTGCTTGTGACTTCAAGCCCTGAATTGGGTTCTGTGCTGTCAGCGCGGTGCCTGCTTCATTTCCTGTCTCCCTTTCTCTCTGCCCCTCCCCAGCTCATGCTTTCTGTCTCAAAAATAAATAAAAACATCAAAAAAATTATTTTAAATAAAAAGGAACAGGGGCACCTGGGTGGCTCAGTTGGTTAAGTGTCTGACTTCAGCTCAGGTCATAATCTCACCATTTGTGAGTTCGAGTCCCACACCAGGCTGTCCCACACTGAGTCTGTGCTGACAGCTCAGAGCCTGGAGCCTGCTTCGGATTCTGTGTTTCCCTTTCTCTCTGCCCCTCCTGCTTGTGCTCTGCATCTCTCTCAAAAATAAACAAACATTAAAAAAATAAAAAATAGGGGCGCCTGGGTGGCTTAGTCGGTTAAGCGTCTGACTTTCGCTTGGGTCATGATCTTGCGGTTCGTGGGTTCGAGCCCCGCGTCGGCTCTGTGCTGACTGCCAGCTCAGAGCCTGGAGCCTGTTTCAGTCTGTGACTCCCTCTCTCTCTGACCCTCCCCTGCTCACGCTGTCTCTCTCTCTCTCTCCTAGAAATAAAAAAAATAAAAAAATTAAAAAAATTAAAAATAAATAAATAAATAAATAAAATAAAAGGGACACTTGGTCAAAAAGTTGATAAAGTGCATTTGAATTATGTGTTTAATTCTCCCCACTGAAGTGAATGGGATGTCCCAGTTTTAGCACTGGTAGGATGAGGGGCAAAGAGTCCTTGGCTCAGGGAAGATGAGAATGAAAACAGATCGGCTTGAGTAAAAACGTATAATGCTGTTTGTTTACCCTTTAGTACTAAGCTCTTAGTTAAACAAGTGGGTCATGCTCATTGTAGGAAAATTAGGCGTAAGTTGAAGTAAAAAGAAAATTCACCGTTTGTACTTTGTATTCATTTTGAAACTGAAAGATACCTATAGATACATTCTGTTAAAAGCTGGGTTATAAAACAATCCTTATCTATAAACTTGATGTTTTTCACGTAATAATAAACTTAAATATTATTTTCCTTCAATTAACACCTTACCACTCTAATGGCTACACGAGGGTACACTGGATGGAATAATCTAATTTCTTTAATCTCCTGCTGACAGACATTCAGACTGTTTTTAATGTTTTGCTATTAACAAACACTGATATGATGAACATCTTTGTACACCAGGGGCTGCTAATCCCATTATTTCCTGGGACAAATTTCTATAAGTGAATCTATCCATTTTTGGTTATTTAAAGAAATACAACCATCCTAAAAATAGTCTCGAAGTCTAAACTTCTGTTGCATTGGGATCCCCAAGTTGGAAAAGAGAAACACTTTCTTACTGGGCCCAAGGATCACCTATCTGGTTGTATGCTGATTCTCCACTGACAAATCAGCCACCTGCATGGCCTCCCTGTGGCATCCTATTTCTGACCTTTGCCAAGAATTCCATTTTCTCCAATATTTCATCCCACCAAAGCCTGTGACAAAGGCTCAGTAGTGTCCCTTGAACATTTATCTGGTTTTCCTATTTGGCCAATTTAAATCCTTGACGTGCCTTGCATAAAATCTGCAATGTGACTCCGTTGACTGCCACCTACTACTTACTTGACACCTGTTTCTGAATCTGTACACCCTCTAAGCCTCTGGAAGCTTCTGAGAGGTTCTCGTTACCTACAGGAGCCCAACTTTATTTCTCATGAATATAACACATCAACCTCTTTTTTTTTTATTTTTTTAAGTAAGCTCTTCACCCAACATGGGGCTTGAACTCAACAACCTTGAGATCAAGAGCTGCATGCTGAACAGACTGAGCCAGCCAGGTGCCTCTATCAGCAGTCATTCTTAATTGTCCCTTTGTCATACAAGTCTCTATAATTGCAAAGTGCGTTTTGTGGGCTTCTAAGACTGTCCTTAAGATAAACAGTCAAAATCAAATGCATTTCTCGTGACCTACTCTGAGGCACAGCCTTGCATCTCTATGCCCATACTGCCCTTTTTAGAAAGGGAAACACTTCTTCCTCCCCTCCTCTGCTTCTCCAAGGATAAATTTTCCCTCAATAAAATAGCCCCTGTGGCCCCCCTTAATCCTCTGGATAGAGCGGAGTACATTACCTGCCTGATAAGCTGGGGGAAGAATGGGGCATATGTGACTTAGCTTCTTCTGTCTGCCCCCCGTCTGGAGAGTGGGCCCTTTGTTTTGCATGGGCAGGCTGGTGAGCAAGGGAGGCTGGGGTTGTCCAACTTGCCTACGGCTCAGGGAGCAAGTCTGTCCAATGCTGGGGATCAGGATTGAGAAGTCCACTGCTGCTGTACATCTAAGCCATAGCCTTCTACTCCTCCATGTTGTCTCTCAGTGCTTCAGAACTCAGGTGGGAGAAGAGGTATCATCTTTTAGCCCCCCCCCCCCACCATTAACACAGTACAGAGTCTGACTTCTTGTGGGAAGCTCTTCTTACCCAATGAGACAATGCTCTTATAGTTTTCCAGCATCACCTCCTTGTAGAGGTCCCTCTGAATAGGGGCTAGATGCCTCCACTCTTCATCTGTGAAAATCACAGCCACATCCTCGAATGTCACTGATTCCTGGAAACACAATCACATTCTCCCTTATTCATAACCCTTCTCTTTACATGGACCAGACAAAACAGTCTATAAAGATGACAGCCCTAAGGTTGTGGACGGAGGGTAAGGGACATGGTTCTGATAAAGTAGGGCTTGGAAGCACTTGGGGAAAGTGGTCTAATTCCCTGAGGCACAAAGTTCTTGGTTATAACCCTTATATACACAGCTGACCCTGTGAATATCACGGACTCTTTTTCCAAACTTACAGAAAACTTGTAAGAAAAGAACAAAGACTTCCTATGTACCCTTCACCCAGCCTCCCCAAATGTTAACATTTTCCACATTTGCTTTATCTTTCTTTCTCAGTACATACACATTCTATCTTCCTCCTGAACTTTTTTTTTTTTTTTTGAGAGAAAGCATGTGCATGCATGCAGGGAAGGAGGAGAGAGAGAGAGGCAGAGAGAAGGAGAGAGAGAAATCTTAAGCAGGATCCATGCCCTATGCAGAGCCTGATGCAGGACCTGACATGGGGCTTGATCTCATGACTGTGAGATCATGACCTGAGCTGAAATCAAGAATCAGACACTTAACCACCTGAGCCACCCAGGTGCCCCTTTCCTGAATGTAACTTGCAAACATGAGGCCTCTTTTCTCATATTTTAAGAAAACAAGATATTCTCTTGCATAATCACAGTATAATTATGAAAGTCAAGAAAATAGCATTGATATTAGACTATAATCTACAATCTTATTCAAATTCTACCAACTGTCTATTTTTTTACAAATCTGTAAAATCATGATGTTGATTAGATTGGCCTTAGGATCCCCTCATTTCACACTAATGCTTTGTGATTCTATAATCTTACCTCCAGGCCTAAAACTCCAATGTGTCTCCAGTGTGCTTTCAGACATTCTAAGTCACAGCATAGAGTTCAAGATGGTGGGTGCTTGGTCAGGAACGAGGCAAGCCACACATCTCTACCCACACTCATCTCTCTTTAAGGTTCTTACCACCTCACTGAGATGCTCTACAACATGTGTCGTATTCCCTGGCCTAACCCAACACTTCCTAGAATACTTGGGGTCTGCTCTCAGTACATACACAGCTGCACTAAAGGGAAGTCAAGACTAGAATGGTCCCCGAAACCATCCAAGCAGACCTGTACCAACACTTTCTGGTCAAAATCACTCAGGGCAAAGGTCACAGTATGCCTGATGACAGGCTAATGGGCACACGTTCATGGCAAGAAAAGGTCACTGAAGGATACCGCAAACCCAATGGGAAAGGCGCATCCCCTGTGGAGTCCTTCATTCACCTGGTTCGGTTTGATTGCAGATGCTTCAGGTAGGCACAGAAAAGGGGTTACATTCTGGAGACTAATGGGGTATTCCAGAAACACAGGGTCCACCTCACCTGGCATCTGTCAGTTGGAGACCCAGCGGCCATTCCCTCCTGTATGCTCTCTTGGTAGAAAAGGGCAGAGTCCTAATGAGGAACAGGCGTGGGATGAGAAAGACGGTATGAGAGGCCAGTCTTGCAGTTTTCTGACCCAAAAAGCAGGAAATCTCCAAATCCCAGTGAGTCACATCCCCATTCTCATTCCTAATACCCTACAAAAAAGGGAAGGCAAAGCAAAGCAAGGCCAGGAGCAACCCCATGCCACCCCAGAAGTGGAGTGAAAGACTGCGGATATTCCTATTCAGGACACAATGCGGTACATGTTTTACTATGATCCCGCAGGAGCAGTTCTGTTCCTGGGAACCAAGAACATATTAAGCTTGTACTGTATTTACAAGTTCACATTCACTACTGCCCTGTTACCAGATAAAAAGTCTAAGAAATGTTATAAATGATTATATGGATAAGATGTGTCAAGTGAATGCCCATAGTCTCTTTAAGGGAAAAATACCCCATTCACATCCCTGGGCTCCAGGAGCAGTGCTTGGACAGCCATGTTTTCTTCTGCACGATGCTGCGTCTCACTCCGGGAGCCACATTGATTTAGGCCTCAGGTGGACAATGTGCAGGCTGGCCAGGAGACTGAGATGTGATCTAGCTTGAAAAGGTAACATCCTTCTTTGGGAACGTGAACTAAGAAATGTCAGGACGACAGGTGGGCAAGGAGCTAAAAGGATGTCATGAGGGACGGAAGTAGCCATGAGGATCAGGGGAGCCCAAGTTACCAGGAAGCAGAACCAGTGAGTACATAGGAGGCATGGTACAGTAAGACCAGACACGGCCGGGGGAAGCACAGCCTACTCACACCAGCAGTGGTACAAAGACCTAAGAGTTTTTACTGGCCTTGAAGTCCTTCAGTTCATGCAGGACCACCGCTGGGCTCCAGTTTGCATACAGAACAGCCTTATTTATTCTTGGATTTCCATAAGACTCTAAATCTCTTGGGCTTTGTGTGAATCCTTATCAGTCAACTCCCTTTACTGGAGTTTGCTGAGTAGGTCTCAGTTTCCCACAGTCAGGAGTCTAATTAAACACAGTTGAATCAGACATTCCTGGGATTTGTGAGCAGAATGGGAAGTGTGGTCCCAGGAAGGAGGAAAAGAGATGGCTTGCTGACTATTCTCCTGCAGTCAAGGGGATGTATGTTCTGATCCTTGCTATTTATTTATTCATCTACTAACCAACACTTATTTAGTACCAACTTTTTATACCAAACACAAAAACTATAGGACACTGTCCCTGTCCTCCAAAAGCTTATAGTCTAGAACATAGGACAAACAAGTATCCCAAATAATATGTTGCTACTGGATGGGTATGTACTATAAAGAGATACCCTGATGAGTGCCCATCAGGGGCTTGCCTAACCCAGGTAGGAGGCTGTAGGTTGCTTGGCAGAAGCAGGATCTAAGATTTACGTTCTGATCTGGGGTAAGAGGTGGAACATTCTAGGTAAGAAAAATAACAAGTTTTTTAAAAACAAGGAGATGGGTCCTTACATGGAAAAGATTAACAATTGTAAGTAGTTTAGAATAGCAGAAGTCTAGGCTGGGTGAGTGGTGCTATGAGGAAAGATGAGGCTGGAGACGTAGGCAGAGGCCAGCCTGATCAAGGACAGCTTTGCATGGTCCCATACACAGAAGACGAACCACAGGCATGGAGATCACTGAAGGATTTAAACGTCGAAGTGTCATCATCAGATTTTTGTTTTAGAAAGATCATTGCAGGGGAGCCAGGGTGGCTCAGTCGGTTGAGCATCCGACTTCAGCTCAGGTCATAATCTCATGGTTCGCGGGTTCAAGCCCTGCACTGGGCTCTGTGCTGACAGCTAGCTCAGAGCCTGGAGCCTGCTTTGGATTCTGTGTCTCTCTCTCTCTGACCCTCCCCTGCTCAAACAGCCTCTCTCTCTCTCTCTCTCAGAAATAAATAAAAACATTAAAAATTTTTCAAAAATAGAAAGATCATTGCAATTTATATCATAGGCCTTGGAATATACATGCTCTCTGGCTCAGCAAACCTCTCCTAGGAGTTTGTCCTAAGGAAATAAGTGAGAATATATGCAGAGCTTTTTCTTAGTCATCATTAATACTAACCTTTATCGAGTGCTACATGTGGTAACATTTAACCATTTTACATGTTTTATCTCATTTAATCCTTAAAATACAGGAAAAATTTGAAATATCTTATGTTTCTATCACAGAAGATATGATTAAATAATTTGTGATCCAGCTCATTCATACACTGTAATTCCATTTAACATCATCATAATAACTAGCATTTATTATTTAGCATTTGCTATTTACCAGGCACTGTGTTAAGCACTCTCTTTTTTTTTTTTTTAAGTTTTTTATTTATTTTGAGAGACAGAAAGCATGTGCAAGTGAGGGAGGGGCAGAGAGAGAGGGCACAAGAGAGAAAGGGAGAGAGTGAATCCCAAACAGGCTCCATGCTGTCAGTGTTGAGCCCAATGCAAGGCTCAAACCCAGGAACCATGAGATCATGACCTGAGCTGAAATCAAGGGCCAGATGCTTGGGGTGCCTGCGTGGCTCAATTGGCTGAGTGACCAACTTTGGCTTAGGTCATGATCTCATAGTTCATGAGTTCGAGCCCCACATTGGGCTCTGTGCTGACAGAGCCTGGAGCCTGCTTCAGATTCTGTATCTCCCTTTCCCTCTACCCCTCCCTCACTCACACTCTGTCTCTCTCAAAAATAAAATAAACATTAAAAAAAAAGTCAGACACTTAACTGACTGAGCCACCCAGGTGCCCCTGCGAAGCAGTCTTTCTAAGGATAATTTAATTCCCTCCTCATAAATCAATAAGGTAGGTACTATATTACAGATTAGGAAAGTTAAGGCTTTGTAAAAGGTTGAAGTAGAATTTGAACCCATGTCTGTCAGTTTTTAACCTCTATGCTATAATGTGATTTTTGTTTTCATGCCAAAATAACCACATAGATAACAGACCAATAGACTAGAATACAACCTGCTAGCATATCCAAACACGTAGAGAAGTTTGATATACAACTGAGGTGGCATTACAAATCACCAAGGAAGGGGTGCCTGGCTGGCTCAGTCAGTAGAGCATGCAACTCTTGATCTCAGGGTTGTGAGTTCAAGCCCCACATTGGGCATGGAGCTATTTAAAAAAAAGAAAAAGAAAAAGAAAGAAATCACCAAGGAAAAGATCACTAGTGATAAACTGCAAATGACTTAAATGTTCATCAGTAGGATAAAGTGTGATTTTATGTGTGTGAGTTTATGTGTATAGGAATATTATACATTAAGATGAAATAGAGCTGTAAGTTAATGATAGAGACAAATCACAAAAATAGAATTACTGAGCGAAAAATAAGAAAGCTTTAGAATTACTGTGTAATATTTATACAAAACTTAAAAACAGGTAAATAATATCTACAAAAATCTATATGGAGGGTGCACGGGTGGCTCAGTCAGTTGAGTGCCCAACTCAACTCAGGTCATGATCTCACAGTTCAGGAGTTGGAGCCCAATGTCAGGCCCCTGTGCTGTCGGCACAGAGCCTGGAGCCTGCTTTGGATTCTGTGTCTCCCTTTCTCTCTCTGCCCTTCCTGTGCTTGTGCGTGCTCTCGCTCTCTCTCATGAATAAACATTTAAAAAGGAAATACTCCTTAAATATTAAAAAAAAACTATATGATTTTTTTATGAGTTATATCTGGGGAGGGAGGGATATGGGATTGGTATCGATAACCAAGAGACTTCAACTTTGTGATGTTTTGTTAAAAAAAACCTTTAGGGTCGCCTGGGTGACTCAGTCAGTTAAGTATTTGACCTCGGCTCAGGTCATGATCTTGCCGTTTGTGAGTTCAAGCCCCGTGTTGGGTTCTGTGATTCCAGCTCAGAGCCTGGAGCCTGTTTCAGGTTCTGTATCTCCCCTTCTATCTGCCCCTCCCCTGCTCACACTCTGTCTCAAAAATAAACATTACATTTGTTTTTAAATTAAAAAAAAATTCACAAATATTAAGAATGTACACTTAGGGGTACCTGGGTGTCTCAGTCAGTTATGTGTCCAATTCTTGATTTCAGCTCAGGTCATGATCTCACAGTTTGTGGAACTGAGCCCTACATTGGGATCTGCACTGACAGCGCAGAGCCTGCTTTGGATCTCTCTCTCCCCACTCTCTCTCTGCCCTTCCCTACTTGTACTCTCACTCAAAAATCAGTTTACTTAAAAAGAAAGAACGCACACTAAAAATTACTTATTTGTGTATGCCCAGGCCTATAGGAAAAAGACTGAAACAATATATACTAAAATGTAAATGGAATCTGACTGGTGGCATTACAAGTGACTTTATTCTATTTCCTACAATTCTTTATATTCTGATTTGTTTTTACAACAGTGCGTAATTACTTTTGTGTACAAGAAAAATAGCAGGAAAGAAAGGTAGTGTACAGAAAAGTTACTCGAGACTGCTACTCTTAGAAAGGTCTACTTGTGAGGTTGGCCCTTGGCTGGGGTCTGGGAACTTCGATTTTGGGTGGGTTCCCTAAAGAGAAGGGTGGTCCATTATGCCTAAATGATGTGCAAAGAATGTGTTTTATGCTGGACACTTGCTTTCCTTCTAGATGGTCTGGAATTTTGGTATGTGTTAGGCAGAGGGTGCCTACCTGAACTGCCCTCAATAAAAAATAACCTGGGCTCTGAGTCTCTAATGAGCTTTTTGGGCTGGAACATCACACACATATTGCTGCATTTTCATTGCTGGAGAGGATGTGTTCTGTGTGACCCCTCCTGGCCCACGCATGAATTCCTCCAGATTCTACCTGTCTTTTCCCCTCATGACTGAGTTGTGGATCCTTGCAAGATCAGTCATCATCTTAGCTATGAGTGCAACTATAGGCTGCGTTCCACATCCTTCCAGCAAATCCTTGAATGTGCGGTGAACCTGGAGCAGCCATGCCACTCTGGAAGCTGCAGCAGAATGGGACTAGAGGAGGGCAAGGGGGGAGGGGAGTTAGGAAGGACCAAGGCACAATCTCACAATTAAGAAAATGGAGAGAAACTGAACAAAAGTAGTGGCAGCAGAAATGAGAGAAGGGGAACTACTGTCAAGACATGAAGAACAGACAACAGACTGACTGGAAGAGGAGGCTGAAGGTGATGGGAGAGGTAAGGATGACTTTCCAGGTCACTCATTTGCACAACGGTGTGCATAATGGTACCATCGGTGGAGATGTGCAATGGAAAAGAAGGTTTGGCGGAAAAGCTAATGAGTGCAGTTGGGAATATTTAGAATTTGAGCTGTTCCCACATCTTTGGATAGGAAAAATCAGATGACTCTGGATTCCCTGGCCAAGTTGTAAAAATTATTATCGCTAAATGAAACTGTGTGAATTTTGAAAGACCATGAGTTAAATACTCAAAATAGAAAAATGAATATAAAGTATTAAAAACTGGTCATAATATAAACAGGGCAATGATTAAGCCTTTAGTTATATAAATAAGTACTTTGTGGGTTTTTTTTTTTCTATTAATTGTATGACTATTCACCAAGTACAGATATATCCTTAGGATATATACTTGTGTCCATTCATATAAGCATGAAAAAAGAAACCTAGGAATAGGGGTAAACCAAGTAATCCCAGAAAGAGGACCTACAAACCCTAAACAGACTAATCAGTACTGAGGACAGAAGACAGAAGGGCACGTGCCCCTAATAATGAATCCACTTCAGATTCTAAAGAGGCAAAGTAACCATGTAGACTTAATCCTTCCTTCCCCAGGCAGTGAACCCTTCATCTTGCCTTATTAATTATGAGATACTAATAAGGTAAGTTTTCAAAAACACTGAAAGACTAGATCAATATATTTTACAAGGGGTTATTGAACGCTGGCTAAGCAAAACTTGAAGAGTATTACCTTGAGGTGAACACCAGTTTGGAAAAATGCTTGAAACTTATGCAAAAGGTAAAAACTTAAAAGAAAAAACCTTACTAGGAAAACAAATTTAGTAGAACTATAAAAAAAGAATTGGACCTGGGGAGCGATTGGGGTTTGACTCTTGTTAGGAGGAGGCAGAGAGATACACACATGAATGGGAACAGGCATTATCAGTAGCCTGCAAGGTGAACTGTTTAAACCGTATTCTTTTCTTTGTTAAGATTCCTCCATTTCCAGGATGGTCTTAAAATATTACCCTTGGGCCCTAGGGCCCTAGTAAGAGGTCAAAATTAGTATTTAGAGATATAGGACAGTATACTCATTAGGTGTACAGACTCTGGCAGACTGCCTGAGATAAAATTCCAGCTGTGTCCTGCTACCTGTATGACCTTAGGCAACTTTCTCAACCTCTGTCTCAGTTTACCCATCTGTAAAATTAGAATGATGAAGGGATCTGTCTAATACAGTTATTGTGATGCTTAAGTATAATAATATATATAAAGCATTTAGAATAATGTGCTAAGTGTTAGCATTAGCTAAAAGCTATGTTATAATCCTAGGAAGGTAGAAATCATTTAAATACTAATTACATGAAATTACAATTACAATGTTTTTGAGTTTAAGGTTTAAGTGTAGTAACAACTTTGGCATCAAAGTATTTGAGTATGTTTCCAAAGCATCTGATCCACATTTGATCAAACAGATCAGCTGAACCACATCTGAAATTGTAGCTGAAAACCAGTTCAGTGTTTAAATGCATAAAGGTAATTTTCAAAGTTTCGTTTATTAGATTATGGCTTTCATAAAGTGAGCACTGAAAAATTACAAATGATGGTGAGTATCAAAGCTCCCCAGCCATTAAGTAACCAGTCAATATTCCCAAGGTGCTCATTATCTGTGGGCTCCCTGCCAGCCTGACTTCCCTCCTGGGCAGTCGCTTCAGTAGGTTCTCGGTGAAATTCAAGGCTCTTTAAATCCACCAAATTGACATGGAATTACTTCTGTTCTCTCTTGTCCTATTCCCAGTTCTCAGAATAGTTTTGGAGACAAAACTCTTCAAATTCTTATTCTCGATCTTCAAATAAGCCCCTGCCTGGAATGTTTTTAGTGTTCCCATCCTTGCTCTGTAGCTATTCCAAACCTCCATGGCTACCATTCAATTTCAGCAGAATACTCACAAAAGAGAGTTCCAGAGGAGGCAGGTCTGTGTGGTAAAAAGCAATCCACAGGCCTTTAATTATGAACTGTGAAGGCTTGGCCATATTACTTAAGCTAAAAGCTGACCCCCAGTTCTTTAATACCTACTTCACAGAGTAGTTATAAAGAGTGAATGAGACAGTTAATGTAAAGCATTTATTTTTCTGTCTGTTCAATAAATGCAAGTTGCTTTCCTTTCTACTGCCCAACACCATCCCATTCATTCACTCATTCATGCTACTATTCAACAAGTATGTCCAAGCACCTGCTATGTGCTAGGTGGCATCAGGTATGAGGACAACAAAACAGAAATGTCTGTCTCCAGGACTTTACCTATGTGTCCTCTGTAGCCTACTTTCTTTTCCATTACTGTTGCCTCTTAGAATCTGCTCCCGCATTAGCCAGTCTTTGTTTCTCCACCATCTCTCACCTCACCAACAGCTTTTCCCACATCTTCAAACAGTACACCCCTCATCTATCTGAAACTATCTTCACCAAAGCCCATGGCCTCTCTCTAGCAAAAGAGTCCTCATTTGGGTTTTCCTTTCATGATCCATCTTCTTGGTAACACATACCCATCAATTCTACCTACTCTTCTTGAATCCATTATTCTGCTCTTACCACTACTCACATCCTGAAACTGAATGCTCAAAAATTACTAGTGCATTTCTGATCTCTAATCCTGTAGTCCTTTTCTCCTTAACTTTAATTCTCTGCAGCTTTTGACTGTTCCGACAAGTCCCCGCTTCTTCAAGTGGTTACTGTGATTGCTATGATCCTACACTAGCCTGACTTTCTTCCTACAAATAAAACTGCATCTCTGTGTGACTTTTTCCCAGTCCTGCCCTGGAAACATGGACACTGCCCAATGTTGTCTTTGTACGAAGTTCTTCTCGCTATCCCTCAGAAAGTCCACCCACTTGGTGCTCCATTTTCCACCTCTACAGAGATGGTTCCCAATCTAGTCCCAATCTCTCTTCCAAACTTAACTTGCATTTCCAAATGACTCAAGTGTTGAATTAGGCATTCCACTGGCACCTCAAAACCATCTTCCCCTATGCAACTCCCCAACCAACCCCTCTCTATTGTTTTATTATTTTCCTAGATGCCCCCAATTCAAACTTTTACCTTTCTCTCTTCCCTTGATTTCAAATCAAATTAGTCACCAGATCCTTTGACCCTTCTTCTGCATTGTTATTTTTATCCTTTCCCACTAGTGACACCACAATTCAGGTCCCTAACAACTTGTATCAGGACTACTTTGCATTCCCAGCCAGCTCCCTGCCACTAGTCCGTTTCCTCTCTCTAGTCCTAGATGTGACCTCTAGAATTAGTGTCCCCAAATAGCTTTATTCCTGTCAGTCCCCAGACCAGAACCATAGAATCCACCCTGCGTACTGTGTTTTCTTCTGATTCTCTATGTCCTCACACCAGTGTACTTTTCTCCACCCTTGTCTCCCGCTATTCCTTGACATTTCACTCCAGCTAAAGTCAGTGCCTTCTCAAATCTGCCTAATGCTTTGCTACTTATTCCCTGTTTTTTTTCACTTCAAATCCTACCTCCTGCATGAAAGCCCTTCTCTTCAAGGCCCCTAGCAACTAAAGAATGATAGTAAAGCATTTATTTTACCATTCATTCCTTTGAACCAGGAAAAGTTTGTACATGATGTTGTCAGCTGAAACAGACACATTAGGCATTAAGGTAGCTTTAATTATCGGTTTAATGGATAACCATATATGCCAAACCAAGAGCTTTAAGGACTGAATCTCAGCCTGGATTCATTAATATCCTTTTTTAAATCATAGATTATCTTAGAGATGTACTTACTTCGAGAACTGAACTTGTCAATAAACTAAATAATAACCATAGTTTTCAATAATGGACTTCAACCGCTTAAAATTTCAACTGCCATAGTTAAAATCAAGTAAAAATGTTCAATGATATAGTCTAAAAAATGACGTATCTATCCTTAAACGGTGGCCTCATACGAAGGCCCAAGGCAGGGGGCTAAACGAGACAATCTGAGACTCTTTCTGGGAAAGAGGGAGGGGGCGGAGTGGACGACCCTATAGATTTAGTGTCCATTCCACCCGTATTTTATTAAACACCCATTATGGGAAGAAGAGCGAAAAGGGCGGAGGAAGGCTCCAAACTTCCAACCTGAAAGTCAGGATCTGGCATACAGTGACCTATGCTGAAAGACCACTAGTAACAGTGCCCACACCCCCACGGAACGCATGCCAACACAGCGGTCAAGGGGCAACTTTCCGTCCGCACCTCTCCGAGCCGGGACGTCCACACACACATATACATTCCGCAGGTTGGCTCCGCCCGCGTCACCCCGCTCCATTCCCACAGCACCTCCCCCAAGTTCTTAGTGTTCCCTTCTCTCCGCCGCTGCGCTCACTCGGCATCTCGAAGACAAACACCCGCAGCCCTCACCTCCGGCACTGAGTGCTCGGGACCCAGGAAGACGGCGCCTCTTCAGGTCGGGAGAACAATGCGCCTGCGCAAAACCTCTGACGTCCGCGCTCCCAATCACTGTTCGGCCTTCTCACAAACTCCATTCCCCAGAAGCCTCAGCGGTCGGCGCGCTTCAATATGACGTATGAAATTCTGCGCAAGCGCGTGCTTCTGAGAAAGACGGTGGCAGCGCTGAAGGGGTTAGCTAGGTTACAGCGATCCGGGAGCTGTAGCCGGGAGAGGGAACGGTTGTGGATATAAGGGAGGCTGATGGTCACCCTGGAAGTACTGCCTATGTGTGATGTCACGCCTCTGCATTCCTACGATGGAAGGGCCGTCCGAAGAAAGTGTGAGTGATTTTGGGGCCCGTCCCTACCCTTGGTTTTCACTGCCCGGGAAGACCAAGAACTACGTCTCCTGGCGCTTCGAAGAGGCGTGTTTCTGCTTCACCTTGTCCACTTTCAGGGGTTTGGTTCTGAAATTTGGGCCGGAGACATGCAGAATTTGTTTCTGAGGATGAGGCCGGGCTGGAGGCAGAGTATGCACATTTTTGCGCCGGAAGAGGAGAGCCTATACAAACTGGGCACCCGGACAAAGTACCGACAAGTTTGAACGCACACCAGCCTTCCTGCCTTGGTACTGCTAGAAGGGCCCTGGTTGGAGACGTCGTAGGGATTCTCAACCTTGGCTGTATGTCGGAATTATCTGAAAAGCTTTGGACATATTGATACCTGGAATCCACTCAGGAGCGAGTTTACTAAGAACTTCAGGTGATTCTAATGTGCAGCTAAAAGCGAAGAACCATTGAGCTAGAAGACTGGAGATTACAAGAAGATAACATCCTACTTTGGGAACAAGTCTGCACTTTTATCAAAAAGCCTAAAATGCCAGCTTAGGCAAGGCATTGTTAAGACGCAGTTCTGCCCCAAACGAACTCATGGTCCAAAGGAAGATCTAGAATGTAAAAGTATTACAATACAATGCAGTATTTTATACGTCACGTCTAAGACACTATGGCAGTACACCGAGGAAGCAATTAACAATGGCTAAGAAAGTTAGAAAAGGCTTCCTATAACTGGTACACTTGAAAAAGAATAATTAAAGAAAAAAATTGCAATCTATGCAGAGAGAATAGCACCTGTAATAGATCTAGACTAGAGGCTAAAAGTTCGAAGAATTAGTAGCAAAATGAGTGGTCAGTGGGTGTTACAGGCTGATAACCATGATTTGGGGCCAGATTGGGGGTGGTTTTGTACAGTAATAAGGGTTCGGACCTTCGAAGATTAGGACTTGATTAAAGTCATGATGTCTAAGACATATTTTCTTTCTGTTCCTTCCTGTGTGGTGTTTGTTTTGACCTAGCCTTATGCTAAGAGTGGAAATTTTGGGGCATTATGGCTACCTGCTGCTGTGTAACAGACAACTCCAAACTTAGTAGCTTAAATCATCTGTATCATGCTAATAGATTGTGTGGGTGAAGAATCTGGACAGGGCACTGTGGCAATGGCTTGCTTCTGCTTCATTACTTCATGATTTCTGGACCCTCAGATGAGAGGACTCAAAAGGCTTCTCTACTCACTGGAGTCTGCTACCTAACCTGGAACCTGTGGCTGGGCTCCCCTGGGGCTGTGGGCCAGAATTTCTACTTGTAGCCTCTCTTTGTTCTTGGACTACTTCACAGTAGGTGGTTTCAGGGTAATCAGGCAGGGTATATGGCAGCTCAGGGCTCCAAGAGTGTCCCAGTGAGCAAAATAGAAGCTGCATGGCCTTTTATGACCTACCTTTGAAAATCAATAGTGTCATTTCTATTGTACACTATTGGTTGAAGCCATTATAAGCTTGTCCAGAGTCAAGAGGAGGCACCACCTCTCAAAGGGAGGTATATGAAAGAATCTGTGGCCATTAAAAACAAACCTGCTGGGGTGCCTGGGTGGCTCACTTGCTAAGTGTCCAACTCTTGATTTTGGCTCAGGTCATGATCTCATAGTTTATGGGATTGAGCCCTGCATTGGTTCACGCTGGGGCTCCCGGGGCTCACAGAGCCCACACTGACAGCATGGAGACTGCTTGGGATTCACACTCTTCCTCCCTATATGGGTGTTTCTCTATGAGAAGTAGGGGTGTGGTTGGAATGTAGAATGAAGACATGGTTCAACTCATAATTAGGGACTCTGGCTAGTAGCTCTGTAGTGTCCCTGTTTCAACCAACACTTTTGCTCTCCCTTGCAGTTCTGCTTGTTTGTGTTGCCTCCTGAAGTTGCTTCTACCCGCAATCTTTGCTCCTCCTAGGTCACTTCTTGCAGTTCCAACACCCCTCTTCTTGGACACTTTGTGGCTTTATTTTTCTGAGCATCTTTTCTTAGCTGCTGCTACCTAGTACTCTGTGTCCAGATCTACATCTTCCAATATCTATCTATTAATTAAACTATCTACCTCTCACAGAAGAAAGCACCATCTCTTAATATCATGGGGCCTTTTTAGAGGTGTTACCTTAGAGGAATAGCATAGGTCCTTAGTGGTATTTTCAGTTTTATCACTCAGTCTATGGGGGAAGGAATGGTTGGTTGCCTAGCAAAGAGGTTTGACTACTTAGTGGTAATATTGTTTTCTTCTACCAACTTTCTTTCCTGGAGTGCATGTATATCAACAGAAGCTGGGTGATGGGGTGAAAGAGAAATATTCAGGCACAATTTCACACTGTACCTGAAAAAACACTGCTACTTCTAATACCCAGCTCTGATGCCTGATTGGAATAGCTTTTCTACGTTTTTGTTTTTGTAATACCTTTTCTCAAAATGGCCACCATCAGGGCATCTTTAGTCCACCCTCAATGACTGTAAATACCCAAGTCCTAATTGTGAACATGTTTCTGTTTTTACCTTGGGCTCCCAATCCAGGAAAGTTGGAGGTTGTGTGATGATGGATGTCTGACCACAAGAAGGACCTGTAGAAAATTCTGTACTTTGGGGCACCTGGCTGGCTCAGTTGGTTAAGCATCCAACTCATGGTTTCAGCTCAGGTCATGAGATCATGCTTCATGAGTTAGAGCCCCACATTGGGCTCTGTGCTCTCTGTCTCCCTCACATTGTCCCTCCCCGACTCGAACCCTCCCTCTCTCAAAAATAATTAAAAAAAATAAAATCTTTTTAAAAAGTTCTGTGCTTCAGTTCTGCCTTACAAAAGCCCCTTTCACATTTTTGTTTTTTATTCAGATCTTAAAATAGGGTAAGCCACATCCTTCAGGCTAACTGATTTAGGGATGCTCTTGCTATCTGCTCTCCCTCTGGTAAACTACAGTTTATCGATACTGTTCCTAAAATCTGATGTTACCCATTATTTTTTCTCTCCATCTCCCATTGTAATAGAATTTTAGCCAGGCACAGGTTTAAAGAATACATTTCTCACAGCTAGGTGTGGTCAAGCATCCTGGCAAATAGGATGTAGACGAATGTGCTGTGTAGCTCTTTAAGACAGCTTTCCTTATCGGACAGCTGGACCCAAGAGAACAAAGGAATGAATTACTGGTCTCCATGACAACACAGATGGATCTCAAAGACTTAATGCTGAGTGATAGAAGCCACTCTTAAAAGGTTACATACTTTGTGATCTTGTTTATGTGACACTCTGGAAAAGGCAAAACTAGAGCAGTGGTCATAATGGGCTGGAATGGGAGAAATGTTTAATTACAAAGAGGCAGTAAAAGGCAATGTTAGGGGTGATGCACAAACTTACCAGGTTTCTAGGAAACAGAGCTACCCTAACATTATGTGACATCAAGTGGCACACCAGAGCACTCTGGAAGAGGGGACATCCTTGTTAAACTGTTAACTCTCCTGAGTAACAAATGTGCATTGTAATGTAGGTCTCTGGATCAAGCTCTGTCACAAATTTAAGAGGACTGAAATTTCAGACACTGTAGCAGGCCAATGCCAAAAGGCACATCAGGGACAAGCAGCATCCCTCAAGTTAATCTGAAGCAGTTGCATTTCTATCTAGTTGTGCATAGCTACCAATGAGATATTTTTTTCTAATTTGTCCATCCCTTCACCTTTTTTGGTTCCAGAGCACAGAAGAGAACAGAAGCTCCTGGGCCAGCCACGGTTCCTCCTCTTCCAGGAGGAAGAGGGCTTGCTTGTTGGGCACTTACTGTGCTATCCTGGCCATGGGTGCTGCCCCAAGGGTTAGCAAAAAGTGACACCGAGATTGAAAAAGCAAGATGGGAAAATGGCGGGTTTTACCCTGATTTAATGGGTTGTCCCTAAAACCCTAGATAGGGTCTATAAACCCACTCTCAGTTCTCACAAGTCCCCTCTATGGCTGAGGTCTGCCTCTTGAGAGCCATGGTTTTATTATTTTTTTAAAAATACATTTTCTCATAAGATTTTTCTTTTGGTATTTTTAAAAAAATTATTTTTTTAAAAAGACATATATAGAGAGCCGGGGAGGGGAAGAGAGAGGTCTGCTCCGCACTGAGAGCCCAGAGCAGGAGGTGGGGCTCCAACTCACAAACAGGGAGATCTTGACCTGAGCTGAAGTCTGATGCTTAAGGGACTGAGCCACCCAGGTGCCCTGAACCATCATTTTAATATTCAGATCGATTCTACCATTTCTTTTAGGTCTTAAATGATACTCCTTCCTAGGAGTCCATAGTCCTTTTTTCACTGACCCTTCACTGAATTCAAAACTTCGGGGCAGTGGGAGAAAGGCGGAGACACACGTGATGGCAAGTAGAATACCAATCAGGCGCTAACAATGAGCCATCCATCAGTAGCTCCAGGGCACCCGGTAAGAAATGTGCCCAGAGAGCCTCCTGGAAATCCTTATTCGGTAGATTCAGGGTAGGACCCACGCTTCTCTTTTTAACAAAAAAGAGTGGTGGCTTCTGGTAGTGGCAGCCCCCAAACCCGCTATGGAACCTAAGATGGGAGTTGCTCCCAGGTCTCAGCCTGCTGTGGGAACTCGGGGATACCCTCTACTCACGTCAGTGACGCACAGAGAAGCTCCCACGAGACTCCAGTAACCCCAGCCCAAGTTCGCTCCGACCTCCAGGGCGCAGGCACCGCCCTTTCCGCCCCGCGGACCCGCCCCCGACGCAGGATTGATTGATCCCGGCGCGGCGCCCGTCTGCGCAGGCTCGGGACTGATATTGGAGGAGGGGCCGGGGAAGGGGTGGGGTTTGCTCTTTGTGGGTTCCGAGACATCGGGGGCGCTGGCCTGTGCCGAGCACTGTCCCTCCAGCCCGTGACAGAGTTGGGGGTGTTCCTCCGCCTGCCCCTCTGCGAGGGGCGGTGGGGGCCTGGAGCTAGGAGACCGAGTTGCAGGGCCAGTCCCGTGTCCCCGTGAGGCTCTTCGAATCCCTGCTCTCTCAGGGCCGCGGAGGCGCGGTATCTCCTGGTGGTGTGGTCGTCCCGGCGGGTGTGGGTCTGCGGTGGAACTGGGTTCCAGAGTCTGGTCCTGAGGAGCAAGGCGGCGGAGCGAAGCCAGTGGCCCAAGGCCCAGCTCGTGAGGGGTCTGAGAGCGCACCTGAACCCCGGGCGGCAGCGCTACACTCCTGGACAGGAGTCTGGGTTTGACTGCCCTGCTCTGGGCCTTGCGGGTCGCCTGGGCGTCACTGCGCGGAGTGGGAATGCCGGATGTCACCTAGCTCGCTCCCTGCTCCCTGAGCCGTAAGGGAGGACCGCAGGGCTGCAGCTGCAGGACAGACATTTGGACCTAGTGAAAGGACGTCGTCGCTTAGCCCCAGCTATGGACTGCACAGCATCAGGTTTGGCTCTCGACGGTGGAGAGGGCCAGAAGCCCTTCTGGGGAGTTAGTAGTGGGCCAAGGAGGAGGACGGCCCTAGGAAGAGGCCGAGCAAGCCACGCAAGGGGCAGAACCTGTAGCCGCCTTCCCTGTGCCATTTCCTAATTCTCCAGGCCCAGGAGTGTGAAGCCTCAGTATTCAGACATCGTGGTAGAGGTGGAGGGAATGGCCGCGGAAGACTTCCCAAAAGCCAGAGGAGGGCGGGGAGGGCTCTTCTGTGTGGAGGGAGAGGGTAAACCATAAACAACCTGTGAAGGAATGGCCTTGGCCAGGGATCAGAGGGCAGTGAGGCCGTTTAGAGCCTTGCCACCATTCCTTTATCGCTTAAGTAATAAGATTCCTCCAGCCTTTCTAGCTCAACTGTGTATAAGATTAGCAGTGTACATGGGCGATACTTCCTGTGGTCACCTCTTCACTAGTGTTGGGGACAAGGCAATCCAGGTGACCCGTGAGTTTTTAAGCCATTTCTTTCTCTATTTAGAATCTCCTGTCCTTAACTAAGAGGACATTTTAACTTTTTATTCTTCAATGCACATGTTCAAGGTCACACGATTGGCCAATGGCAGAACTGGCCAAATCTCTGGGACTACTACCCGCTCTGTATTCATTTATGCCTTGTGTTCTGTAGTCTATAGCACAGGAATCATCTGAAACTCTTTAGAAATGCAGACTGTCAGGCTCTACCCCACATCCACGGAATCAGAGTCAGTTTAACAAGATCCTTCGGAGTACCTACACATATTAAAGTTTGAAATGTGCTGAACTATGCTATACTATGCTGCCTGCCACTTCCATGCTTTTGTTGTTGTTAGCTATGATCACTTCGCTGGCATGGTTGTGGCTAGTTTTTTGTTGTTTTCAGGCTTTAAAAATAGTATGACATAAAACCCTGTTATAGTGGGATTTGAAAAGTATGCTTGCAGAAACCTATGCTTGGGAGCTTCTCAGGAAGAACTGACCTTTGCACTGGGTTCCCAAGGATGAGGGGAAAGGTGTAACTTCTTTCCCTTAAAGTGTATATCCCTCTAGGCCTTGCCCTGGACCTTGTTTTGTATTCTTAACCTTATACCATAGGCTATAAAGTTCCTTTGAAAGTCTTCTCCATGTTTATATTTTTAAAAGGCCTAGTAGAGGACCTACATATTAGATCAGGAAGGAACTCTCTAGTGCAGTGGCTGGAATTTGGTGAGACTAAAGTTACCTGAAGCCTGCTGTGGCCTTTGGACAAGAGAGACGGGTGAGGGCTTGTGCAATTCTGTCTCCTATAGGAGAGCTGGAGGCTGCCCCTCAGCTCCCTTTGACCCAGCTCTGTCCCTAGAACCAGAGGTGACACAGTGATTCTTCAGGGATCTCCAGTTTGGGGAGTCTGGGAGCTGCAGAGGGTTAGCCTTCCTTATGGCTCCTTTTACCTTCCTAGTTCTCCCTTCTCAGGACCCTGCTCTTTCTCCAGAGAGATACCCAGGAGAAAAGGGAACAGCCAGTTTATTCCTGAAAGCCAGGCCCCAGGTGAGTTGGGGTTCTCTTCATTATTCCTCAAATGATTGAACTGTGATGTATTTGCCTCCTTTTCTCTGGAGCCTCTTTGTTTGCTGAAGGGAACTGACCCCAGTTCCTGCTCTGCAGGTGGCTGAACCCATCAAGGTGGATGCTGGCCTCCCTGTCCCTTTCTAGGGCCCTCTCCTCACTGTTCAGTATGTAATCACACAGATCCTTTGGTTTATTTCTGTCATGAGCACTGCAGTGAGGACCAAGTGATGTGAGAGAGCCCTGGTCTTGAAGGGGTGTCACTACCACAGAAGGGGGAGGGCTCTGGTACCCAGGATGCAGCCCCAGTCACAGTAAGGTTGTGTATGGTCTGATGACAGATGGAAGTGGCACAGAGAGGCCTTTCCATCAAGGTTTAGTAAAAGGAGAATCAGCCTGTGCTGGCGAGGGTAGGGAGGGCTCATGGAGAAAAGGGGACAAGGATGTTCTGAAGGTATGGACAGGTGGGGAGGCCATTCGAGGCTATGTTCAGATGTTATCTTCCTGGATTAGTGAGAAGACAGACTTAACTTACCTCCTGGCTGGAACACTCACCTAACTTCTCTATGCATTGGGTTTGCCAGCTATGAAATGAGGATGGTAATCCTGTCAATGATACTGGTGAAAATAGTAATAGCCGTTATGTGCTGAGAACCAAATATGTATCAGGAACTGTTCTACACAATATACTTACACTCACTCATTTCATCTTTCAAACATTCTTATTTTGGAGAATGGCAACGGAGGCACAGAGAGGTAACTGAGAAAAGCAAGAGAGATAAAGTAACTTGTTCATAGTTATCTAGTGCATAAGGAAGGCATTGTCGTTTCAGATCCAGGTTGCCTGGCTCTAAGATCTTCACCACTTAATAATGCAACTACCTCCTATCATTGCTGGAGTCTTCTGGCAAATGGTAATTTCTAGTCAGCTTCAGTTGTGACAGGGGTAAACAGAGTAATGGTGACTGACTCTAGAATTGGGTTCAGGTTTGGCTGTAATAGCCGGATGTGGAGAGAGAATCAAGTGGAATGCTGTGGATGCCAGGCTTCATCGTTTCCTAGCATCCAAGATAGTAGTTTTGTGTTTTGTAGCTTAATGATGGACATTTGTATTTAATTTTCTAGCTGGTAGGGGAAACCCCCACCAGTAGAGGATTCTCACAGATAACTAGTAGAATAATAAATAGAGTTTAAACCTCTTTGGCCTTAATGTACACCATTTAGAGGTATATCAGAGCTTAATCTAGGTATGTTGTAGCAACAATGGCCTGTAGATCTCAATGGCTCATAGTAACAAAGGTGTAATTCTTCTTTATGTTATATATCACTAGTAGGCCAGGTCTGACTGCTCTACAGCCTCTTTGCTCTGAGATTCATGTGGAAAGATCAACTCTGCTCTAGGCTATGTTGTTATCCTAGGATAACAGGGCAGGAAAAAGTGCAGTGTCAGAACCAAGGGATGGTTCTGGTTTCTGCCTACAACTCATTGGCTGAAGCAAGTCATGTCGCCAAGCCTAATGTCAGTGAGGTTGGAAGTATTAATAAGCCTTCCATAGTGAGGGGCGCCAGGGGAGGGGCAGTGAATATTTTGAACAAATAATTAATATGCCACTGTCTGTTTTCTTACTCACAAATATTCACTTCCCTCCCTCCACACACAATCTTGCCTCAAGAGAGATAACCCAAAACCTCTATTTAGTTATCTAGTAGGAACATCAAGATCAAAGTCCTGGATGGTGTGATGGCCTCAACATCAGGTCTGGATGTTTCTCCTCCAGATCTGGTGACCTTTGAACCTATGTAAAAGGACACATTACCTGAATCCATATATCCAACATACAATGGAATAATGCAGAGAGGATAACCACAATTAAGAGTCAGAAAGGGGAATCCTGGGAGGAGCCCAGCAGTCTCAGGTCTGCAGCAGCTCTGAAATTCCACTGGACAGACTCAGTGAGAAACAGTGGCCTTGGGGCTGGGAAGTCTTTTGGTTTCGCCCTGGTTCTGTTTACCTGGGTGAAGCTCGTCAGGCCAGTGTTCTCCTTAGCACTTGACTCTGCCCCCAGGTTCCTTTTGCAGTATCCTCCTTGGTCACATATGAAATGATATTGGAGAATAAACTCGCTTGAGAGCTAAGTGACTTTTTCATCCTACCTGAGTAAGTTGATGGCCCAAGGATTTTTTCAAGTCATGAACATTCAGTGTAACTCTTGAAAATGTAATCAGCTTTTTATGTATTTGTTTTCTGTCACTTCCATGTGTCAGCAGTTTTACCCACAGTTCTTTTTTGTGGAACTTTTGGGGTTTTCTTGAGAAAGCCATTCTTTGAGTCACTAAGCACTTCAGCTGCCCTGAAAGGATTTACTGGGAGCCGTCTGAAATTATTCGGAGATTTAAATAAAAGGTTTGACTACCACACTTGAGTTTTGGTCCTTCTATTAGTTTGAGTGTTAATCATTCCTTTGTCATGCAAAAGCCTTATCTATATTGTCTCTGACCAACCGGGAACAAGAATTGGTTAAATCTCCATCTCTGTAAGTCTAGAATGTCCAGATACTTTCTTTGGCCTTTCATTTTTATTTTGCAAACTGGCCAACTCTTGAGCTCATTTCTTTTTCTCAAGATATTTTGTCATTCCAGGCTCTTCTCATAACACCACAAATTCATTTTTACATTGTTCATCTTTCTAGTTACTGCAGACAGTTCACCACCAACTTACATGGGTTGCCAGAGCATCAATGTTTCTTCCCGGCCGTGAGCCACAGTCACATATTTTAGGCTTTTTGTGATGGCAGAACCCTATCTTAAGTACTAGTTTTTTACATGAGTCAGTTTAGGCTAGTTAGGCTATAATAAGAACAGCAGAACTTCAAATTCTTCTACCATCAAAGGTTTGTTTTTTGCCTGCATTACATGTTTCACATTCTATTTGTGAAAGCAGATTATTGGACTCCACCTAGGTCAGTGGCACAGGAAATTCAATCCTGTAGGGAGAGCCAGTGAATATTTTGAACAACTAATATAATCTATCACAAAAGATTATAAGAGGTGAGTTTTCTATATCTGATTATTTTGGACTGACTTTTATGTTAATGTAAAATTTTTACTTCGACTTACTCTATGGAATCAATGTCTAAATGGGATTTGACTTCTAAACATATTTTGGGAAAAGTAACAGGAGTTTATACTGCATTTATCTGCATTTTAGTTCATGGTAAATGGATTATTGTACATAATAATAAGTAATAATAATAATAATAATTTTAAGTCCAATGGGAGGTGATCTAATTGCTGTTATAGAGGGTGACAGGATGCTTCTGGTTGGGACCCACAGACTATTTGTTCCTTGTGGGGCCCTGGGATCCAGTGTCTCACTGTCAATTTTGCACATTCAGGAATTTAATGAGTAGGAATTGAGAAGTGATTAGGCTTTGGGGGAGAGTGGTAATCAAACTCATTAAAGACTTAATGATTCATTATAAGGCTACTTGGTACACTATCGCTGAACTTTGTGCTGGCCTGGGGTGGGGATAAGTTATTATAAATCCCAAATTATTTGATTTGGACTTAGTAAAAATTGTCATTAAAATCATAAGTCACAAGTTTCAAAAATAGTTAGAAGACTGTTGATACTAATGCATTTGAGAATGCAAAGCATATAGCCTGTTACTTCTAGTTGATTCTAATTAAGTGGCAACTAAATTGAGAGTAAAATCTATAGAAAATGAAGGAAATGGATTACATTTGTCTCCCTTCCTAAGCAGAATGTCTCTGTAGAGCTGATTCTCTTGGGACCCTGATTATATCTAAGCAGTGTGACAAAAGTATTGACAAAGCTGGCACTTACTACTTCCAAGTAGTAAGGAAGATACATTTCCTGAAGCAGCTTGACATATTTTTGAGATGACAAAACCCCAAACTGGGCATTGGGATAGCTAGGAACTCTTGGAATCCCTTCTGCATCCTAAGGCTCTACTCAGACAACCATCCACTCTTCTCCCTGGGGCTGAGAGTATGCTCCCTAAGGTTACAGGAGTGTCTTCTGTGTTTCAGAATCTGATGACATTCAAGGATGTGGCTGTGGAATTCACCCAGTGGGAATGGGGACAGCTGGATCCTGCTCAGAAGGACCTGTATAGGGAAGTGATGCTGGAGAACTTCAAGAACTTGGCCTCTCTGGGTGAGCTCAGCTCCTCCAAAGCCTAAAGGCTGCTTGTCAGGCCTGCCATCTTTATTTCATTGTTGTTTAAAAGCTTAGGGTTTCTAGGCCTGTTGGCTGAGTTTTGCCCTGGGGTTCTGGAATCAGACATTTACATTTTCTTTGGGGTCCTCATTCTTCATTCCTAGGAAAAGTCTTGCTCCCTATGAAACTGTAATAAGAAATTTCACGATTCTGCTCCTGATATTTTACAATGCCTATTCTTTGTAGGCTCTCCACACCTACAGTATTTCTCCTCCAGAAAGACCTAGGGCTAAAGCCTCAGCCTCTAACATATGCAATCATGATCCTTTTCTTTCTCTATCATCAGGGCTTCCAGTATCTAAACCATATGTGATCTGCCAGTTGGAGGAAGGGGAAGAGCCCTGTGTGGTAGAGGAAGAAATCTCAACAGGTGAGTTAGTGAGACCTAAGCAGCATCACACATAAGGACCAGCCCTAAGTAGGAAATTGCCCTGAAACCTTGGTTAGGGGGCTATCCTCTGAGAGGCGGAGGCTACTTGTCAGAAGCCCTGCACCCACTATAGCATTTTGAAAAAATTTTTTAATTTTTATTTGAGAGACAGAGAGAGACAGTGCAAGCATGGGAGGGGCAGAGAGAGACAGAGACACAGAATCTGAGGCTCCAGGCTCTAAGCTGTCAGCACAGAGCCCGACGTGGGGCTTGAATTCATGAGCTATGAGATCATGACCTGAGCTGAAGTTGTACAGTTAACTGACTGAGCCACCCAGGTGCCCCATCAGTATTTTCAATACTCCTAGGCTTTTGTAATGATCTCTGGTGTCAGAAAAAGAGATGTTCATTTTCTTCTCTAGCTTTTAAGCTTCCTTTGGTACCCATCTCTGCCTGCCCCTTCTGAATTCTTAGTGCTACTTGGCATCACTAGACGTCACATGATCAATGTTCGATGGACTCTAAGGGTCAGCAGTTGTAAATGGCCAGACTATCTTATATCAGCAGGGTTAAGAGAGTTACTAAGAGATCAAACAGAACATTTGAGTGGCCTAGAAATTAAGGGGTTACAGGCAAGGGCAGATGGATGATGTCAAGAAGATCAAGGTGATGACACTTCAAGCTTGATTAAACTAAGCTTCAACAGAGGTGGTTCCAGAAACAAAGACTACTCCTTGCCGTCTGTTGATGTCACCTCTTTGAGACCATGTATTCCTAGGTGATTTAAGAGTACCTGACAGGCCTCACCTCTTGGAGCAGAATTCTGGACTCAGAGCTCTTCTCCTTGCCTGTGTAGCCCAAGCACTCTGGAGGAAGGTGACAGTCTGCCAGTGTCCATCTCTGAGGCAGAATCATAGCCCTGGGTCAGAGTTAAAGCTCAGGAAAGAAGTGCTCAAATCCCAAGAGCACAGGCTGGGGTTCAGAGGAGCCTAGAATAGAGGACAGAGGGGGAAGTTGCTGATCTCTGCTATATTAGTCTTTTCTTCATCTTTTTAAAAAAGTTTATTTATTTTGAGAGAGCGAGCGAGCGAGCGTGGGTGCATGCATGTATGCAAGTTGGGGAGGGGCGGAGACAGAGGGGGAGAGAGAATCCCAAGGAAGGTTCCCTGCTATCACAGCACAGAGCCCGATGTGGGATCACAACCTGAGCCAAAATCAAGAGTTGTATACTTACCCTACTGAGCCACCCAAGGAGCCCCTTTCTTGTTCTTTTCCAAATGAGAGCAAGGGTCTGACATCTGGATCTAGTCTCAGAATAAATATCTGTAGGTTTACAGTGCTCTACAAATATGGCTGTGTTTCAGAATCTCTCAGGGAGTTTGTTTAAACATCCAGATCTCCAGAGGTCACACAAGACCCACTGAGTCTGAATCTCACCTCCGGGAGCACTGGCATCACTAGTCATTTACCTCTTCAGACACTTTATTATTATTTTACTAGTTTCCTATTGTTGCTGAAACAAATTACCACAAACTTAGAGACTTTAAACAACACAAGTTTATTAATTACTAGTTCATAGGTCAGAAGTCTGGCATGGGTTTTACACAAGATGTAAGCAGAGGTGTTCCTTTCTGGAGTGGCTAGGGTAGAATCTGTTTCTGTTATTTGAGTTGTTGGCATAACCAGGTTCTTGCAGTTGTGAAACTGAAGTCCTTGTCTTCTTGCTGGCTGTAAACTGAGGAATGTTTACAGCTTCTAGAGGCTGCTACATTCCTTGGCTCTTGGTCCCCTTTCTCCACCTTCAAAGCCAGAACTGGTGGGCTGAGTCCCTCTCACCACATCTCTCTGACCCAGCCAGGAGATGTTCTCTCATTTCAAGGATGCAGGTGATTAGATTGGGCCCATCTGAATAATTCAGGATAATCTCCCCATCTAAAGGTCTGGGCCCTTAATCACATCTGCAAAGTGCCTTTTGCTATGTAAGGCATTTTTTTTTTTTTACTTGTGCTGTGTAAGGCACATATTTACAAGTTCTTGGGATTAGGGCATGGATGTCTTTGAGGGAGAATTATTCTGCCTATCACAATTATATACAGTAATATAATACTGAGGTACTAAGGGGACCTTGCAAGGGCATCTTCCTACCCTCTTCTCATCTTTACAATCTTTGGACTACCTTGTATACTGGAATCCAAACACTATTTTTTCAGATTTTTCCTAATCTCCATTCACCTGCTTATCACTTATTCTTGATAACTCCAAAACCTCAGACATACACCATTCTTGAAAGAAACTGTACACATCTCAGGTATTGTTGTTGTTGTTGTTATTTTGAGGTGAAAGAATTCACCTGAGGCATAACAAAGGAGATAGAAATTTACTGAATACACTGCAAGGAAACAGTGGGCAGGACAGTAAAGGAGAGGCTGTCTGCCTCAGACACTATTTTAAAGCTTCATTATCTTATATCAATTATAGGGCTTTACTTCCTCTTGGCCCCTGGAACAGTTAATAAAAGAATGTCTTTTTTCCCCCCATCCAGACTGGGAGAAAAGGCCTAAAGCCAAGGAATCAGTACAATATCAGGAAATTTCCAAAGAGGAATTATTCCAGATAGCATCAGTAGAAAAACTTATCAGAGATGAACTCTGCTTCTGCAAAGTGAAAGGAACCTGTGGTTGTGATAACCAGTTAGAGATACCTCCAAAAAACCGGGAGAGACATCTGAAAGAAATATCAATCACTCACAAATCTACTACCACCCTTAGGATAGATCACGAATGGAGTGAATTTGGGAGAAGTTTAGACTTAAGATCTGTCCTTCTTGACCAACACAATGTTCCCATAGGAGAAGCATCCTATAAATCTGACACAGAATTCAGACAGACTTCAGGAAGAAATAACTCCCAGAGAAGCCATCCAGGGAAGAAACCTTATAAATGTAATGAATGTGGGAAGTCTTTCCATTTCCAGTCAGAACTTAGGCGCCATCAGAGATGTCACACTGGAGAAAAGCCCTATGAATGCAGTGAATGTGGGAGAGCCTTTGGTCATATTTCATCCCTTATTAAACATCAGAGGACTCATACTGGAGAAAAGCCCTATGAATGCAGCGAGTGTGGGAGAGCCTTCAGCCAGAGTTCATCTCTTGTTCTACATTATAGATTTCATACTGGAGAGAAACCCTACAAATGTAATGAATGTGGAAGAGCTTTTGGTCACACTTCATCCCTTATTAAACATCAGAGAACTCATACTGGAGAAAAGCCCTATGAATGCAAGGAATGTGGGAGAACCTTCAGCCAGAGTTCATCTCTCATTGTGCATTATAGATTTCATACTGGAGAGAAACCCTACAAATGTAATAAATGTGGGAGAGCCTTCAGCCAGAGTTCATCTCTCACTCAACATTATAGATTTCATACTGGAGAGAAACCCTACAAATGTAATGAATGTGGGAGAGCCTTTGCTCATACTGCATCCCTTATTAAACATCAGAAAAGTCATGCTGGAAAAAAAGCTGTATGAATTCAGGGAACACAGGAAGGCTTTGAACTGGAGTTCACACATGGCTCACATTACACATATCAGAGAGAGCTCCTATAAGTTTAACGTATGTGCGAAGACTTGGTTGGAAGACATCTTATTTGACATCAGACATGCTAAAGAGAAGCTCCATCAATGTCAAGAGAGAAGGTGGGCTTTGAGTCACACCTTGCCCCTTATCAAACAGCAGAGAATCCATACTAGGGAGAAACCAAGTACGTGTAATGGATTCGGAAAGGTTTATGTCAGAGGATACACATTATTCAATATCAGACAGTTTCTACTGGCAAGAAACCTTATCAATGCAATGAATATGGCACAGCTTTCTGTCACATATTGTTCAACCAATCAATCAACCAGTAAGTAAATGATTATCAGATAACTCATACTGGAGAGCAACTAAAAGTGTGGTAAAAGCCATCTGTAATACTTCTTCCTTTACTAAGCACCAAGAACACATATAAAAGGGAAGCCCCATGAAAGCAGTAAATGTGGGAAGGCCTATCAGAGCTCATTTCTTAAAGAGAATCAGAGATTTCATTCTTGAGAAAAAAACCATGGAAATGGTGAATGTGGGAGTGCCTTTAGCCAAACCTCTTTCCTTTATAAACATCAGTGAACTCACCCTACTAGTTAGAAACCCTGGGAATATAATGGACTTGGAAAAACCTTTGACAGATTTTCCACTCATTTTGTACATCAGAGAATGTGGTGAAACTAGGAAAACCCACTAGTTCAGGCCTCAACATACATTAAAGCTTCACTCCACAGAGAAACCTGGGAAGTTAATGGACGTGGGGAAAGCTACTTTCAGGCTTGAGATTCATAAACAAGCGCTGAAAGGAATCTGAGAAATCACCTAGTCTAGTGATTTTCTACCTGGTAGGGGCTATTTATAACTGCAGTGTGCTTTGCCTCCCCATTCCCTTGCTGATGCAAGAGGAGGTGTGACTGTGTGGGCAAGGAGAATGGAGGCTGAGCAAGGTGGAGAGCCACCAGTGATTTAGCCCCACCATATTTTAGAGCTAAGGAAACTGATCTTCTGGAAGTGCCATGCCCTGGGCTGGGCCTCTTTCCTTCTGGGTCACAGCTGTGGTTTTTGAGATTCAGAGACGGAAGGTCTTCCTGTACAACAACCCCCACCCCCCATGCACTCACTACATGTTACCTTTCTCCAAGAGGCAGTGGAGTGGCATTTTTAAAGTTTGAGCAAAAAGCAATTTTTGTTAGATCATTATGCTACTAGATTTGGAATTTTCAAAATTAAATAAAAAAATTTTAAACATTAAAATCATTAAAATATGGGTATTGTATAAAAAAAAAATCAAAACTTGAAAAACATTATTCCAAGGGAGAGTAGCCAGGTGCCAGAGCCCATGTGTTGTATAGTTCCTTTTATAGTAAATGTCCAAAAATGGCAAATCTTCAGAGGCAAAGCAGATTAGTGATTTCCTGGTGCTGGGAGAGGTAACTGGAAGTGAATGCACATGTTACAAGGAATCTTACTGGAGTGATGCAAGTGTCCTAAAACTGGATTATGGTGACGGTTGAAAAATTTGGTAAATTTACTAAAAATCATTGAATTGTGCACAGAAAATGGGTGAAATTTATGGTATGTAAATTACACATCAATAAACTTGTTTTTTAAAAAATATCAAATATACAAATATACCAACTGTTGCTGAACTACTTTTCCTATCTTGTCTCTTACTTCAAGCCATCCCTGTGTCCTGATTTTCTGTAATAGTGACCCCTAAGCGTATTGGGTCTCAAGTTCATATCATGTTGCCTCTGAAATTTATATGGAGAAACCAGGAGCAGGAGCTGGCATAGCCCACAATAGTCTTGACTAAAAGATTAGCTTATATACTAAAGACAGTCCTTCACCCATTTTAAGTTCAGATGAGGAAGCTGAGCCCAGACATCAGGGAATCAGTTCAAAGTGGGTCCATGCAGACAGGCAGGATCTAGGGGTCCAGCAGGTTGGCTAAGGCAGAGGGGTGCAGGCAGATAGGATTAAACAGGAGGTGTCTGGACTGCTGAGATCAGAATGCTAGTTTAGGAACCTAGAAATCATGGAAATTTCTTCCCAGAGAGCCAAGTTGCACAGGAGAGAAAGAGCAAATTTATTACATTAGTGATAGCTTAGTTTGCTCTATGTTTTCTTCTAATGCCCTTCTCTAACCCCAACCTAAGTCACTTTATATATCTGGACACCATTGACTTTGCTTAACGTCTGTCCTTCTTGTGTATCTTTGCCATGTTAACCATTATCCGCATGCACCCACTGCCCCATCTGAAAACCCTGCGAAGAGGGCATTTAGTGCCAGACTGACTAATTTGGCAGTAAATGCCCTCGTCACTCTGCTGCTCCTGACAGAACGGCTAGTACAGACAACCTAGTTTGCTTGCCACACCTCCGACCTGCCTCCACACTCCCCTGCCTGTTCCCCCAGGCTGGAATGCCCTCTTCACTTATCCAAAGCCTAATAATCAGTCATAACCCTGTTCAAACACCACCCTCCTCAGGGGAGAATTCTCTTGAACATGGATGTGAAGTCCTAGCTTACTGATTTGCAATTGTAAAAGCATCTGTATTTGGTTAAGGTTTTAAAAAATGAAAGGTGTCTTGTCTTAGGATAGTTCTTATTACTGTTTTCATCTATTTAAATCACTTGTTGTTTATCAGTTTGCCACTTTCTTGTCTCCTGAACCAGATTATCTATCAGTTGCTTCAGGTAATTTCTCATACTTCCTCTCAGGGATGAGCAGACGGTAGGTGCTTACTAACCATGTGTTAATTTGAAAAACTTGTATTACCCACGTTCTCTCACTGCTTTGGACTTTAAAAAAATATTTTACTGTTCAGATATATGACATTAAAATTTTTGTTTATCTTAAATGATCTCTACACCCAATGTGGGGCTTGAACTCATGATCCTGAGATTAAGAGTTGCATGCTCTCCTGACTGAGTCAGCCGGATGCCCCTGACTTCACTTTTGTACTAGATGAAAAACTCCTTCTAGAAAACTACCAATTAAATATTTTCTTAGAAAAATACAATGTTGGGGGCGCCTGGGTGGCTTAGTCGGTTAAGCATCCGACTTTCGCTTAGGTCATGATCTCGCGGTTCGTGGGTTCGAGCCCCGCGTCGGGCTCTGTGCTGACTGCCAGCTCAGAGCCTGGAGCCTGTTTCAGAGTCTGACTCCCTCTCTCTCTGACTCTCCCCTTCTCACGCTGTCTCTCTCTCTCTCCTAGAAATAAATAAAACATTAAAAAAAAAAAGTTAAAAAAAAAAAAGAAAAATACAATGTTGCTTCCTGTAATTATTTTTCAAATTCAAGTATAGAATGGCATTGTTCCATCTTTTGGAGGTGGGTTGGTATGTATGTACATAAAAACTCATTGCTATTTTATTTTGTAGCACTACAATGACTTAACACACCAACTACCCAGATTTAGGCCAGACTTCACAGATTAAACATACGGTACTCCACAAGACTGTTCTCACTTCAGCCATAAGTTTGGGGGTCCCTAGGCTACTGTCCCCCTTTTTTTTAAAATGTTTTATTATTTCTGAGAGAGAGAGAAAGAGACAGACAGTCAGCGTGAGCCGTGGAGGGTCAGAGAGAGAGGGAGACACAGAATCTAAAGCAGGCTCCAGGCTCTGAGCTAGCTGTTGAGAGGCCTAGGTAAACCAAATCAAAAACTCAATCAGCTTTTCCGCTTCTGTATAAGTGCTTGCACTACGGTAAACTAGAATCTAACTAGCTCCTTCCGCTTCTGTACCACTGCTTAAAGCTTAAAGTTTCAGCCTCCCCGGAACTATCAGGCAGCTGCACACTGCCCAAGGCCGAAGAAACTGGCCACCACATCACTCCACCACACTACCCTGGCAACACTCAATCAGAAAAGGCCAGCAGCCACCCTCCGCCTTACTGAAGGAAGGGCCTAGGGAGAGAGAAGTTAGTCGCTGAACCAGACCCTAGACTCGCTCTATGATTGGCCAAATTCAAAGGTATCCTAACTGTTATAATTGGATCCCACCGAAAAACCTGATAGCAGGAACCAATCAAATATAATATATGTTCACATCTAAATACCAACCACTGACAAACCTGTAACCATAAAGATCCCTTGTCCCTCCCCTCGACTTGTTTACTCCTGTCTATAAAAAGGTTATGAACTCCCTCTCTCTCTGACCCTCCCCTGCTCACGCTCTCTCTGTCTCCTAGAAATAAATAAACATTAAAAAAAAAAAAAAAAAGGGGGGCGCTGGATGGCTTAGTCAGTTAAGCATCCGACTTTCGCTTGGGTCATGATCTCGCGGTTCGTGGGTTCGAGCCGCGTCGGGCTCTGTGCTGACTGCCAGCTCAGAGCCTGGAGCCTGTTTCAGTCTCAGACTCCCTCTCTCTCTGACCCTCCCCTGCTCACGCTGTCTCTCTCTCTGTCTCCTAGAAATAAATAAACATTAAAAAAAAAAAAAAAGGCTATGAAGGCTTTGTTCAGGGCCTCTCAGCATCACCGGCGACGAGTGAGCAGAGGTCCGGGTTCGAACCTGCAAATAAACAACGCTTGCCGATTGGCTTTGACTCTGGTCTCTGGTGGTCTGTTTTTGGGGTCTCTCGAACTCTGGGCGTTTCACTGTCAGCACAGAGCCCGATGCAGGGCTCGAACCCATGAACCATGAGATCATGACTTGAGCTGAAGTCGGACGCTTAACCGACTGAGCCACCCAGGTGCCCCTAAATTTATGTTGTATTTATTTTTGAGAGCAAGAGAGAATATGAGTGGGGGAGGGGCAGAGAGAAGGGGAGACACAATCTGAAGCAGGCTCCAGGCTCTGAGCTGTCAGCAGAAAGCCCAATGGAGGGCTCAAATTCAGATTGTGAGATCATGACCTGAGCTGAAGTTGGACACTTAACTGTCTGAGCCACCTAGGCACCCCTCTAGGCTACTCTTCTGACCAGCTGGCTACAAATTTGGGAGTTTCCACTACTTCTTTAGGTTTCATAATTCTCTAGAGCAAATCTCAGGACTCTGGAAAGGGCTATATTATAACTTTATTATAGCAAAAAGAAACAAGTCAAAATCAGTCCAAGGAAGAGGCACATTGATTGAGGTCCGGGAGCATCTCGAATGTGAGGCTTTCATCCTCCCCAAGAGCACATTACCTGCTGGCTTATGGATGTGTAACTATGCAGGGTACTGCCAGCCAGGGAAGCTCACCTGACATTCACTGTCCAAAGTTTTCACTGGGCTTTCATTAGGTTGTCATGGTTGGGTGACCACGCAGTTAGTTGATTTCAATCTCCAGTGCCCCTTCCCTCTGAGGTCAGGCTGTTACCACAAGGCTCAAAGTCCTAATCCTCTAACCACAAGGTTGATCTTTCTAAGTCAGCCCTCATCCTGAATCATCTAATTAGCATAAACTAGGAGTAACCGGGTCACCTCATTAGCATAAACTATCAGAGGTGGTCTCGAGACCCACTATGAATAACAAAGACACGCATCAGGAAATTCCAAGGATTGAGGGGTTACCTCCCAGGAACCAAGGACAAAGACCAATGAAGTTCTTTATCACACAAGTACATGACACAAGCACACACATTCAAGTCAATGTGAAAATGCTTCTTCAATTTTTTTTCCCTTTCGTGGTAAGTGTACTCTTTAATCCCCATCACCTATTTCCCCCATCTCCCCCTCTAGGAAAATATGAGATCATGATCTGAGCCAAAATCAGTTGGACATTTAACTGACTGAGCCACCCAGGTGTCCCTGTTTTTAATTTTTTAAAGGAACTTCAATACTGTTTTCCAGTGTCTGTGATGTTATTTGGGGTTTGGGAGCAAATGGTCAAGAAAGAATTCTTGAGATGTTTTCAGTGCAAAAAGATGGTTTTACAAAGCAAGGGGACAGGACCTCTGGGCAGAAAGAGCTGCACTGCGATTGTGAGGATTTTTAGTAATGAACCTTTTCTCTTCTTCAGTTCCCAAGGACTCTCCCTCGGAATGCCTTTTAACCCACTGGAAACAATTCAAACTGCAAAATTTAAGAAAGGACTCCTCCTACAGTGCCTGGGTGGTTCAGCTGGTTAAGCATACCACTCTAGGTTTCAGATCAAATGATGATTTCACAATTTGGGAGTTCAAGCCCACATCAGGCTCTGCACCGACAGTGTGGATCCTTGGATCCTGCTTGGGATTCTCTCTCTTTCCCTCTCTCAATCTCTCTCTCTGGAAGAAGAAAAAGCAAGGACTCATCTCCTGTAATGCTGCATGGCCTCAGTATGACCTATCAGTTAGATCTCTACTGCAGGAAATAAGGCAAATGGATGGAGGTAACCTATGTCCAGACCTTCATGGCTCTAAATCAGGACCCGGGCCTAAAGACCTCTTGCAGAATGTGTCTGGCCACTTAGCCAGGCCAATAAACTCCCTCCTGATATATTGGCTAATCTTCTAAATAGGCCTTCTCCTAAACCCAGGTTGCTGGAGGAAACACAGCCCATTCCTAACTAAGGGGATGGTAACTCTCTTACTGTTCCCTCCTCTTTAATAGATGTGGGGGCTTCTTCTCATTCATTTCCTGGGTTAATGGTGATAATTAGAGCCAACTGAGGTATGCTGGGATGGAAACTTTAAGGAACATTCCTAGGCAGCTGCTGAAACTACTTTTGTTTTGGGAAAGTACCCTGTCTTCTCCAGCCCAACATGGACTGAATATTTCCACTTTGGTGGAAAAACATCAATATTGTATCTGCTCATCTGTCTGAGCTGATGAAGTTTAGACCCAGGAACCCTCTTTCTCTAACTTCTGGTAGTACTTTGCTTCTTCTGTCTCCCACCACTCCTGTTTCTGCACCGCCTTAGGTGTGTGGCCCACATAACTGGTTCCTATACCATCTTCCGTGCCTCCGGCATCATTGGCTCCTCCTCCTCTCTTTGCTGTCAGGGAGCGAAGAGCACCCCCTCAGACTTAACACTGCCCCCTTTAGATATCCCCCCTCGGGGTGCCTGGGTGGCTTAGTCGGTTAGGTGTCCGACTTTCGCTTAGGTCATGATCTCGCAGTTCATGGGTTCGGGCCCCGCGTCGGGCTCTGTGCTGACTGCCAGCTCAGAGCCTGGAGCCAATTTCAGAGTCTCTATCTCCCTCTCTCTCTGACCCTCCCCTGCTCACACTGTCTCTCTCTCTCTCCTAGAAATAAATAAAAAAATATTAAAAAAAAAAAAAAGATATTCCCCCTGGTCCCCCAGGCAAAACAAACAAACCAAAAAACCCCAAAAGTGCTGACAATCGGTAACAAATTTTAAGTGAACCCAAGTGGAACATAATTCAATATTTAAACTAATTGAAACTTTTATTCTACCAAGGATTACTGAAGGCTGAATAAGCTCCTGTTTTCTCTGTTGCAATTTGTTAGCAAAAAGATGACTTAAAATGATGGCTGGGGCACCTGGGTGGTCAGTAAGTGTCTGAGTCTTGATTTTGGCTCAGGTCATGATCCCATAGTTATGGGATTGAGCCTTGCTTTGGGCTCTGTGCTGAGCATGAAACCTGCTTGGGATTTTCTACCCCTGCTCTTGTGCACATGCTCTTTTTTTCTCAAAAAACTGATGGTTAATTCTATGTCTAAGTTTTCATGGATAATTGCTAACTTTAAAGTTATGCTTGGATGATAAATTGGATTAAGTTCATTGGACATCTTTCCTTAGAGATTCCTTAGAGAGTTATGCTATGCCTAATGCTCCCCCAACTTGAAAGTATATAATCAGCCACTCCTCATGACCCTAATGCAGCTCTTTCTGCCCCTGGGTCCTGTCCCTGTGCTTTAGTATAACTACCTTTCTGCACCAAAGATGTCTCAATTCTTTCTTGACCTTTCACTCAGAACCTCAACATTCCCACATCATTTTGGTTCCTACTGTGGGGCCTGAGTCTTCTCACCTGGACTTCGAGCCATGGTGCAAACTTGGTGAGTACTTTCTCTTCTCTTTAATTTTAGGGGCTTCTCACGGAGTATGGTCTTATTGGAACACTTTCAGGTCAATTTCTCAGGCTGCAAACCTCTAGCCTATGGTTACTCTATGGGGAGGAGAAAGCCTGTCTTTTGACTGGAAATTAGTACTATGGTCAGAACGGTAATAAGACCCAGAAACTTGATGTCCTCTCTTTCATTGGACATCTAGATCTTTTCCAAATAGGAAGACGTGCTAAAGCATTGATGACTGAACACAGGTTTGTGCTTTCGGCTTCTTACTGCATGCAGAAAAATTAAGGATATTTGAGTCTGTTAGTAAACATGCTTTGTGCTTAATTGATTCATAAATTTGCCATCTAAAGAATTCTAGTATAACAGTTCACAATTTGTTACTACTGAGTTTTCACTGGAGACTAAAGTTTCTAAGAGTTCAAAATTCTGCTAAATGTAATTAAGACTGATGAAAATAAGGGAAGCAACTCTGTAAGTAAGAAAGTAGGAGATGTGTAAGAAAGATATAAGAAAAAGTACATTTTTGTTGAAGTTAAGGTAATTTTGTCTAAAATGAGACTGGTTGTCTGGAAAGAAATGGCTTGGGACAAAATCTGAATGCAAAGTAAAGTTGTAGAAGGTTTGTGAAGGGAAATCTTTGGAAAGGAATTTTATGTGTGGTCAGGACGGACTAAGGTTAAATGAATGGATTTTATTTTAATTTTTAGAGAGAGAGAGAGAGAGAGAGCGCAAGCGAGCATGCAAGTGGGAGAGGGAGCAAAGGGGGGAAAAGAGAGAGAATCTTAAGAAGGCTCCATGTTGTGGAGGCCAACACTAGGCTTGATCTCCCGACCCTGGGATTATGACCTCAGCCAAAATTAAGAGTCAGATGCTCAGTTAATCGACTAAGCCACCCAGGTGACCCTGAAATAGATTTTAAAAATACACTAGAATAAGATTAAAATTCTACTTCAAAAATGCCTGGTAGGGCAGGTGTCAAAGCGACTAGAGATGTCCCTCGAACGAAATCCCTGTTGATCACTGTCTTGCCATAAAGGCCCTGTAGGAGGGATGCTAGCTTCCCCCGCTTCCCTACTGTATCCTAGGCTACAAGTGGGTGCTGGTGAATGGACTGAAATACCCTGCCATGCTATGAAGGCTATGTTGTGCCATGCTGTGAAGAACCTGCCATTTTTAAAGCCATGGAAAACACCAGAAAAGATTTACACGGGGAATTTACCCAATTTGGGAATTTAAGTATTTAGTAGAGGGCACTGACGGTAAACAGTAAAGCTAGAAATCCATCATGGTCTAAGTGACATTCCAACACATTAAGTCTTAAATAGCCAACTTCCCTAGGAAACAGTCCCCAGATGGGTTTTAATTCAATTGGGTACTGGTTTCGGTGGGGTCCAAGCAGAGGTCTCACAGCCAGAAGCGGCTAGACCAGAGAGGTGAGAGGGATCACATTAGACCAATGAGGAGGAAACCTCGCACAGGAGACTTAAGATTGGCAGCCATGCTAGTGACTTAAGTAGCTGTCCCATGCCCAAGACAGACAACTTTGTATAAGGACAGGAATAAGAAGAGGTCTGTTGGCTCCGACCCCCATCACTCTAAAACCTCCTCACACAGACTCAGAGATGTCCAGACAGCTTTAAGGAACTAAGGCTGACTTTATGAAACATGGAGCCATAGAGTCCCTTGGAAATGTTGGCCTGATATCTTGCTAACAGAGTTCTCAGCAGCCTCACCAGGTGAGTAAAGAAAGTCACTTCCTGGTAGGTGTAGGAACCTCAGGATATTCTGAGGTCTTCATGAAGAGGAATTTGCCCAAATCTATAGGTATTGCAGGCATATCTGATGGCAAGTACTTAGCTTGGCTTCTGGCCTAGAGAAGCTACTAAAACTAGATTCATTATGAAAAGTACTGGCAAAGCAGATTTTAAAAGATCTGGAGAGTCAATTGCTATTCTTACTGAATTTATGTAAATAATCCAGCTAAATTTGTTAAAATTGGGGGGGCACCTGAGTGGCTCAGATGGTTAAGCATCAGACTTCAGCTCTGGTCATGATCTTGTAGTTCATGAGTTTGAGCCCCGCATTGGGCTCTGTGCTGACAGCTCAGAGCCTGGAACCTGCTTCAAATTCTTCCTCTCTCTCCCCTCCCCTACTTGTGCGCGTGCTCTCTGTCTCTCAAATATAAATAGACATTAAAAAATTTTTTAAAAATAAAATTGGTCTTGTTTTTCAAATGAATTAGTCTTGATTTGGCTATCTCTGGAAATAAGGGTGATTTTAGAGAGAAAAATTATGTTTCAATAACACATCTTTTTTGTTTGTTTGTTTGTTTGTTTTAATTTATTTCTAGGAGAGAGAGAGAGAGAGAGAGTGTGAGCAGGGGAGAGTCAGAGAGAGAGGGAGTCACAGACTGAAACAGGCTCCAGGCTCTGAGCTGGCAGTCAGCACAGAGCCCAACACGGAGCTCGAACCCACGAACCGTGAGATCATGACCTAAGCGAAAGTCGGACGCTTAACCGAATAACCACCCAGGTGCCCCTCAATAACACATCTTTGTGGATGTTAAGTTCTAGTTGGCTTTTGAATGTTTGTTGTTTGCCTAAGCTAGACAGCTTAAGATAAACTTCAGAGAAACTGACATCATAGCTCATATGCCAACAATCTTCTTGCTTGTTATTCTGTGGGGATAATAACAGGACCCCATGGGCATATGATTATTTAAACAGCTGGAAAATGGGCTGGATTCCTCAACAACTGTATAACTCAACTATCACCTTTACTAATTCCGTGTGGCTGGGATGACAAAATTGTTCCTTAAAAGTCAGAGTGTACCCCATTCCATGGCATTGAGTATGGACTTGTAGAGATAATGGGTAACCCCAATTTCCTTATGGTATTAAATTGGATGATGCACTTGGGGCCCTACTTGTCTATTCTAAATCTTTTCTGATGTCTATTTCTAGACAAGTCTTGCCCCCCTTGTAAATGATTCCTTGTAATTAAGATATTGTTAAGGCTAGGCCTCAAAGGGGGCTTCTTGATGGTTTCATCCCTTAGCCATATTTGTCCTAGGAAGTACCTTTATTGATGTAAAATTGCAAACAGAGGCTTTAGCCAAGCATACAGCAGCCCTCCTGGTGGAAGGAGCCTCAAAACTTACTACTGGACAGTCCCTGATAGTAATGACTTCACATTAGGTCTAAAGTGTTTTAGAAACTAAAGGCCACCAATGGATGATGGGGGTGGGGGTTGGGGGTGATTTACTAAATACCAGGCTATGCTTTTAGACACACCAGAAGTGGTCCTTAAGACCCATCAGACCCCGTAATCCCAGCTACCCTTATGCCTGGACCTGGCCATAGTTCTATAGAGCATAGCTGTTCAGAGGTTATTGATCCTGTTTATTCCAGCTGACCAGACTTGAAAGATTCTCCTACTGATAATGCAGATGAAGGTTTACTAGCGGCAGTAGTTTCATGAAAAGGGGAATATAAAAAGCTGGGTACACTATAGTCAGTCTGACTCAGACTGTTGAGGCCAAAGCATTCCCACCAAATCCATCTGCCCAGAAAGCAGTTAATAGTGCTCACTTTCAAACGCATGGGGCAATCTGGAGAGAGATTGCCCCTATTTCAAACGCAATAGGCAATCTGGCTATTATCAAGTCATAACTCTCCTATTAAATATGGACCTGAAATAATAGCTGTCTTAGAGGCTGTGCATGAACCTAAAGGGGTGGCTGTAATTCACCTCGGGGTCATCAAAAGGAAGGGTCTATATAATCTAAAGGAAATAACGGACCATGCAGCCAAGCAAGTTGCACAAAGCGTACAAATACTGAGTCTCTCTCACACCACTCCTAACACCAATAGAAGATATATCCCCTATATATTCAGATCAAGAAATTCACATAGCCCAGGAACGAAGATATTTAAAAAAAAATGCACAGGACTTGATTGTTAACAATGAGGGATAAAGAATAGATGAAGCAACTGTGTCAATCTTAATGTTTGGAACCTAACTGGTCACAATTTTTGGTTTTTTGTGTTTGAAGTAATTTTATACTAAATTTGAAAATCAGAGGTCGGCCTGAGCAGGAATACTAGGTTCTTACAAGAAGTCCGTGTCTTTTCTCCGTCTACATACTTGGATAATGCGGGCAGACCCAGATGGTATGGAGCCACAAGTGGGGCTGGTGAAAAACCGTAGCATACGTCTACCGTTTACCAAACGTTAGACTCAGAAGAAAACATAAATGCCTGTGAAATCCAAGGCAACTGACGTGCTTAAATAAATCCAATAAACTTCAAAGTTTTACTGAAGGTGGGTATGAACAACTTTATACTCTGTCTTATTCACCTATTAATTCTAAATCTCCTCCAGACATCAGCCTTTGGATCTTCACTTAGACCCTTTTCGTGCTCATCTGTACCTCGAACTTCTTGTTGTGAACGTTCCGCAGCTCCTATTCACTGCACCCCAGCGACCGCTGCCTCCTCGGTCCACACACTGCGAGCCAGTTGCCACACACCAGCGGCCAGCCCAAGCCCCGCCCCGGGTCCTAACGTGAGGGCCCCAGCGGGGCTGTCCGTGGCTGCGCCGGACTCATTCTATCCTGTTGTCGGTGTAGACGATTTCCCCACCCCGGTGTGAGCTGCGGTGCGGTCCTCTGGCCTCGGAAATTCAGCCGCAGGCCGTGGCCAGCCGTTTGGCGAGAAACAGTCGCGTCAGGCGGTGGGGAAAACAGCCTTCACAGAGGCTCGCTCAGGGCTCCACCATGGCGGCGGCGGTACGCGCTGCAGGCTGCCTCTCTTCGCTGTGTGGCGTGCCGGCGGGTGAGAGCCGGGACGCCGGAGAGGGGCTCTGAGAGGGGGGCTGGAGCGGGGGCTCGCCTGCGACCCGCAGGTGCACGACAGAAAGAAGCCGAGTAGATACGGCCCCTGAATCCATCGTGCCGGGTTCCGATCCTGCCCTGAGCCGCTGTGTGACCTTGCACGCTTCCGCGCGCCTTCTCTGGGTCGCAGGTCTTCTGTCTGTAAAGTGAGAGTAGTCTGGACGCTGTCCAAGGCTCCTTCCAGGTCACCAGACTCCTCGTGCGTCCTTGGCGAAGAGGCGCGGGGACCTGGGGAGCAGGCATCACCTTCCCGGCGGGCATGACCCACAGGTTCATTTGGTGAAGTCGATGTGGGGTTCGAAGCAGATGGAGGCAGCCCTCCAGATTGGGTCGGATAGGATTAGTGTCAGTCATTTTAGATTCCGGGCTGATCAGTGTCATTATTGAAAAGAAGGATGTTTTGAATGTCCGTAGTTTTGCTGTTAATTGTCCTCTCCCACCCTTGTTGATTTCCGACCTGAGGAGGGGCGGTCTGCTGAATCCTTTCGCATAAGGTGGACCACTGGTGCTTCATGATCGACTTGGCCTTTTTTTCCCATCCTTCTATTTTATTGTAAATCCACAACCCAGCGTTCGTAATTCCAAAATCTAAAGACCTCTGAAAACCGAAAACCTGAAATGATTTGGCAGAAAATCTGACCTGAACATTCTTCACCTTTGTTCATGTTGTGACCACCTCTTTTTTCAAGGCTTCATTCAAATAGCACCTTTAGCGTTTGTAGGTTTCCTTCATGAGTTCTTACCGTGTTCCAGGGACTATCTTAAACTATTATGCTTTTCCTCACTTCATCTATACATTGCCTTTGTGAGGTAGATGCTTTTATTATTCCCATTTTACAAAGAATTAAGACATAAAGGTTGAGAAACGTGTTCAAGGTTACCAGGTTTTGGCACCCACACTATCTGACTCCAGAGCCTGTTGTTTTGTTTTGTTTTGTTTTTCTGGTGCATCATAAATTTTTCTTTTGGTAGCAGCTTTATAGAGATGTAATTTACACACCATACAATTCATCCTCTTAAGGTGTACAATCCCATAGTTTTTAGTATATCCACAAATCTATATATAACCACCACCATAATAAATTTTTAGAAACTTTTCAGCACCCCAAAAATACACCCTTTTGCTATCATCCCCTGATTTGCTCATTGCCCCCCCCCCGCCCCCCAGCTCTAGGCAACCACTAATCTTTCTATATAGTTCTCATGTTCTGGATAGTTCATATAGATGGAATCATATACTGTGTGGTTTTTTGTGATTGGTTTGTTTCACATAGCATAGGTTTTCAAGATTTATGTTACAGCATGTAGCAGTACTTTATTCCTTTTTATGGCTGAATTTCTGTTGCATATATATACTACATTTTGTTTATCCGTTTATCAGCTGGTGAATATTTGTGTTGTTTCCACCTTTTGGCTCTTATGCCTGATGTTGCTATACATATTTGTGCGCAATATTTTCATTTCTGTTGTGTATAGACTTGCAAGTGGAATTGCTGGATCAAATGGTAACTCCATGTTTAACTTTGAGGAACGGCTAGACTGTTTTCTAACAGAGCTGCACAATTTTACATTCCCACCAGCAGTACATGAGGGTCCTTTCTTCTCTACAGTCTTGTCAACATTTGTTATTATTTGACCTTTTGATAATAGTTACTCTAGTGGGTGTAAAGTGGTATCGGTTTGTGGTTTTGATTTGCATTTCCCTGATGGCTTATAAACATCTTTTTTGTGTGTGTGTTTATTTGGCCATTTACGAATGTTCTTTGGAGAAATGTCTATTCAAATCTTTACCCATTTCTAAATTGGGTTGTCTTTTTACTAATGAATTCTAAGAGTTCTTTGTATACTCTGGATACAAGTTCCTTGTCAGATATATGATTTGCAAAAATTTTCTCCCCATTTGTGTGTTGTCCTTCAACTCTCTGAATATAGTGTCCCTTGAAACAAATGCTTAAATTTTGGTGAAGTCTGATTTATCTATTTACTTTTTGTTGCTTATGCTTTTAGTGTATCTAAGAAACCGTTGCCAAGTTCAAAGTCATTATGATTTACCCTTTTGGTTTTTTTCTAAGAGCTTTATAGTTTTTCTCTTACTTTTAGGTCTTTGATCCATTTTGAGCCGACTTTTATATATGGTATGAAGTAACACTCTGACTTCATTCTTTTGCATGAGGATATTCATTTGTCCTAGCACTATTTCTTGAAAAGATTATTCTTTCCTTACTGATTTCTCTTGGTACCCTTTCCAAAACTCAGTTACGAGTAAATGCTGTCAGAACCTATTTGGAAGCACTGTACTACATGAAGTGGCACATAATATGGTCACAGCCTGATGCTGCGGGGGTTTCACAGTTTCGAGAGAGGGGAGCAGAGTGCTGGGGGTCCACTGTGGGAACCAGGAGTGGTGTTTCAGGAGAACGTGTCAGAAATAGGGGATTGAAGAGCACAGTGTGTTCAAGAATGACTACTATTGGGGCGCCCGGGTGGCTTAGTCGGTTAAGTGTCCAACTTTCGCTCAGGTCATGATCTCGTGGTTCGTGGGTTCGAGCCCCGCGTCGGGCTCTGTGCTGGCTGCCAGCTCAGAGCCTGGAGCCTGTTTCAGTCTGTGACTCCCTCTCTCTCTGACCCTCCCCTGCTCATGCTGTCTCTTTCTCTCTCTCTCTCCTAGAAATAAATAAAAAACATTAAAGAAAAAAAAAAGAATGACTACTATTTGGGGGTGTCTGGGTGACTCGGCTGACTGTTCAACTCTTGATTTCAGCTCAGGTCATGATCCTGGGGTCATGAGATCGAGAGCCCTGCTTTGGGCTCTGCTGAGTGTGGAGCCAGCTTAAGATTCCCGCCCCCCCCCCCTCCCCGGCTCACACTCTCAACCCCCATCTTTAAAAAAAAGAATGACTGCAAGTCTGGTGTAGTCAGAGAGGGTGAAGGGGAGAGTGGTGGCAGGTGAGGCTGGTATGGAAGGCTGGGGCCTCGTTGCCTTCATGTATGCTGTGTTGAGGAGTTTTGAATTTCTTGTACAGGGAGTTGGGAGCTAAAGTATGATAAATCAGAGCTGGGAGGTGACCAGACTTGTTATTTTAGAAAGGCCTGCCTGGCAGCAGATGGGGAATTAGAGGGGTAGTAGCAGGACCTACTATGGAATTGTTGTTACCTTGTGGCTGAGGGATGGCAGCTGAATGAAGAGGGGGCAGTGAGACCGTGGGGGAGGGTGCAGCTGATAGATTTTTGCGTAGAATTAATAGGGCTTGGTAACTGGTTAAATGTGAGCATGAAGAGAAGGTGATGTTACCTACTTCACATGGTCATGTGGGACCTGGAAATCACTCATTTACTTTTCTCTTGGTTCTTTTATTCTATAGATGTTCATATTCTTTGGGTGTTAAAAATGTTCCCTTTTGGGGCGCCTGGGTGGCTTAGTCGGTTAAGCGTCCGACTTTCGCTCAGGTCATGATCTTGCGGTTCGTGGGTTCGAGCCCCGCGTCGGGCTCTGTGCTGACTGCCAGCTCAGAGCCTGGAGCCTGTTTCAGTCTGTGACTCCCTCTCTCTCTGACCCTCCCCTGCTCATGCTGTCTCTCTCTCTCTCTTTCCTAGAAATAAATAAAACATTAAAAAATTTTTTTAAAAAAAGAATAAACTTGTTTTAAAAAAAAAGTTCCCTTTTAATGCAGAAAGTATCTTAAAAGAATTTTTTTTTTTTTCAAATTTACAGGTCACATATGGTCCAGGCAGCTTTACCTAAACACCCTTCCAACTGCTTCCATTTTGGCATTGAAGACGGTTCTCAGCAATGGTGAGATTCATTTATCCAACTACCGTTTCTTACAAGATCTAATGCTAGAGAGAACTTTATGTAAATATAAATAAACAGAGCACATCCTTTATAAGGGAAATACATAAGGTCTAGAGTATTTTTCAAATTTTTTATGATTACAGTTGTTATAGTTCAAGCCTTTAGAAAATAATAGCTACAAGCTTTTGAGTAATTCCTATGTGTCAGGCTTGTAACATGTTATTTTGGTTAATCCTCACCAGTTTTTATGAGGGGGTTGTCCTTTCCATTTTGCGGATGATGGAGTGAGTCTGTGAGAGGCTAAGGGACTTGCTCAAGATTGCATAGGCAGGACTGGGTCCTAAGCTGTCTGGGTACTATGATGCTTCTTAGTAATGCAGGCCTTTGCAGAGGCCTTTGCTCCTACACTGACATAGCACAGGGCTCTCTCTTTAGTCACCCTCCAGAAGGAAAGGAAACCTTGCTCAGTCCATGTTGTACTTACAGTCAGTGAAACCCTGCCTTTTCCTATGGTTAGGGCAGACTTGAAATCTCATCATGTCCTTGACCTTTTGGAACTCTGTGCTGAGCTTTACTTTTAGTCTTCCTCCCTTTCATATTGTTAACCCCACTTTTCAAGATGCCTTCACATCTTGCTTGAGGGGTTCAGAAGAGTGTGATGACCTGAGCCCTTCCCTTTATTTGTTTACTGACTAATTGGGTGACTCATTCATTGGTAAACTACTGACTGTGCCCTCTCTTGTAAGCCAGGTAGTGTCGCCAACCTGAGCTGATGTGGGGCCTGTGGAAAGCTTCTGTGAGGAAGGCCAGAGACTGGGCTGCCTTCTCAGAGACTTGAAAATAGCTGCTGTCACTCTTTGGCTTTCTGTTCAAGCCTGTTGCCCTTGAATAAACTTTATTCTCTTGAGGGCTGTTTTAATCTGCCTCCTCACTTTTCTCATAGTGACTAAATAAATTCTCCATTGAAATGCAAAGCTGGAGTGTGTACACTTTTTGTAATCAATATTCCCATTTCCTTGAGTCCACTAGTTCCCCTCACCCCTGCCATTTCCCTCACTGGACACCACCATCCGCGGGATTGGTCAAATGGCTGCCTCTAGGACATGGCTGTTTATAAAAACTTTATGTGATACGTGCACATAGTTAGAAAAATTGCAGGAAATGCAAAAAAGCAAATCTCTCAGACGAACTCCAGGTGCATCAGTTTTCTTCCTCAGAGGCAACCGCTGTTCCCAGTTTCTTTTATGCTTCTGAAATTAATCTATAAAGTATATTCATATCCCTTCCTGGTTTTTGCAACACGAAGGGCAGGGTGCTGTACTGTTCTGCACCTTGCTCTTCTCACCAGATCATTTATAGGACTTTCCGCACGGGTTCATTGCCCTGCTCATACACCAGAGGTCGCAATTTGCCAAGAGTAGACTGTTGATCGTGGGCTCCTAAGGGCAATGAAACAATCCTGAGAAGGACAGATCTGCTTTTTTCTTTAGATGGCTACATCCATTGTGTGGATGGACTGTAACTTCTGTAACTAGGATGGCATTTAGGTTAATAGAATAAAGTTTTGATTTATGTTTTAAAGAAAGACTGTCCTCAAAATATGATTCTTAAAAGTTTGGGATTTTAGTGACTTATTTTCATTAGTAATGGTTAACTCTTTGGTGCTGGCAGTATTTTTCCACAGGCATTAAACATCTAACTCAGAGTTTTATTCCATATACCTACAGGCCCTGTGTTATCTCCAGGAACCAGAGGCAGCCATCATTTCACCAGCTTGACCCGTGTACTACAGACACAATGCTGTATTTCCTCTCCCAGTAACTTGATGGGTCAACAGTATAGATCCTACAGTTTCTTCACTAAATGTATGTAGACTTCCCATTTCATAAAACAGGAAAATAAAAGTTGATTTTGTGTCTTAATTTTTCTTCTTTTTCTTCTTCCTTTAGTGAATGAACACTTTTAAAGATTAGTATATGATGTGTTATTAAAATAAAAATATTCCTTAGTTAGATAGTAGGATTATCTCACGTATTACCAGCTGTATTTATACTGTTCTTTGAGATGTACTCGTTTACTCTCCCCTTGGTTGGGTACTTGAGACCTAAGGAGTATTGAATTCTCGCCCAGATCCCTGCTGATGTAGATTCACATCAAGAATATAATCATTTGATCCAGGGTTTCGGCACCAAAAAAAAAAAAAAAAGAATATAATCAAAATCTGTTTTTAGTTACACTTCAGTTGAGGAGAGAGTAAAAATCAGGAAAAGTTAATTTTAAGTAGACATTGTTTTGCTAACACTGCTCCTAGTTGCATAGAATTTGAAATAGTCCAATCTGAACTGAAATTATCTTTATTAGTAATAATGGAGATTGATTTCAGAAGTCACATTGGACAACTTAAAATAAATTAGAATTGGGGCGCTTGGCTGACTTATTCAGGAGAGCATGTAACTCTTAGTCTTGGGGTTGTGAGTTCATGCTACATGTTGGGTGTAGAGATTACTTTAAAAAAGTTTCTGTTTAAAAAAAGGAAATTAGGATTATAAAGCCAATTCATTTTAGATTATTTGGTAAATACAGAAAATCAAAAAGAAGAAAATCTCCTATAATTCCACTACCCTGAAATACTGGTTGGCTACTTTTTTCAGGCAGCAGAGTATTAGACGGTTTTCCATGTCAGTACATAGACTTCTTCAGTGCAGTGTTATGACTGTAGAGTATTTAGTTGTCACTTGTATTGAAGATCACTTCAATTTGGAAGTCTCATAGTAGGTAGGTCATTTGTGTAGCAGTGCAGAAACGGGGACCAGGCCGTAGGGGGATTGCAGGTAACACAGGCTCAGTTGTATCTATGGATTTTGGTGCAAAGAGAAAAGAGGAAAAGATCAAAACTCAAAATTTGAAGTACGGTTTCTACGGAATATATATCGCTTTTGCACCATCATAAAGTTGAAAAATTATAAGTCAAACCATCATGACCCAGGGACTGTCCGTAGTCTTTTCCTCGAAGTCCTTTTCTCTAACTCTTCTTGTTCTAGAGGTGCCCCTCGCCATTGACACCCCTGTCCCTGCACTGTTGTTTGACACCTGCCTCTGACTCTCAATTAGCCTATGCTCTTCTCCAGTTACAGGACTCTGAATCCTTATGAGTTTATTGCTCCCAAGTCATACTAAGGTTAACTTTAAGAGGATGAATTCAGTTGAAACTACCATGTCTAGTTCAAAAGCTAGTTAGCTTTTGCTGTTTCAGTAGGAAATAGTCTTTGATTTTGTAACTCTTAAAAAAAAAACACACCAAAAATACCAAAAACTAAAATTTATCAAAACTCAATAAGATTTTCAAAGAGTATTTAACATTGTACTTGTAAATCTGCCATGGAGGGGATCTACCATAAGAATCCCTTTGATCCAGATTAGCAGACAAGCAAGTTTACTTAGCATAATTAAGACCAAAATACTCCACGTACCAAATTGGATGTAATAGTGGATTTTACATATGTGTGTGTGTGTGTGTGTGTGTGTGTGTGTGTGTGTGTGTGTGTGTAAAACAGAAAATTTATTTTACCTATGGTAGTTAACATGTAAATATGTTAATCTACCTAAGCCCTTCCAGAAATGATGGAAAGAGTTGAAATAACAGTAAATCTATTCTAAATAACACTTCAGGTTAATTAGAATCTTAGACCAGTATGTTCTGAAGTTAAAATAGTAAAATCTCTGTCATACAACTTAATTCACCTTGGGGCCATTAAAAAAATTATATTTGTGATTAAAAGTAAGAATGGGAGATAAGGCTCACAATGTAATATGTAAAAAAAACAGGATGAAAGATTGTACATACAGTATAATTTCAGTTTTGTGTAAAACAAATGAAGCATATGTATATGTATATATATGTGTGTATATATATATATATATGCATGAAGAAAAAAACATTTCTGATTTAACAGTGGGATTATGATTAATTTTCGTATCCTCATCATACTGTTTATATTTTCCAAGTTTCATTTTTTATTTCATTTTATTATTTTTTAATGTTTATTTATATTTAAAATGTTTTATTTGTTTCTGAGAGAGAGAGACAGCGTTAACAGGGGAGGGTCAGAGAGAGAGGGAGACACAGAATCTGAAACAGGCTCCAGGCTCTGAGCTGACTGTCAGCACAGAGTCCAATGTGGGGCTGGGACCCATGAACTGTGATATCATGACCTGAGCCAAAAACACTTAACCGACTGAACCACCCAGGCACCCCAGTGTTTATTTATTTTTGAGAGAGAAAGAGACCGAGTGTGAGCAGGAGAGGGGCAGAGAGAGAGAGAGAAAGCTGTCAGCACACAGCCTGAGGTGGGGCTCGAATGCATGGACCATGAGAGAGGACGTGAGCCGAAGTCGGATGCTTAACCAACTGAACCACCCAGGGACCCCTGTATTTTCCAAATTAAAAAAAAAAAACTGTTCCTGTTATAATCTGAAAAAAGACTAAAACCATTTTTAATAGCATAAAGGCATTCAAATTCAAAAGTTGATATATGACTTACTGTCTTTTCCAGATGTAGTTTGAAATTTTATTTTCTTCTTAGAATATGTAAAAAAAATGAACTAAACTCTTTAGTCTTTTACATCTTTGTCTCAATATTAAGTTTTTAAAAATCAGACCCTTTTTAGTATTAATGAGTGTTTTGCTTCTTCTAAGTGAAGAAAAACTAATTGATTGACTTCTTAATATGCCTGCATTCAAAGTGCTTTCATTGTAGACTTGTGAGTTTTTGAGGGCATCTATAGGTAGCCTCCTTTTTAAGCAGTGAAACAAAATCAAATGGTTAGTGGGAATTTAGTTTGGGTTTGGTAATTTTATTAAAAACTTGTGATTCTTTTAAGTGAATTGGTGTCAAAGTTTGAGCTCAATTTAAAGTCTTTGCTCAGATCAGGGATATGCAAAGCAGCATGTGATGTGAAATCTTTTCTGAGCTTCAGTTATGAAGATCAGCTGTAATAGTATGTATGTGTTTAGATAAATGAGATACTGAACAGATATAAAGCATTTAAAAATATAAATCCAAAACATGTTTCTCTTTCCATGTTTTCTACCCAGAAGATCAAGGGAAGACCTTTCAGGAAGCAAGCAATTAGAACTTTTAAGCCCTAAGGGTGAGAGAATGAAGATGCTCATTTGTTTTCCAGAACATGTTTAGTATTTCAGGCACGTAGGTACAGGTATCTTAGAGTTTTGATTAATACAACATTTGTGTGGCTGTGATTCTTTATTAAAGAAATTGGTAATGGGACAGAATCTATGACTAAAATCACTTGGTGATACTGTGAAAGGCTGGAAGTCTTTGGGAAGATAGGACTTAAGTTAGCTGCATCAATAGAATACAGTAGTGACAAAAGTCTGAATGTTCTGCAAGTACAAAGGGCAAAATACTGATTGAAATGTATGGTAGAAAAAGATTTGGGGATTCTAGAAATTCACAAATGGAAATAAATCAGTGTAGGGGTCTATACATAAAGTGAAAGGCAGGCAGGATTTAAGAATACACACATTGCAATCAAGTATTAACCATCAGAGCCCTACATCCTCATTCCTTCCTGTGTATTGATTAGATTTTAATTAGAGTTGAAGGTGAATGTGGGCATCTTATTTTGAAGGATTCACAGAGGTATTTAGGGCATTCATAGAAGAATAGAACACACAGTCCACAGTATTAAGATTTATGGGTTCAGATTGCAATGTTGGTTATTGTTTGGATTAAGATACCTATACCTATGTAAGAAGGCTCCGTGTAATCTCAGTGGTTATAGTGGTGGCAAGAGGGCAGGGAAGAGACCTGAAACATAGTTGCTAAAATGCCAGGGAAATGGACTACTGGGCACATGGAATTTAAATGTTGGCCGTCTTTTGTGGAGGGAGGCCAGTGCTTTGAAAATAGTAGAATCATCTCCTGGGTTGTCCAGATGTAACCATGTGTTTGATATGTACAAAGAATGATTTAATTTTGCTTTCATCACCACAGAGATACAAGTGAGCTGCTCTCTTCAAGCCTTTTCTATTCAGCAGGGGACCATAGATCATTGCTTGATAATTAAAAAACCAAAAAACCTGTGTCATTACAGTGACAGCAGATGAGCTATGGAAAGGCGCTCTAGCAGAGACTGGTGCAGGAGCCCGAAAAGGAAGAGGCAAAAGAACTAAGAAAAAGAGGAGAAAGGATTTGAACAGGGGTCAGATCATTGGTGAAGGTAAGCTTTTATTTATAAAAAGTCTAATTTGCTTTTTAAGGTTTCCCTCCCAGTTTCGTAGAGATTTTTGTGCATTTCTCATGAAGGTCATTAGGTCTGCAGTTTAGAGTTAAACCAAATGGCTCACTTAATGCCCCTTGATTCTGGGGGAAGGAAATCCCATAGAAAGGAATTCATTTGGTTATTTATTCAACAAGCCTAAGGACCCTTGTGCCACGGCTTCTGTGACCTCACAGATCTTAGGATTCAGTGAAAGTTGGCAAACCTCTGTAGGGGGCCGGATAATCAATATTTTTAGCTTTGTGAGCCACATGGACTCTGTTACAACTCTTCAGCTCTGCTAAGGGGCGCGGCAACAGTCCTGGACAAAACAATGTAACCAGGAGAGCTGTGTTCCAGTAAAACTTTACAAAAACAAGTGGTGGGCAGGATTGGGCCCCTGGGTCTGGGTCTGCCAACCCCTAGAACACATGATTGTTTATACTTGTGTTTTCTGAAGAGTAAAACTTGTATCGTGTCCTTTGATTGACATTTTGTGCTATGATTGTTGACAAATTATCCTTGGTATTAATAGCCTTCAGACATAAAGAAACCACCTTTCACTGTGCTTACATGTCTACTTGAATCCTTTTCTCTGATGACTCACCTTGTATCTTATTTAATTTTTTAACTTTTTTAAAAGGTTATATGTGTACTTTCTCAGTAAAAAATTTAATGATTGTAGAGAAGCCTAAAGTCCCCTTGATGCCCTATCTCCCCCAACCCCATCCCAGTTGCTGCCCCTAAGGAAGGCATTAATCTCATTTTGGTGTGTTTTCTTCTGACCTTTTTAAAGTTTTATTTAAAAAAAATTAAAAAAAAATTTTTTAGTGTTTATTTTTGAGAGAGAGAGAGAGGAACAGAGTGTGAGCTGGGGAGGGGGCAGAGAGAGGGAGACACAGAATCTGTAGTAGGCTCCAGGCTCTGAGCTGTCAACAGAGTCTGACGCGGAGCTCGAACTCACAAGCTGTGAGATCATGAGCTGAGTCGAAGTTGGATGCTAACCGACTGAGCCACTCAGGTGCCACCCCTAAAATTTTTTTTAATATTTATTTTTGAGACACAGAGTACGAGAAGGGGAGGGGCAAAGAGAGAAGGAGACACAGAATCCGAAGCAGGCTCCATACTCTGAGCTGTCAGCACAGAGCCCAGTGTGGGGCTTGAATCCATGAACCATGAGATCGTGATCTGTGCCGAAGTCAGATGCTTAACTAACTGAGCCACCCAAGCGCCCCTTCTTCTGACCCTTTTAAATATTATTATATACATAAATATCCTAAAAAAATACATATTTCCTTTTTAAAAAAGTAAATTCTATCATGGCACATACTATCAAAAATTTCTTTTTTTCACTCAATAACTAAGTTTTAGAAATTGTTCCACATTAAAATCTGTATAGCAATCTCATTCTTTAAATTTAGTGTAGAATATTTTATGGGTTGAGGGTGCCATAGTCATTTAACCAGTCCTGTATCACTGTACATTTAGATTGTTTCCACTCTTTGCCTTTACAAGTAACACTTCCATGGGCTTCCTTGTCCGAGCACACAAGCCTCGTAATGGTGTGGGAGTGTTTCTGTAGGTAACATGAAGTGGGATTACTAGTTCTTACGGAAGGTACACTTAAAGTTTTAATTGATAGTGCCAAGTGACCTGCCAAGTGGTTGTTAGTTTAAGCTCCCTCCAGCAGTATCGTTATCTGTATACCCATTGCCTGCCATTTTACCACTTTAGAAATGAAATTGATTTAAAACAATTTTTTTAACATTTTTAATTTTAGTTTTGAGAGAGACAGAGACAGAATGTGAGCTGGGGAAGAGCAGAGAAACAGGGAGACAAAGAATCTGAAGCAGGTTCCAGGTTCTGAGCTTTCAACACAGAGCCCGACGCGGTGCTCGAACCCATGAACTGTGAGATCATGACCTGTGGTGAAGTCAGATGCTTAACTGACTGAGGCACCCCAAGAAATGAACGATTTTTAAAAATTCTGGTTAATGTGGGATGTCTGGGTGTCTCAGTCGGTTGAGCGTCCGACTTTGGCTCAGGTCATGATCTCGTGGTTCATGGGTTTGAGCCCCACATCAGGCTCTGTGCTGAATGCTTGCCCAGAGCCTGGAGCCTGCAGCCTACTTCAGATTCTGTGTCTCCTTCTCTCTCTGCTCCTTCCCTACTCATGCGCTGTCTCACTCTGTCTCTCAAAAATAAGTAAGTGTAAAAAAAATTTCTTATTAATGTATGTTTTCAAACCTTCAGGGCGTCGTGGCTTCCTATGGCCTGGTCTGAATGTCCCTCTCATGAAAGATGGAGCTGTGCAGGCCATTGCCCAAAGAAGCAAGGAAGAGCAGGAGAAGATGGAGGCTGATATGGTCCAGCAGAGGGAAGAGTGGGAACGGAAGAGGAAGATGAAGGTTAAACGGGAGCGAGGATGGAGTGGAAATACGTGGGGAGGAGTCAGTCTTGGCCCCCCGGACCCTGGTCCCAATGGAGGTAACTGAGTCCTGGTGTTGCTTACCTCTGTGACAGAGAGAGTACTTGTAGTTCTAGAATTCTTAAGAGGATTTTATTTACTTGTCTGTTTAGATTGCCTTTTTCCAAAAAAAGGAATTTGAGCATTATTGAAATAGCTTCACATTATTATTCGGTTGTATTTTATGGAATGCTAGAGGCCTATACCCAAGAAGTAGTCTGCACACAGGATGCAAAGCACTGGCTTCTGGCATCCTTATTGGGTGGCTTAGAGCCTTGAATGTGGTAGTATGACAGCCACTTGTCGGGTGCAGTTCCCCAAACACAGGTGCTCAGGGGGTACCTATGGAGCAGCATGGCGTGGGGGTTCTGTTTTGATAACAGAAGATAAACCAGATAGTCGTCATTCACCCTCATAAAAGCAGATAGTCGTCATTCACCCTCATAAAAGCATACATGAAATAAAAATTGGTAATGCTTATCAGACCAACTTAGAAAACAAAGTCCTCCGTCTACCACCCCATCCTGAATATGTAAAGAAGTAAAACTCATCTGAAAAATTCACTATTGTCAATGAGTAGGAGATGAAGAAATAGACAAGAGTTTGGTTACTTTGCTAAGTTTGGCTTAAAGAAGAGAGAAGTTGAGATGGAGAGATTCAGGTAAACATGCTTAGAATGGAGCAAAAATGCTTCCGTTGAGAGGAAGAAGGTATAGGAGGGAGAGAAAGAAACCCATAAACTAAAACCCTAATGAGGGCCCAACCCAGAGTGGATAAGTGGATTAACTCATGACTATGGATTCAGGTGGAGCCTGTGTTGTTGGTAGTGAAAATGTGAGTGTGCATGATTGTGAGCGGTAGCTATCTGGTGGCTTCAGTTAGTCTGTGAGGAAGAGGTGGGGTCATCTGCTGAAAGTAGGATGGGGGCATTGACGAGCATGGGCACCAGAATATTTTGATGAGGGAGCAAGGTATCTAGAACTGGCTTCAAAATTACCCAGTGGCAGCAAAACTAAAAGGTAGCCGACAGAATGGGAGAAGATATTTGCAAAGGACATATCAGATAAAGGGTAAGTATCCAAAATCTATAAAGAACTTATAAAACTCAACACCCCCCAAAAATGAGTAATCCAGTGAAGAAATGGGCAAAAGACGTGAATAGACACTTCTCTAAAGAAGACATCCAGATGGCTACAGACACATGAAAAAATGCTCAACATCATGCATCATCAGGGAAGTACAAATCAAAACCACAATGAGATACCACCTCACTCCTGTCAGAATGACTAACGTTAACAACTTAGGCAACAATAGATGTTGGCAAGGATGCAGAGATAGAGGATCTCTTTTGCACTGCTGTTGGGAATGCAGACTAGTGCAGCTACTCTGGAAAACAGTATAGAGATTCTTCAAAAAATTAAAAATAGAACTATGCTATGACCCAACAATTGCACTGCTAGGGATACAGGTATGTTGTTTTGAAGGGGCACACGACCCCAATGTTTATAGCAGTGCTGTCAACAATAGCCAAAGTATGGAAAGAGCCCAAATGTCCATCAACAGATAAATGGATAAAGAAGATGTGATATAAATATGTAATGGAGCATTACTCAGCAATGAAAAAGAATGAAGTCTTGCCATTTGCAACTATGTGGATGGAACTGGAGGGTATTATGCTAAGCGAAATTAGTAAGAGAAAGATAGATATCATATGGCTTCACTCATATGAGGAATTTAAGATACAAAACAGATGAACATAAGGGAAGCAAAATAATACAAAAACAGGGAATGGGACAAAACATAAGAGACTTTTAAATACAGAGAACAAACAGGGTTGCTGGAGGGGTTGTGGGAGGGGGGATGGGCTAAATGGGTAAGGGGCATTAAGGAATCTCCTGAAATCATTGTTGCATTATATGCTAACTAACTGGGATGTAAATTAACCAATTAATTAGTTAATTAATTTAAAAAATTACCCAATGGAGTAGGAAAGACAAATATATGACTTCACTCATATGAGGAATTTAAGATACTAAATTGGACAGAGCTTAGAGGAAAGAAGATTGGCTAGGAGTTGATAATTGTTGAAGCTGACTAATGGGTATGTATGATTTCATTTTTCTGTTCTCTCATTTTTTATATGATTGAAATTTTCTATAGGAAAAAGTTAATAAAAATCAAAGAACGCAGAATGTTTGGAATGGCTGCCGTGGTGAGTGGAAAGAGACCTAAACGGACATAAAAGGCCAGCAGGCAGCAGGGAGGACTTGACTGAATTGAATTTTTAGTGGCCCACTTGTGTACTATGCTTTGACTTCTGTCCAGCAGCACCCAGCAGGCCAGGTGTGGCCAGGCAGTTGCATTGATTCTGGCCTTGATAGTATGGTAGGGAGAGAAGGGAGTGAGGAAGTTGAGGATATTTGCTAGATCTGGTGGAAGTGATGGCTTGCGGTGTCTTGGCTGAGTGGCAGAGGCTCTGAAGACCAGAGGGGGTCAGAGGGAAGAGGAAGAAGTGGTCAAGAGTCTGGTGGTGCTGAGGAGCTCCAGGAACAACCTTGAGAGTTGTTGAGTGAGAGAGCTGGAGGGGTCGGAGGATGCAGTCAGGGAGATGGTGGCTGAGTTTTATGGATTTAGTGGTGGAGCAGTCTGGTGGTCATGGAGGACCAGAGTGTGGCCTTGGGAGTGGCACAAAAGATCTGAGATTCTTCCTCAGTTAAAAGTCGGTGATGGTGCCTGTGTGGAAAAATGCTTTCGTGCACCGATTGTATAGACCCATTTATCTACATGCCTTCTTCTTTTCTCTCTACAGAAACATACGATGATTTTGATACCAGAGTACTTGAGGTAGGCATGCTGAATCAAATACCCAGATGAGCCTTTGGAGAAGTTGGGGTGGGTACAGCGGGAATAGCGCAAGAGGAGCTGTGAGGAAAAGCCTTTGGTGCATGATTTTTTTCTGAGACACAGCTGATTTGGATAAAGGAATACTGAAACTTTAATTTCACTTGATCTTGACTGTCCTGACTGCTGCCCTTTTTGGGGGCTACCAGTTGCAGTCTCAGGACAAGGCAATTCCATGTATGGTCAAGAACAGAATTTGGAGATTACTATTGAAACACTCCTTTCTAAAGCTAAAGTAGCATCAGCAGTCTGTTCTGGCACTCCATTCAGGAGGCAGAGGGGAGGGTCCATGGAGTAGGGGAAGACAGCTTGGAGTTGCTGTGAATGCCCAGCCCTTGACGGGGAAATAATCCTTTGGGCTGTTTGCGGGTCCTTGAAACTGAAGCCTGTGTCAGGGAAATTTCAGTCACTCTTTCCAGGGTGGTTGAACATCACCAAAACAGTCCACTTCCCTTTGAGCTAGTGCTGCATACTTGGCCGCGGTTAACGATCATTTGGAATAACCATTTATTGATTTTGTGATTGAATATGTATATCATTTCATCAATTTCAGTACTTTATGTTTACAAGCAACTTATGTCTTTGGGTCCCAGTTTATGTCTTTCGGAAGGTAACCCCTTTGAAGAATTCCTATATATGTGGATGACTACCTGTGAGATTATCCATGGGCGTGGACTTGAGCTCTCTTTTCCTTTAACCTTATTTTTGGGAAAGGTAACAGTTTCATAGATCCTGGCCTTTTAAATATGCCAGAACAAAACAACACAAACCGACAAAACACAGATTTTCCTGTAGTTCATAATAAGCAGGTATTTCCAAATTTTGTATTATCCGGTGAGCCTGTGAGCCCAATCCTTAGCATAGAGATCCAACCCTATGCTCATTCTTTCTGTATACTGCATTTTCATTTCTAAGACACGTCTTCCATATTTTAACATCTCTGATTACCAGGAATATGTCTTTTTTTTTTTAAATATTTTTATTTATTTCTAGGAGAGAGAGAGAGACAGCGTGAGCAGGGGAGGGTCAGAGAGAGAGGAGTCACAGACCGAAACAGGCTCCAGGCTCTGAGCTGGCAGTTAGCACAGAGCCCGACGCGGGGCTCGAACCCACGAACCGCGAGATCATGACCTAAGCGAAAGTCTGATGCTTAACCGACTAAGCCACCCAGGCGCCCCGACCAGGAATATGTCTTACAATTAGTCAGTTACAAATTCTTTCAAAGTATGGTTAGCAACTTTCTTCCTTTGTGAAGTTCACTAAATAGTGTATATTAAGTTGTATGGTTTCTAATCCTTTCAAAAGTTATCTCAGTTCAGCCTTCTAACAACCTTAGGAAATAGAAAGGGAAAGTTCCATTTTACCACTGGAGAAACTGCAGAGAGCGGTTTTCTTTGGAGAAAGTTTGCTGTTGCTGCTCATGACTTTGAGGATGTTGCAGCTACACACTATGGGGCTGTGTGTGTGTAAGGAGCTCAGTCTATTTCCCTACTTCAGAACTTTCTTCAGGTGTAATATATAGGAAACATTTTGTCTTCTAGGTAAGAAATGTTTTCAATATGACAGCAAAAGAGGGAAGAAAGAGATCAGTCCGTGTCCTGGTCGCTGTGGGGAACGGCAGAGGAGCTGCAGGTGAACGGGGTGTGATGTATGTGGTGCTCGTGGTGGGGGCACAGGACAGGTGTGGCCTGGGTGTGGCTCTGGAGTCCGAGGGTTCTTGCTGGTGCCCAGACTCCTTGTACACATTAAGCCTTTTAAGTGGTCTGGGTCATAAACCTTGTGGTAAACCCATAAAATCCCTTGGAGGGAAAAGGAACAGAACTTCCTCTATCTGCCTTTTTCTATGAGAAAAATGGCTATTTTAAAAGATGTAAGACATTGTTGTATTATGTATAACAGGGGAAAATTAGGGAGGGAAAGCCACCAAATGTTCAACAATAGGGGCATAGTTACAATAAGAGTATATCCAGAGCACCTGGGTGACTCATTTGCTTAAGCATCTTACTCTTGATTTCAAGTCAGGTCATAATCTCACAGTCCTGAGATTGAGCCCCATAGGCTCTGTGCTGGCCATAGAACCTGCTTAAAATTCCCTGTCTCTCTCTCTCTCTCTCTCTCTCTCCCCCTCTCTCTCTCTCTCTCTCTCTCCCTCTCTCCCTCCCTCTCCTCCTCCCTCTCCCCCTTCCCCCTCCCTCTCCCTCTTTTTCCACTATCCCTTTCTTGTGTGCATGTGTGTGTGAGCACTCTTTAAAAAAAAAAGTATAGCCACACACTGTAATGTTCTGTAGCCATTATAATATAATCTCGATTTTTTGTTTTTTTATATAAAGTACGTTTACATGGAAAGACTAGAAGGATATACACTCAGATGGTTAATAATGTTTAATCGGTAGGTTTGCCAGTCATTTAAATTTTCTTCTTTATACTTCTCTGTAAAATCTCCCCAGTGAACGTCTGGTTTTCAATGTATACGAGAACATGTACAGGAAAGAAAATTGGAAAGCTGTCTACTGACACTTTCTTTTAAAAGTTTATTTATATATTTTGAGAGAGAGAGAGTACAAGAGGAAAAGGAGCAGAGAGAGGGAGAGAGAATCCCAAGCAAACTCTGTGCTGTTAGCATAGAGCCCCATGCAAGGCTTGAACTCACAAACTGTGAGATAATAATCTGAGCCGAAATCAAGAGTCAGACACTCAACCAACCGAGCCACCCAGATGCCCTGCTTTACGTTACTTTCTTACATATAATTTTAAAATAAAATAACATTCTTCAAAATAATGGTGATAGCAAATAATGACAGCATTTCCATTAATTTGTGATAAATTTCATTTTATAGGGTTAAGCATTCACAAAGAATTGATTTTATTTCCTGGTTAATTGAAATCAATTGTATTTTTAAGTTCCAGTGAAGTCATGGTTTTTCTCTATAGGAATGTATATTTTTTCCCTACCTTTCTAGTTATTTTAATCAGTTTAAAAAATGTTCAAAACCATTTATCTCATTAGTTGAGAGCATGATTAGTTTTCGTTTAAGTATATTTAGTTTTATCTACAGATTTATAAAAGGTAGTGTTACACACCTAACCCTGGATTTCATATATGCTTTCAAATGTAATCTTTCCAAAATGCCCCAAAACAGGCCTCATGTTTTATGTTTTGTTTTGGATAGTAGGTTTTCTGTGGGCAGAAGACAAGTGAAATGCTATCAAATATTGTAGGAACCGAAATCTAAAATGTAGTGAAAGACAGTATGTGCCAAATTTATGCCCCTTTTTATATTTTTACTTTTTTTTTTAAGGTTTTGCCATTGGGAAAGCCACTGAACGAGTGGATGCTTTCAGAAAGGTATGTACATTTTTCTTTTGTGATAGTAAAAGATCGATGTGCTAGGTACCATTAGAATCACACACACAAAATCATAAAAATAAGAACCCTCCCCTAAGGGAGGGTCAGAGCAGTACCTCTTTTCTTTTGCATCTTTTTTAGCAGACTTGTGATTGCTGACCAAAAGTGTGAGACAGCTGGGAAGGCTTGAACTCTGACAGGATGTTCAAAGATGCTAAGGAATTATTGTTAATAGTTTTAGATATGATAGTGATACTGTGGTTATAAATTTTTAAAGTTGAATCCTTAGCTTTTAGAAGTGTATCATGAAGTGTTTATGTAAGTTTGAAATTTTCCGTAATATTTTCTGCAAGCTATTTTTTAACATCTCCAAGAAAATGGAAATTCCAACAGTAGTTTTAAGAAAAATGTTTTCCTTCTTTCTTTCAGGCAAAGAACAGAGCAATACACTATTTACACTATATAGAACGATACGAAGACCATACAAGTGAGTGTCAATCATTTGCAGGATTACACTTGTTTCATTAAGTGTGACAGTATATTTCTAAGGCATCTTTGTGTTTCTCTGCTTGTTACCATGTTCTGGAACAAATGATTATATAAAATGCAGAAACATTTTCTTCCCTAAGAAGGTTAGTAACTTCTAACTCTGAAATCAGAGTGTTGTCACTCATCCTTGGCCAATGTGTGCTGGCTGCTTAGGTAGTATTTGTTGTATTGTAGTATTTACAAGGGCATTAAAGCTACATACCTAATTCTTTTTATGCTTATGTTTTTCTCCTCCAGTATTCCACGATATTTCTTTAAGATTTAAAAGGACGCATATCAAGATGAAGAAAAAACCCAGAGGTAACCAAAAATACTCTTGTAATTTGTTAAAGCAGAGTAATTATCACAATTCCAGCCTGTCCCGTATTTTTGATCATTTGTATTGAACTCATTTTGAAAATACCGAAATAAAAAGGCCTAAGTTAGATTTAATAAGACCAAGACTCTCAGGGAAATAAAATGTAATCTGTGTACTTGGGCTCCCTTGAACACAGGCATGTACCAGGGGTAATTCTAGGTGGGAAGAGCATACTCTGAATAGGAAATCGTAATGGAAGCAGAGGTGCACTTTCTTCCTATTGCAAGCCGGGAGGCAGAGTTCAGGGTCACAGACCTGTGGCAGTCATGCCCATGGGACTCTGGGTATAGAATTCTTGAGCACTTTGATTTGTGTTTAGCTGTGGTTCCATAGTAAAAATAATACTCTAGGTATATATTTATTTTTTATTCAAAAAAATTTTTTGAGAGAGAGAGAGACAGTGTGTGAGCAGGGGAGGAGCAGAGAGAGAGGGAGACACAGAATCTGAAGCAGGCTCCAGGCTCTGAGCTGTCAGCACAGAGCCCGACTCAGGGCTCGAACTCCGAAACTGTGAAATCATGACCTGAGCCAAAGTTGAACGCTTATCCAACTGAGCCACCCAGGCACCTCTATCTTTATTTATTTATTTTTTTTACAGTTTATGTATCTATTTTGAGAGGGTCTGAGAGAGAGAGAACAGGTGGGGGAGGAGCAGAGAGAGGGAGAGACAGAATCCCAAACAGGCTCTGTGCCATCAGCCCAGACCTCGAGTCGGGGCTGGAACTCAGAAACTGTGAGATCATGACCTCAGCTGAGATCAAGTCAGACGCTTAACTGAGTGAACACCCAGGTGGCCCCTCTAGGTGTATCTTTAAAAGTTTGGATCAGAAAAAGACAAAACACCTAAATTTTTCATGCCAAAGCTGAGACATGGAAATAAATAAGGAGGAAAAAACATTGATTCAGTACTAAATGTGTAACAAGAAGACTTGCCTATTTTTTTTTATTTCTAGGAGAGAGAGAGAGACAGCGTGAGCAGGGGAGGGTCAGAGAGAGAGGGAGTCACAGACTGAAACAGGCTCCAGGCTCTGAGCCGGCAGTCAGCACAGAGCCCGACGCGGGGCTCGAACCCACGAACCGCGAGATCATGACCCAAGCGAAAGTCGGATGCTTAACCGACTAAGCCACCCAAGCGCCCTAAGACTTGCCTATTTTTAAGGGAACTTGCCTTCTACTTTAAAATCACAATTATTCAGAGCACCTGGGTAGCTCAGTCGGTTAAGCGTCCAACTTCAGCTTAGTCATAATCTCGCGGTTCGTGGGTTCAAGCCCATGTCAGGCTCTGTGCTGACAGCTCAGAGCCTGGAGCCTGTTTCAGATTCTGTGTCTCCCTTTCTCTCTGACCCTCCCCTGCTCACGCTGTGTCTCTTTCTCTCTCAGAAATAAATAAAACATTAAAAAAAATTTTTTTTTAAATCACAGTTATTCAGGGACGCCTGGGTGGCTCAGTCAGTTAAGTGTCCGACTTCATCTCAGGTCATGATCTCATGATTGGTGGGTTCAAGCCCCACATCGGGCTCTGTGCTGACAGCATGGAGCCTGTAGCCTCCTTCAGATTCTGTGTCTTCCTCTCTCTGCCCCTCCCCTTCTCCCATTCTGTATCTCTCTCAAAAATAAATAAACATTAAAAAAATGAAAAAATAAAATAAAATTACAATCATTCATATGCCTAATAAAACCCTTTTATTATTAGAAAAAGTATTAAATTGAGCACTTAGATGTCAAGGTGATACTTACACTATTCCTATGATAGCTGCTATCCTGAGTGGCTACTGAGCACTTGAAATGTGGCTACTGAGACCTGCTGTCAAATATCAAGTACACACCAGACTTCAGAGGCTTAGTATGAAAAAGAATGTATCTCAAGATTATTACTATATTGATTACATGTTGAAGTGATAGTGTTTTGGATATATTAGGTTAATAAAATAAATTACTAAAATTATTTTACCTCTCATGAAATTTATCAATGATGAGAAAAATTGAAATTCCATACATGGCTTGCATATATGGCTTATATCATATTTCTGTGAAACAGTGTTGGTTTAGATACATTTATATCTGAATGATTTTTGAAAGATTGCCCACGTGTTTAAGAAATTTATATGTATGTAGTTTTTAGTCTTTGTAACATCTCATTTAAATCAGTGTCATTATGGAAATTAAAGAAGTTGTCCAGGGAAGTGATGAAGCCAGAATGTGAACCAAGGCCTCGTAAGCCCAGAGCCCAGAGCTGTGTGAAGGCCAGCAGCGTGACTGACTGCATTTTTCCTTTTCTAGGCTACGGCCTCCGCTGCCACCGGGCCATCATCACCATCTGCCGGCTCATCGGCATCAAAGACATGTATGCCAAGGTCTCTGGGTCCGTCAACATGCTCAACCTCACACGAGGTCTCTTCCGTGGGCTCTCCTGCCAGGTAACCCTTCCCTAGGCTCTGACCCAGAAGTTCTAGTCTGTATTTCAGTTGTGTGCCATTAGCCCATGATGGCCGGGGCCACCAAGGGGATTTGGGCATTCTTTGTTGCCTGTGGCTACATCAGTTTAGAGTTAATCCAACTGGAAAGAGTTAGTTCTTGAAAATTACCCTTAAAAAATACTTCAGGGTTATTTTGAAGTTTCAAAATAAAGTATTTTTCAAAGCCAATACTTAAAACCTGTGTAGAATTTATACTCATTCTGCAGCTCTAACAATATAGAAATGTAAAGTAAAAAGAGACAGGGCTATTTCCTAATTCAGTTCTTTCAGTTGGGACTAGACTGAGGCCTTCAGGGTCCCCCTCCACTCAAGAGTGCTGGCGTCAGTAGAAGCACAGGCGGTTTTCACGTTATCTGCACAGGTCATTTCGACAAGATACCTGCGTTAGCAGGAACCATGAATGTTAATATGCCAGGTTATTTCTGTGCAGAGATGAGAGCCCTGGGCTTGGCCTGGGTGAGGCTTACAACCATCCTGCTCCCCAGTGAAGAGGCCCCTCCTCCTAGGCTGCCCTCCTACCTGCTCTGAGAGATGGGCTGTTTCCTTGAAAGGGTGGACCTTCACAGAGGGTGAGGGTCGTTAGCTAAGGGTAGACCTTGGCAGAGCTGGATGAGCAGAAAAGACAGCCAGGTTCAAGAGACTCCGCTTGTTGACCTTTTAAGGACTTTGACAGGCTTCCTGACACTTAGTGTAATGGGCAGGGGTGCCTGGGTGGCTCATTAAATGTCCAATGTCAGCTCACGTCATGATCTCATGGCTTGTGAGTCTGAGCCCCGCGTCGGGCTCTATGCTGAAAGCTCAGAGCCTGAAGCCTGCTTCAGATTCTCCGTCTCCCTCTCTCTCTGCCCCTCCCCTGCTCACTTTCTATCTCTCCCTCTCTCTCTCTCTCTCACAAATAAACATTTAAAAAAATTAAAAAATAAAAAGTGCTTCTAAATTAAAACTGTTAGAGGTTTAATTTTTTGATGTAGCTATGGTATTGGTTTTAGATAGGTCATATTTATGATCAAGTAGACTTGTCCTTTTATGTAATATTTTTGTTTTGTGTTAGTACTTTGAATTTCCTGATACAGTTACCATGTATCGTCTCTTCTAAGATGCCATCAACTGTAAAATGTCACATTATTTAATGTGCTATTCAAAACGAAAAAGAATGTCACCCATTTAAGCAACATACCATTGATTATAAGACTCACCAATTTAAATTATTTTGTGTTTATGAAACAGCTTTTCTTTTTTCTAATTTCAAACTTCTGTAGAATTAAAGAGAATAGTACAAGGTGGCCATAAAATCTGGAAACAGGAAATTGGCATATCAGGTATTTCATTGTACCACCAATAAACCATCTACTAACCATATTTGCCTTTTTCCAGACTTCTGTGGCTGCTGTCCATGATGAGTCCCCAAGGCCCTCTTACCTGGTGTCAGCAGTGAACAGCTCATGGCCAATCTTTGTGTCTCAGTACCTTCCCCATGCAGCCCAGCCATTTTGAACCCAAGCCTCATACATCACTTTATGTCATTTGTAAATATTTCAGTATGTATTTCTAAAAGATAAGGATTAAAAAGTACACCTTGGTACTATTATACCTAAAAGGTAACGGTACCAGAGTATAATCAGTTACCTAGGTAGTGTTCATAGAAATGTAGCCGCTTGTTAGATTAAAAAGAAGTTTTTTATAGGATTTATTTTGCAGAAAAGGTTTGTACATTGTCAGTTCTTGCCATGTCTTTTAAATCACTTCTAATCTGTAGGTTTCCCTCTTCTTTTTTCCCTTGAGTATTTTTTTTTTTCTCTTAAGAAACTGCGTTGTTGTCCTGTGGCTTCCCAGTCCGGTGCTGTGGTCCTCAGTGCGGGTCTCACCCTGCACAGGATGTAAAACAGCAGCTAGAGCTAGGGGCTTGATAAGATTCAAGTTCAGTTTGGGGCACGACATGGCACATAGTTGGGAGGGGTTGGAAGGCAAAAGACCAGATACCATTCCAGTTGGGAGCAGGGTGATGATGCCGCCCACCCCAAGTCACTGTGGTTTAGCCACAAAATACATTACCCAGAATCCACTTTGAATGTTAAGTCCCCCAAGCGGTACCTGTAAGTTCTCATCCTTTATGCCACAGATGTGTCTCATAGAGCTGACCTAGCGTTTTCCATTTGGTCTTGCCCAGGAAACCCACCAACAGCTGGCTAATAAGAAGAGTCTCCATGTCGTAGAATTCCGGGAGGAATGTGGCCCTCTACCCATCGTGGTGGCCTCCCCCCAGGGGGCCTTGAGAAAGGATCCAGAGCCGGAAGATGACGTTCCAGACATCAGACTGGACTGGGAAGAAGTGAAGGCCGCACAGGGAATGAAGCGTTCCGTGTGGTCAGATTTAAAGAGAGGTGCTACATGAGCTTCCCTCTGCCTTGTACAGTTGCGTGTCTGGTCCTGCCCGGCACCTAGAAGAGACTCCGCCCTTCACATTTTACAATGTCACTTCCTTTTTAAAGGAAAGGGCAACCTTCTTTATTTACAAATAATAAAAAGCTATAACTTTAATTTATTGAGCATGTGGCATATACCAGTCACTGTGAGAGGAACCACACATACATATTTTAGTTCAAGACTACTTTAAATATTCATTTAAACTAGCAAAAGCAGGGGCACCTGGGTGGCTCAGTTGGTTAAGCGTTCAACTTTGGCTCAGGTCATGATCTCATGGTTGTGAGTTCCAGCCCCTCATGGGGCTCTGTGCTGACAGCTCAGAGCCTGGAACCTGCTTCAGATTCTGTCTTACTCTCTCTCTGCTCCTCTCTGCTCGCGCACGCTCTCTCTCTAAAAAATAATAAACATTAAAAATAAAATAAACTAGCAAAAGCAAAGGGATTAGGACGACAGGGCTTATAGCCTGATCTAATCAAAATAATATGCCAAATAATTATTGCTATAATAATTAAAGCTAATATATATCAACTTTGATGTATCCAAAATAAATGTTATTAACTTCATTTTACAGAGCAGGTAAGTACTTGACTAGAGTCACACAGCTAGAAAATAGAGGAAAATGGACAAACCCTGTTCTTTTTGACTCTAGAAATTCTCTTTTTAAACCTTTTTGTTTTTGCTGTTTTAGTAGTTGCTGTAAAGGTTTTTACATGTGCATGTGCCACTCCTCACCAGTCTGCTGGGGTTGACGTTTTACCACTTGGAAGTGTAGAAACTTTAAATCCCTTTACCTGCCCTTTAAATCCCTTACCTTCCCCTAATTCTGTAATTGTGTTTAAATTTCCTCTCTCTACATTTAGAACTATATTATTATATTTTTTGCGTTAACCATCAAACGTAGTATGGAAAACTCAAGAAGAAAAAAAAGCCTATTGTATACCCATATTAAAATTTTGTTATTTTTTAAAGTGAACTCTATCCCCAGCACGGGGCTCCAACTCATGAACCCCAGAGCAAGAATTACATGCTTTACTGACTGAGCCAACCAGGAGCCCCTTCTCAAATTTTTATTCTTTCAGTTGTTTCTTTTTCTTCTTTTTTTTTTTTAGTTTAATTTTTTATTTTAGAGGGAGAGAAAACATGAATGGGGGAAGGGCCAGGGGAGAGAGAGACGGAGAATCTCAAGCAGGCTCCATGCTCAACACTCAACACGGGGGTGGGGGGTGTGGGGGCTCTACCCCAGGACCCTGGGATCATGAGAGCAATATGTTTGTTTTTTCTATTTTCTACTATGTATCTGTTTTCTACAATAAATAAGTAAGTAAATCGATTATCTCACACATTTCTCTTGAGCTGAAATCAAGAGTTGGACGCTCAACCAATTGAGCCACACCCTGGCACCCCTCGATTGATTTTTCTTCTTTCCTGAAATTCCAGGAGTGTTTCTGTTACCACTCTGAGTAGGGAAAACACCCAGTTGTCCTGCGTATCTCCTCTACTGCCATACAGCAGTTCTGACACCAGACTTGTGGGGGTTTTCCTTCCCCAGACATTTCAGGTGTCCTGCAATTTAACCCAATCCTGATATGCTTTACTAGAGGATGGGGTCAGAGCCCACAGGTTAGGAGCTCAGGCCCACAAAGCTGCCCTCACCCTCCTTTAGATGCCAGTTGCAAGTCAGTTTGTCACCAGTGTTTCTGAGTGATCAGCTGTGAATCAAGTTCCCACAATGCCATCACTGAGTGAGATTAATTTGCTAGAGCAGCTCACAGAATGCAGAAAAACAGCTTACTTACTGTTGACCAGTTAGTTTATTATAAAAGGGTATACTGGTGCAGCCATTCTGGAAAACAGTATGGAGGTTCTGCAAAAAATTAAAAATAGAACTACCCTATGACCCAGCAATTGCACTACTAGGTATTTATCCAAGGGATGCAGGTGTGCTGTTTTGAAGGGACACATGCACCCCAATGTTTATAGCAGTGCTATCAACAATAGCCAAAATATGGAAAGAGCCTAAATATCCATCAACAGATGAATGGATAAAGATGTATATATATACACAATGGAGGATTACTTGGCCTTCAAAAAGAATGAAATCTTGGGACGCCTGGGTGGCTCAATCAGTTAAATGTCTGACTTGAGCTCAGGTCATGATCTCACCTTGTGAGTTTGAGCCCCACATTGGCTCTGCGCTGACATCTCAAGAGCCTGGAGCCTGCTTCGGATTCTGTGTCTGTCTCTCTGCCCCTCCCCAGCTCATGCTCTGTCTTTGTCTGTTTCTGTCTCTCTCTCTCTCAAAAATAAACAAACATTAAAAAATTTTTTAAAAAATGAAATCTTGCCATTTCCAACAACGTAGATGGAACTAGAGTGTATTATGCTAAACGAAATTAGAGAAAGACAGATATCATAGGACTTAACTCCTATGTGGAATTTAAGATGCAAACCAGATAAGCATAGGGGCAGAGAAGCAAAAATAATATAAAAACAGGAACAAAACATAAGAGGCTCTTAAATATAGAGAACAACAGGGTTGGTGGAGGGGTTGTGGGTGGGGGGATGGGCTGATGGGCAAGGGGCATTAGGGAGGACACTCGATGGGATGAGCTCTGGGTGTTATGTGTAGGGGATGAATCCCTGGAATCTACTCCTGAAATCCTTGCTGCACTATACGCTAACCAACTTGGATGTAAATTTAAAAAAAAGACATGATAAAAGATCCATATGAACGTGCAGATGGAAGAAGTGCCTGGGGCAAGATATGTGGGAAGGGGTGTGCCGTTCTTAGCACCTCCATGTGTTCACCAACCCACAAGCTCCCAGAAACCTGTACCTTTGGGATTTATGGCAGCTTCATCACGTAGGAATGATGGATCATTAACTCCATTTCCAGCCCCTCTCCCCTCTTCAGAGAATGAGAGGTGGGACTGAGATTTCCAAACTTCTAATCATGACTTGGTCTTAATGGTGGCCAGGCCCCATCCAGGAGCCCACCAAGAGTCACCTCATTAGAGTAGGGGCGCCTGGGTGGCTTAGTCGGTTAAGCGTCCGACTTTCGCTTAGGTCATGATCTCGCGGTTCGTGGGTTTGGGCCCCGCGTCGGGCTCTGTGCTGACTGCCAGCTCAGAGCCTGGAGCCTGTTTCAGTCTGTGACTCCCTCTCTCTCTGACCCTCCCCTGCTCACGCTGTCTCTCTCTGTCTCTATCCTAGAAATAAATAAAACATAAAAAAAAAAATTTAGAATAAAAGACACTGCCATCACCTAGGAAATTCCCAGGGATTTAGGAACTCTGTCAACGACGGGGGTCAAAGACCAGCTATTAGAACAAAAGATACTGCTTATCAGTTAAGAAATTACAATGGTTTTAGGATCTCTGTGCCTGAAACAGGGAGCAGAGAGCAATATGTTTGTTTTTTCTATTTTCTACTATATACCTGTTTTCTACAATAAATGAGTAAATAAATCTATTATCTGACACATTTCCTTCCTGCCTCAAAAACTTCCTTTAGCTAACAAACGCTCTTCGTTTTCCTTCAGTGAAGTGAGAATGTCTTTATTTTTATTTCATTCCTAGGGGCGCCTGGGTGGCTTAGTCGGTTAAGCGTCCGGCTTTCGCTTAGGTCATGATCTCGCGGTTCGTGGGTTCGAGCCCCGCGTCGGGCTCTGTGCTGACTGCCAGCTCAGAGCCTGGAGCCTGTTTCAGAGTCTGTGTCTCCCTCTCTCTCTGACCCTCCCCTGTTCACGCTGTCTCTCTCTATCCTAGAAATAAAAAAAAAAAAAGTTTATTTTTATTTCATTCCTAAAGAGTAATTTCACCAAATAGAGAATTCCAGGTTTGTGAACCACACTCAAACTTGTCGGTGCCCGCCAAGGCACAGTAAGCCAATGTCTGAGACGCTGGTTTTGAAGCAAGGAAAGCTTTATTACCGAAGGGCAGCCCAAAAAGAAGGCAGGAGATCATTCCCAAAGCTACCTTGCCCTGTCGAGTCCTGGGGCAGCTTGCATACAGGAGAGGAGGGTTAGGGAACCTGAAACAATGGGGAGGCGAGCTTACCTCCGGACAATGAGGCGCTATTTGGGACCTGGTATGATCAGATACATCAAGACAATGTTACCATCTCGTCCCCATTAGGTTTCTACAATCAGTGGGTAAATAAGGAGTAGGAGTGGAAAGGGCAGAGCCAATTAAGTAGAGAACAAGACAGAACGTGGAGCTAAGTTAATAATGCAATGACTACAAACGGTCGTAGGGCTCAGGCTGACAGTTACTCTTTCAGCATTTGACAAACGCCACTTCCTTCTGGCCTCAGTGGTTTCTGATAACAATTTGCTTTGATTTGAATTGTTTCCCCTTATAGACAAGGTATTGTTTTCCTGTGCTTTCAAGAACTTTTCTTTGTCTTTCATTTTCTGAAGTCTGATTATGATGTGCCTTGGTATAAATTTCTTTCAGTTTATTTTATTCGGGGTCGACTCACCTTAAGTCTAGGTTTATCTGTCTTTTTGCCAAGCTTGGAAAATTTCCTCCCATAATTTGTTTTTGAAATTTTCTCTACAACCCAGCAATTTCACGACTAGGTATTTACCCAAAGGATACAAAAACACTGATTCCAAGGGGTACATGCATCCCGATGTTCATAGCAGCATTATCAACAATAGCCAAATCATGGAGGGAGCCCAAATGTCCATTGTCTGATGAATGGATAAAGAGGATGTGGTATATATATATTCAGTGGAATATTATTTGGTCGTCAAAAGAATGAAATCTTGGCATTTGCAATGAATGGATGGAACTAGAGAGTATTATGCTAAGTGAAGTTAGTCAGAGAAAGACAAATACCATATGATATCACTCATATGTGGAATTTAAGGAAGAAAACAGATCAACATATGGGATGGGGGAAAAAGAGAGAGGGAAACAAACCATAAGAGACTCTTAATGACAGGGAACAAACTGAGGGTTGATAGAGGGAGGTGGGTGTGGGATGGGCTAAAGGACTGGTGGGCAGTAAGGAGGGCACTTGTTGTGATGAACACTGGGTATCATATGTAAGCGATGAATCACTCAATTCTACTCTTGAAATCAATATTATACTATATGTTAACTAATCAGAATTTAAATAAAAAATTGAAAAAAAATTTCTACTAACAATTTAGTAGATTTTAGTTTACTCACACAGTTGTGGAACTATTACCACAATCAGTTTAAGAACTGTTTATCACCCTAACAAGATACTAGATACCCATTAGGAGTACCTTCCCGTTACCCCCTCTTTCGGGCCTGTGTTAGCCAACAATCAACTGTGTGGATTTGCCAATCCTGGACATTTCTCATGGGTGGAGTCACACAATATGGTCTTTTGTGACTGGGGTTTTAGAATTAGTATAATGCTTTCAAGATTCATGTAGTAGGTATATACATCAGTATTTCGTTTTGTTTTATTGCCCCAAAATACTTCATTGTATAGATATACCACATTTTAATTTATCCATTCAACAGTTAAGAGACATTTGAGTTGTTTCTACTTTTATCTTTACTGTTTATTTTTGAGAGAGACAGAGCGCAAGTTGGGGAGGGGAGAGAGAGAGGGAGACACAGGATCCGAAGCAGGCTCCAGGCTCTGAGCTGTCCGCACAGAGCCTGACGTGGGACTCGAACTCACGAACTGTGAGATCATGACCTGAGCCGAAGTCGGACACTCAACCAGCTGAGCCACCCAGGTGCCCCAAACTTGTTCCTACTTTTTAGCTATTATAAATAATGCTGCTCTGCACATTTTAAAAAAGATTTTATTTTTAAGTAATCTCTGCACCCAATGTGGGGCTCAAACCTATAACCCAGAAATCAAGAGTCACTTGCTCTGCCAACTGAGGCCAGCCAGGCATCCCTGCTATGACCAATTTTGTACAAGTTTTTGTGTAGGCCAATATTTTCTTTTCTTGAGGTATATACCTAGGAGTGGAATTGCTGGGTCATGCCATAATTCTATGCCTAACTCTTTGTGAAACTGCTAAACTGTTTTCCACAGTACCTGTACCATTTACATTCCCACCAATGGTGTATGAGGGTTTTTCTACATCTTCGTCAGTATTTTTTCTGTCTTTTGATGATAGTTAGCTTAGTAGGTATCAAGTGGTATTTCACTGTGGTTTTGATTTGCATTTTCCTAATGGCTAATGTTGTTGAACATCTTTTCATGAGCTTATTGGCCATTTGTTTATATACTTTGGAGAAATGTCTATTCATTTCTTTTGTGCATTTATAAAATTGGGTTGGGGCACTTGGATGGCTCAGTTGGTTGAGTGTCCGACTTCGGCTCAGGTCATGATCTCATGGTTGTGAGATTGAGTCTTGTGTAAGGCTCTGAGCTGGAGTGGAGCCCGCTTAAGATTCTCTCTCTCTTCCTCTCCATCTGCCCCTCCCCTAGTCATTCTGTTTTTATCGAGTGTAGTAGTTCTTTATAGATTCTAGCCCCCTATCAGATATATGACTTGCAAAAAGTGTCTCCTGTTCTGTGGATTCCATTATTATTTTCTTATTTATTTGACTATTTTTTCAACTCACCCACATTCTCCTGGGACACTGATGACACAAATATTAGATCTTTGGTTGTAGTCCCACATATCTCTGAGGCTCTGTTTATTTTTTTCTAGTCTGCTTCCTCTCTGTTGTTCATTTGGGGTTATTTCTATTGTTTAAGTGCAAACCAACAATAATAGGAGAGGGTGGGGAGGGGTGGGAGGGAAGCAGGACAAAGGGCATAAAGAAAGCTTTGGGGGTAATAGATATGACCATTATGGTTGTAGTGATGATTTCATAGTGGTTTCATATACAGATGTCCACACTTACCATAGTTTGGGTAAGGTTAAGCGTGAGCAGTTATGTTATTTAAACTTCATTGAAACTATTAAAAAGTTATACTTAAAACCACTAGGGGGCAGAGAGAACTCCTCCAAATAGTCCGTGTTCTGTTTATCTAATGAGTGTCTACAACAATGTAGAAATGGATGATTCTAGTAGAAACCCATCTCTGTACTCTCAAAGAAATATTTTGTTGTTAGAAATGCTTGCTTACTACGTACATAAATCATTCCAATTTGCATTGCTAGAGGCAGAATCCCTAGGGGAATGAGGGTATAAACAGCTACTAGCAACAAGATTCAAGTTAAGCTTTCAGCTTTATGCTATAAATACTCTCCTGAAAGAATCACATTTGCTCCTCTACCTCTCATGAGGATATTCATTCTTTCCGCTGGTGATCACTGCATTCACACTTAGGTTCACAAACCCGAAGTGTAAGTCAGGGCTGGGGGGCAGCTGTCGGAAGCACAAGGGATCTGGGGACTATAGCCCTTAACCTAAGGTTCATCTTTGGCAATGGTGATTCCTTGGAAAGAAAGCTGCCCCCTTCCTCCTGGGGGTCCATGGAAGGCCAGGAGGCCTCTTTTGTCTCATCATATCCCTGGAGATCAGCTCAATTCATGTCTAGTAAACATAAACTGTCAGATTTTCTCTCTCTCTCTTTCTTTAAATGTTTATTTATTTTTGAGAAAGAGAGAACACAAGCAGAAGAGAGGCAGAGAGAGAGAGGGACAGAGGATCTGAAGCGGGCTCCACACTGACAACAGACAGCCTGAGGCAGAGCTCGAACTTGCGAACTATGAGATCATGACCTGAGCCAAAGTGGCACGCTTAACGGACTGAGCCGCCCAGGCACCCTGGGAGATTCTCTTTTTAAGAACATTGCAGCTGTCACTTTAAAAATCAGCAAAAAAAATGTTCATCTTACATCAGAATTGTGGACCCTAGTTCCATGGGGATTCAACTCACCCAAGCTGATATTAAACTCTCTTAAAAGTATGTCATCCAGAGCGCCTGCTCAGCTCAGTCAGTTAAGGGTCAGACTCTTGACTTTGGCTCAGATAACAATCTCACAGTTTCGTAGATTTGAGCCCAGTGTAGGGCTCTGTGCCGACAGTGTGGGGCCTGCTTAGGATTCTCCCTCTCTCTCTGTGCCCCTCCCCTGCTGGTGCTCTCTTGGTCTCACTCAAAATAAATAAGTAAACAAAAAAGAAAAGAAGTGTGTCTTCCTTGGGGCCCAGGACAGAGGCCCAGCAAATGTTTTCTCTGCCTCCTGAGGCCAGGCCTGGGAGAAGTCTCTTGGGGCAGATGCCAGGGGATACATCAAGGGTGGGGGGGTGATTGCCATCAGCATGGCCAAGGGCATTCTTGGAAGGCAAACTTACAAACCCATGAGTCACATTCTCTGTGACTCTCAGCAGCCCCCGTGGGAGGCCTCTGTCTTTTAAAAGGGGAGTTTAACCTCTCTCAGGCCCTTTGCTGATGTTGGGATCACAGCAGTCTTCAGAGGATACCCCATAGCTGCATCCCTTCCTCATGTCCCCTTGGTGAACAGCAATCTAGCCGCCTGCAGTCTCTTGCTGCCCAATGCCGCCCTGTGCTTTCCAGAGGCCCCACAGAGATGGTGGGGACATATACCCTCTTGGGTTCTAGCCTTCTCCAGGGCAGCAAGTCTCCCCCCCCCCCAACCTCCAGATGTCCTTCCCTGCTGCCCTGGGGGCTTCATCTCTGCTTACCCCAAGCCTTCAGGTAGTGATCAGGCCTCCAGTAGCCCTTGGCCTCTGCCCCCTGGCTCGGTAGGGCTTCTCTCCTCCTCAGAGTCATTCTGGAAGCCCTCAGAGTGGCCATCCCTACCCCAAAGTTGGTAGCCTTCCACAGCAAGAAACTGCTTGCACCACTGGCCCATCCAGCCCTTTCTTCCACCTCTGTTGAAATAAAACCTGTTGGGGTGCCTGGGTGGCTCAGTTGGTTAAGCATCTGACTTCAACTCAGGTCACAATCTCATGGTTTGTGAGTTCAAGCCCTGCACTGGTCTCTCTGCAGTCAGCACAGAGCCTGCTTTAGATCCTCTGTCCTTCTCTCTCTGCTACCCTCCCCCAGCCCCGGCACTTTCTGTCGCTATCAAAATAAATAAATAAACATAGAAAAAAAAATAAAAGAAATACAACCTGAAGGCATTCCTTGGTATTATGTTGTGCAGGAAGAAGACCGCTTGCAAAGAAACGGCTTCAAAGCACCAGAGTTGGAAAGGATTTTACAGGGTGTGGGAACAGAGGCACCAGGAACAAATGGCAACACTTCTAAGGATGAAAAACAAGAACAAGGTTCTAAGCATTCTGTACTGAAAGTTTTAGCAAAAATACGTTTACAGGTTTCCCGCTAACGCAAAGCAGAGCATTTCTATGAAAACTTGCGTAAGCCAAAATGGCATCGTTTGAAGAAGTGATTACCATTATTTTATATGGAAAAAATTCTGAGCAGTCCCATACGCCCAAAAATAACTTCTCCTCGGCTATTCTGACAGATCTTGCTAATGTATGCGCAAAATAAGTCGAGATAAAGTACTGATCCTAAGCTCTGGAGGCTGGATGTGGAGGTGCTGAGTGTAGTTCCGGGGAAAGGCGCTTGGTGACGCCACTCTCGCTCCCGGCACACACTGCCTCGGTGAGGGCTCTCTAAAAACAAACACTGAACGCTATTTGTGCCTTTTGCCTTTTTCATAAAAGCAAAATCCTCTTCGGATTTCTTACAGTTGACGGAAATAGGTAGTGATGTAGGTCTTTCGTAAAAGCAAGTGGCCTAATGCAAACTTTCAAAAAGTGGGTATACCTGTCTTGGTTGGCAAGGGCCTGAGAAAAAGGATCCCTAAAGTTTCCTTGAGAAGGTAGAGAGGCTTATTTCTCAGAAACTGCATTTACTCAGGACCAAATAGAATTCCCCAGCTGGGGTGAATGGGGGGGGGTTGGGGAAAATGCTGTAAGGACAAGAGGTTTCAAGATAGTTCAGGGAAATGAAGTCTTTTAGCATCCTCCCCTGATGCCCCTCAGATGTCTTGTGTGTTCTCAAGATGGTGGCATTGTCAGGGCTTTTGTGCCCTTGAGAGTCACAGGAACAAAGTCTGATGTCCTCTCAGTAGGAAGACAGGTAGGAGTTTCAGTGACCATCTGATTTAAGCCTGTAAGTGAATCAGACACTCACCAGGTCACCCCAGATTTATAGCTTGTCCTACCTTGGGAAGGGCCAGTAGGTTCCTACCTTGGTTAGGTAATGAGAGCTTATTCATGGTGCTTTGTAGGTCTTACAGAAGCTTTTGAGGCCTTTAATACATAGATTCTTCCACTCAAAGTTGGAAGGGCTGAGATACTCCCTACGAATCTAAGAGTTAGTCTGAAGTGGGGGAGGGAAGGGGAAAGGAGTCCACTTGGATGGCAGCCACAGTGCCCTCCACCTCCCCCCTACTACTGTTCTAGAGTCAAATAAACCATTCCATCCCTGGGTCCTGAATCTCCTTTCTAACAGAGCCCTCACTGGGTTGGGATGACTGTCACAGACTGGGATGACTCAAGTCCTGGAGAGCACCCCGGCCAGCTGGTCACCCAAGTGGAGTGGGGGTGGGTGGTGACTGCCTGCCCAGTGGACAGAACAGCAACCTCCCAGCTGCTGTTAACTCAAAGGATACTGCTGGCTCCAGGAGACCTCTTCCCAGGACTTCCCAGCCTTTCCATGGCTGAAAATCCCTACCTAAAATTTAAATAAAAAATAAAGTGTTCCTGGGTGGCTCAGTCGGTTGAACATCTGACTCTTGATTTTGGCTCAGGTCATGATCTCATGGTTTGTGGGTTTGAGCCCTCTTGGGATTCTCTCTCTCTGCCCCTCACGGTTCATGAGTTTGAGCCCTGAGTTGGGCTCTCCACTCTCAGCACAGAGCCTGTTTCCATCCTGGGGCAACTGGATCAGAATCTCCAGCACTTGGGCTCTGGGTTGTGTTTTATTTAAACTCCCCAAGTCTATGCAGTACATGAAAAGAAAACTGTGTCAGTCCCACATATGTATCCCCAATAAATGATGGTATATATAAAGAACATTATATCATTACTATTTTGGGCCATGCTGAAATGAAGAATTATTCCTTTTTCTGGGTGAATCTTTACTTTGATTCCTTTGATCTCAGGAAGATGAATGAACTTTCAAGACACCAAGAGATGGAGACCAGCTAAAGTGTGCTTATCCCAGCCATTTTTCTATCAAGAGTACAATTTTTCCTGAGCCTGCATGTCCTAGACTCTGGAGCTGGTCACTCACTTGATCCTACAGGTGGACAAAGCCAGTCACTGAGGGCATGAGCAGGTGGGTGCGGGGATGTTCTAAATGGCTGCTTATATCCCTTAAAACAGAGACCACAGGTCCGGTTCATAGCCTGGCATGGCTCCATCCTCCTTCAGGACCTGAAGTGTGCAACTCTTCACTGAACAATAAGCAAGCCCATCTCCAAAGACCGGTCAGACAAGAAAAGTATAGATCTACACGATGTTGCTACCTGAGGCTATCTTCCAGTAAGGGGGCTAACAGGTACTGGTGAAACCTGCCTGAGAACGTTGACCCTGGTTTGTTCTCTCTGTCTACTCCCTTGAGAAGGAGAAATGATCACATGGTAGGGTAAAGGTGTCCAGAAGGCTTCCAGAACAATGGCTCCAGAGTTAGCTCAATAATAGTCTACCAGTGTAATTTAGTAGAATAATAGTTTAAAGGGGGAAAACCTTGTGATGTCTCCAAGAAAGGCCAAGGAGAACTGATCAAAGTCACACTCACTCTCGATAAAAATCTCTTGGCAGGGGCGCCTGGGTGGCTTAGTCGGTTAAGTGTCCGACTTTCGCTTAGGTCATGATCTCACGGTTCGTGGGTTTGAGCCCCGCGTCGGGCTCTGTGCTGACTGCCAGCTCAGAGCCTGGAGCCTATTTCAGAGTCTGTCACTCCCTCTCTCTCTGACCCTCCCCTGCTCACGCTGTCTCTCTCTCCCTCCTAGAAATAAATAAAAAACATTTAAAAAAATTAAAAAAAAAATCTCTTGGCAAACTGGGAACAGAAGGGAAGTTCCTTAATGTGATAAGTGGTACTGACAAGAGTAAACCTGGAACTTAGTGGTGAAAACTTAGAAACATTCCTTCCATTCAAAGGTGGGACGGAACATGCGTGCCTGCTCCTCTACCGTTAAGTTTTGTCCTGGAAGCTGACCCAGCAGAGCAAGACAAGAGAAGGCACAGGAAGGAACAAAATAGTCTTCATTTACAGGGGACATGATCGTCCATCTATATTATCCAAGAGGATCAATGGATAGACAGAGCAAATACAAGTGAGGTTCAAGGTGGCCAGATACAGGCAATCGCATAGGAAATTATTAGGTGGCCAGTGCCTCAGAACAGCCAGTTCCTAAAAGTAACATCAAAGAGATTCCAACCATGATAACAACACATTATAAAGAACACAGGAATATGTATAACATATAACAACAAATCTCTACTGAAGGACATAAACATGGTGATCAAATGGAGACACGTGATGCTCATGAATGAGAAGACCTGGTAGGCAATTGTGTACATGGATCTGGAGCTTGGGTGAGAGGCAGATGATAAATAGACTTGGGAGTCATTGGCCTGGGTCTAAGTGATTTTTTCAAGAAAGAATGTGCACAGGGGGATTAGAGAAGATGGCTCCAGTTGGAGTGTTGAAGGTCACCAGCCAGAGGAATAGGTGGGAGACCAGGTCAGTGTGAGGTCATGGAAGTCTAGGAAGGAAGCAGTGTCAAACACGTATAGGAGAATTAGGAGAAACTTAACGGAGGACCGTGGAGGAGAAGAAGGGGGGAAATGGTGGGGGAGAGGGAGAGAGGCAAACCATGAGAGACTCTTGAATGCTGAGAACAAACTGAGGACTGATAGTTGTGAGGGGGAAGGGGGAGATAGGCATAGAGGAGGGCACTTGTGGGGATGAGCACTGGGTGTTATATGGAAACCAACTTGATAATAAACTATTTGTAAAAAAAAATAAAATAAAATACATAAATGAACACCTCAGAAACAAAAGCAAAAACAAAAATAGGGAGGCCCAGGGGTAACAAATGCTATTGAGAGGTCAGGGAAGATAAGGGTTGATTGGTCCTTGGTCCTCACCATTGTCCTTGGTGAGGAGGAGTTAATTAGTGAGCTAGGAAGGAGCAGCTTTCCATGAAACAGTTGATCAGAAGCCAGATTGCAGTGTATTGGAAATAAACAAGTCCTTTAGGGGGTAAATATGGCAGATGGAACATACCTATCTACTTAAGTGCTTTCTTGAAACTACACTCAAATGACAGTAAACGTTGTTTTTAAAGTAAAGGCTAAACCTGGGGTGCCTGGGTGACTCAGTCCATTGGACGTCCGACTTCAGCTCAGGTTATCAACTTGCAGTTCATAAGTTTGAGCCCCATGTAGGGCTCTGTGCTGATATCTCAGAGCATGGAGCCTGCTTCGGAGTCTGTGTCTCTCTTTCTCTCTGTGGCTCCCAGCTTGCACTCTGTGTGTTTGTCTGTCTGTCTCTCCCTCCCTCAAATTAAAAAAAAAAAAAAAAAAAAAAAGTAAAGGCATAAACCTACTAACAAGAGAATAAAAAAAAAAACCCCACCAAAACTTTAGAAGCTGGAAATCAGATAGATTGCAACTGGTCTCTCAGACTAAAATTCACCCTGAATCCTGAGAAGGCAGTAGGGAAAGCCTAGAACCAACCCAATCTATAACACAGAATACTCAAAAGGCTCAGGACCTGTTGATGCCATGGAGCTCTAGAGGTTGAGCTGATGGAGTCTAAACTAAGAATGGTTGGAAGATCTGTTTAATGGGGAGGAAGATCCCCCAAATTCCCTCTTCCACTCCTACAGCTAGATTTCTCTGGAGAGAGGGAAATCAAGTCCTCTCCAGGAGACCCCAACTCTGCCCCACTCTGAGCTGGGAGATGCCTGAGCCTGGTCCAAGTGAGGAGGGTCAGGGGCAGGCATGCCATGGAACATTTTTTGTTGGATGTTCCCCTCTGGACTGCCACAGGGAAGGCCACCAGCCTAATCCCTTCCGGCTGGAGAATGGAACAGTCTGCTCTGGGGAATCTGAGAGGCAAGAGGAAGATTAACAGATAGTAGTATTAAAGATTCCTTTACTAAATAGCCCAGGCTCTGAGCTAGCTGTCAGCATAGAGCTGACACGGGACTTGAACCCATGAACCATGAGATCATGACCTGAGCCGAAGTCAGACGCTTAACCGACTGTGCCACCCAGGCTTCCCCGAGAACCCATTTTATTTTTTATTTTTTTTTAAATGTTTTATTTATTTCTAGGAGAGAGAGAGAGAGAGAGAGAGAGAGAGAGAGAGACAGCGTGAGCAGGGGAGGGTCAGAGAGAGAGGGAGTGACAGACTGAAACAGGCTCCAGGCTCTTAGCTGGCAGTCATCACAGAGCCCGACGCGGGGCTCGAACCCACGAACCGCGAGATCATGACCCAAGCGAAAGTCAGACGCTTAACCGACTAAGCCACCCAGGCGTCCCTCTCCTCCTTAAATTTTTGGAAGTAGGAGGTGAGGTCACTCTCTGTTCTGGAAAGGAGTGACAAACAAGGGTTTGAGGAAAGATGTGAAGTTCACATTGTCTCAGGCTGTGGAGGGGCCTCCCTTGCCAGTGGAGATCCTGCTGGGGTTGGAGGTAGAGAGAGCAGTGGCTGATGCATCAGCTTTGAGAGCCACAGAATGTTCTCAGCACCCTGGGTAGGAGGACAGAAGAAAGAGAGCCATTTCTCCTTGACCAGGGAGGAAGGAAAGGTCCCTGGTGCCCATCTGCTGGCCAGGTGGCAGAAGAGTGATCTGTAGCTGACCTTGGCCCCCATGCTAAAGTAGAGACCTAGAAGGAACCAAGACCACATAGAAATCAGAACATGCCAAACCCACATCTGTTCACGTGGCCATGCCCAAGGAAGAAAGGGATCCCTTTACCCATCCTGTACCGTGCACCTCTTCCGGCCACTTGACAGCTTGCAGACCCAGACGGCATCTGCGGCTGCATCTGTTCTTTCTCTCAGCTGTCTGGGAAATGACTCTTCTTGTTGCTCCTCCAGACTGAGGTGGGATTGTGGTCCCACCCCGGCAGGAAGAACATTCTCATTAGTGGAAAAGTTTTGGGACTTGAAAGAGTGGGCTTGCATGTCATTAAAGCCTTCCTCTCTGATGCTTGCTAAAATGCAAGCATCATCTGGAACAGTAGCCCTTTAAGCTCCAGGGATGAAAGGGGGCAGCTGAGAACCTGTATCCAGCCAGGCCCTGGGGCTGTGGGACAGTGGGGGAGATGAGTCCCTGGAGGGAGGCAGGGGGACGTGGGGGATGCCTTGGTCCACGTGACCCTTCTGCAAGTATGGCGCCATACTGGGCTCCAGGTCGGCCTGGCCCTGGTTCAAGGCTGGGCTCAGCCTGGGAGTTATTCAGTCAAAGAGCTTGCTTCCTCATCTGCAGAGTGGAAATGGTCATGGCATCTACCTAGGAGATTGTCATGAGGTGACAGCAAAGAACACGTGGGGAACTCAGTGCCACTGAGAATGCCCTCCAGCCACTGGAGACCCACGTATGTTCATGCAGGAGGGAACAAAGCTGAGCAGATGGTGAGGGGCAGGCGGGATGGGGCCCAACGATGACATGTGGCAGTTCTCCCTATCCCTGCATCACCCCCGTCCCCCTCCCTACCTGCCTAGCAAGGCCAGAAACCACTGCCCCTTCCGTTACAGCAGGGGGCTCTGCCAGAGCGTGGACACCCTATGGGGCTACCCCCAAAAGGTCAACATCGTTTGCCTGTTAGCAGCGGGGGCCAGGAAACTGACTCAGGTAAGTGGGGTGAAGGGCAGGGCGGCCCTAACAGAGCCTCTGGCTGTTGGGGCCGGCTCACCGGGCACACTGTCTCGGCATGCATTCTGGTCATTGTTTACACAAAGGAGGGCACAGGCTGAGACTGGCGGCCCCGACCCCACGTTTAGATGTAAGAGGTCCATGGAAATATGCTGTCTGTCCACCTGTGCTTCCCTTGCTGCCATTGCTTCCTGGCCTGCATGGTAGGAATGAGTCACAGGAGAGGCCCTCGGGGCCAATTCACTTCCTCCTTCCTCTGCCATTTTTCATCCTGGGAGCTGCATAGAGGCCACAGGTCGTTTCGGCTTCTTTCTATTCTCTTGAGGGGTGGGTACAGGTGAGTATCTGCAGAGAAACTGATCAGGGCATCTGCCTGGGAAGTGGTAATGAAGTGGGGGTGCTTGCAGGCTCAAGCTGCAGAGGCTGGGCTGCGGAGAGCCAAGATATGCAGGAACAGGAGCCAGCTGGGTATGGGGACAGTGCAGCGGAGGACGTGGCATGCCAGCTACGCAGGTTTCAGGCTGGTGGATGACATCATTTCCACCACCGTCACCATCATCGTCATCACTGACATTCATAGTACAATGTGCATAGAGTGTGCTGGGTGCTTTGTGCACCATGTGTGGGGACAGCCACGCCCCTCCCTCAAGCCATTGGTGGACGTGTATCCTGTGAGATGCTCAAGATTGTCATCAGTTTTTTTTTCTAACATTTATTTATTTATCTAAAATTTTTTAATGTTTTATATCTTTCTGAGAGAGAGAGAGTGTGAGCAGGGGAGGATCAGAGAGAATCTGAAACAGGCTCCAGGTTCTGCGCTGTCAGCACAGAGCCTGATGTGGGGCTCGAACCCAGCAGCCGTGAGATCATGACCTGAGCCAAAGTCGGACGCCCAACTGACTGAGCCACCCAGGCGCTCCTATTTATTTTGAGAGAGGGAAAGCAAGCGTGTGTGTGCATGAGCTGGGTTGGGGGGTGGAAGGTGGAGAGAAGGAGAGAGAGAATTTCAAACAGTCCCTGTGCTCTTAGTGTAGGGCTCGATCCCACAAACCATGAGATCAAGGATTGTCATTAGTTCTGTCTAACCCCAGAAACTAAAGGCCACATGGTCTCCTGGTACTGAGCCAGGGTATTTATCCTCACGCTCACAGGGATGGCTTTTCCCTCTACCCCCTTGCCATGTCGTCAGTACAGGTTGCTAGTTTAGCTCCTCTCTGTCCACCTCAGTGCAAGTGACAGAAAGCAGTGGGGTGTCTTAAAAGAACAGGGCATAATGCCCTCGAGGTTCAAATATGTTGTACATGGTAAGATGCCCTTCTTTTTTATGGCTGAATAGTTCCCATTGTGTCTATACACCACATTTCTTTATCCATTCTTTCATCAGTGGACACTTACATTGTTTCCAGGTCTTGGCTATTGTAAATAACGCTGTTATGAACAGGAGGGTGCAAATATTTCTTTGGGATAGTGACTTCCTTATTCTAAGCAAAATAAGTCAGAGGAAGATAAATACTGTGTGATCTCACTTATGCGTGGAATCTTAAAAAAACCACAAGTGCCTAAAGACAGTATTAGTGGTTGTAAGAGCTAGGGGGTGGGAAGGGGTGGGAGAACTGGGTGATGGTGGTCAAAAAAGTACAGACTTCCAGTTACAAGACAAATAAGTTCAGGGATGGGGCACCTAGGTGGCTCAGTTGGTTGAGCATCTGACTTCGGCTCAGGTCATGATCTCACGGTTCGTGGGTTTGAGCCCTGCGTCGGGCTCTGTGCTGATAGCTCAGAGCCTGGAGCTTGTCTTCGGATTCTGTGTCTCCCTCTTTCTCTGATCGTCCCCTGCTCACGCTCTCTCTCTCTCTCAGAAATAAATAAAACACTAAAAATTTACAAAAAAATAAGTTCAGAGATGTAATGTACAACAGATGACTAGAGCTAACAACACTATTCTGTATAGTTGAAAGTTGCTTAGAGAGCAAGGCTTAAAAGATCTCAGCACAAGCATAAAAATTTTGTAACCATATGAGATACTGGATAGTAGTTAATTAAACTCACTGTGGTAAGCAATTCACAATATATACATATATTAAATCACTATGTTGTACACCTTAAAGTTGTACAATGTTATACGACAATTGCATCTTACTAAAACTGGGGGAAAGAAGCAGGGGCAGGAAAATGAGGGGGTGGCTGGCAGACAAGGGTACCGGGGGGCCCAAGGCTGAGTGCTATCTCCAGCACTAACTTGCTGGGTGCTGGGTGGACCTCTTGGCCTTTTGGGTCTCCTGTTCTTCATCTGCAACTTCCCAAATCCCTCCAAGCCCTGCTGTTCTGCCTCCCTCCTGAGGTGGGGGTGCTGGGGGCATCGGGCTGCTCAGGCCTGGCTCCTCATGCCCAGGAAACTGAGAGGATGCAAGGGTCATCCAACTAGACCCTCTGGGGCCCTCACGGTGTACTTCATGTAGTAGTCAGAAGCGCTCTGGAGGAAATGGCCTCTTTCCAAGGGACCGAAGTTTGGTTTACTAAATGGGGCTATTTTAAACTATGTCACGGCTAATTAAGTGTTCAGTTCTGTGGGGAAGAGCAAAATATCATTCCAGGTTTCTGATGTCAGGAACATGGTTAATCAATAAACACAAGGTGAGAAACCATCATCTTCCCAGGTTAGAAACTTTAGGATCATTCTAGACTTTTCCCTTCTTCATTCCCATAACAGTGACCGTTACTGGCACTTCCTCAGGCAGACTGAGGTTGAGAAAGAGGACACACACTTGGGCTGGCTCAGGGATCCAGGCCTTTGGTCACTCTCTTCCACCAGCTCTCAGTCCACCAAAGTCTGGTCAAGTCAATCCCACCTCCCAGGCCCAGCCTGCCTGTCCCACTGCTGCTGTCCAGACCCAAGTATCTCTCACTTGGACAGATGCCACTGTCCCATAGGTATTCTCCTACTGGTGTGTCTGGGGTAAAAGCCAGGCTTTAGCTTCACCTCCAGGACGACCCCAGGACCTATACCCCTCCCCTCCTCCTCGAGACCTCTCTTTCCCCACCGTGCCTGGTTAGATCACCACCCTGGCTCTGCCCAGGAAAGCCCTCCCTGCCTTCCTTGCCTAACAAAGTCCCCATCATCTCAGAGAACGTCCGAGGAAGGTTGGGCTTCTGGCTGGGTTTGCCTTACACCTTTTGTGTGTGGGTTGGAACCTTCTTATATCTTCTGTCAGTGTTGCAGGTGTGAAGAACTTGCTTAGCATGTCTGTGCTCTCTGCTCCCAGAGGGACACAGGCCCTATAATGGTGAGATGTGGCACATGACAAGTAACTTTGGGACTTTGCAGCTAGACCCTTGGAACTGGAATCACATTTACTTGCTGTGTGACCTTGGGTAAGTCATTTAACCTCTCTGTGCCTCAGAGGCCTCATCTAAATGGTAGTCACCACATAGGGCTGTCATGAGGATTAAGTGGAGAAGTAACACTTCACATAGCACTGGGCACATGGTGTCACTGGCAGGTCTTCTCTCCCTCCCCCTCTGCTAGGGTGTCTATCCTAGCAGACTTCCATTGACCATGCATTGGCCAAAGAAAGCCCTGGAAGCTGGGCACCCTATGTGCATTGAATCCTTGAGAGGACCATCCGTAGAGCCTGGCACAGTGATTGTCCCGTGTTACCTGAGAGGGAGCTCTGGCATCTGGCTCCAGCACCGTGGCACCATGGCCGCCATGCCCAAGTATGATGGGGATGGAATAAAGCCTTGAATCATGCAGAGAGTGAGCAATATCCCTTTAAATCTCTTTCTCCAAATCATGTTATTTTAAATGCCCTAGGCAGATGCCCATGTGTGCAGGGACACTTGGTTGGGCCAGAGGCTCTTTGTCCCCTGAATGGCACCATTGTGACCCCCGAACCGGCGCTGAGTGATTCCCGGAACAACAGGCCCTTGTGTGGGCCCTGAAGGCCTGCTTGCCCTGGCCCTCGGCTGGCAGTGCGAATCCTTGGCCGTCTCTTTAAAGTTGGCATAACGAGGCCTTAATTCCCCATTTGGGTTGCTGCCAGAGTTCTGATACAAAGTACTTTTTAGAGTTTGGTTCTAGGATGTCAATGAAGCTGAGATCCTAGAAACTGTGCTGTCTCTAGAAGGGCCAATCCAGTGGGCACCTACTGTGAGCAGAATGGGGGGGCAAGAGATTGGTTTGGATAGGAGGACTGTATGCGGGTGGGGCCCTTGTAGTCAGCCTGCCCTGCACAGGGAGAGCCTCCAGGAGAATGCCCCCAGAGCTCTGACAAAGCAAGGGGGCCACGGCCACTGAAGTCTTGGCAGGAGTCTCCGAAATTCCTGGTTGGATTTGCTCCACAGCTGTCTTTTGCCGTTTGCCCTCCCGTGATGCATGCCCTCACCACACAAGCTTTGGCTCTTGGTCACATCACAGATATCAGCTTCTCAATCCTTTCTTGCATCCATGGAGGGATTCAGCTCTTTGTTCAAGGACCGTGAAAACACCTCGTCGTTCACCTTTTTTACCAAGGATCGGCAGGACTAGGTGGGCCTTTGGCTCTCTGGAGGCTGAAAAGTGGAACTTGGTAGCTGCCTGGATTGGCATTGTCATGACTTTGCAGCTCAGAGCGGTCAGCCCCTTTCAAAAGGACAGCGGAGTCCCTGGACTCAGCCACGTGGCCGCCTGCAGACCCTGCAAGTGATCTGGGCTGTCCTAGATGCCTGCCTCAGCCCCTCAGAAGACCCTTGTGCACTGGGCTGGTAGCAGGTACACTATGAGGTCTTATGTCACTGTCGTTTCCTGCGAGGTGGGAGGAGAGACTTGTATGAAGACAGGTCTGGGCACCCTGGCGCAGTAAGAAAGCACAGGGCTCCAGGCCAGAAGGAACTGGCGAGAAATCCACCTCCAGTTCTCACCGGCTGAGTGAGCCTGTTTTCTCACCTGTAAAAGACCATATCAGCCATCTCCTGTGGCCACCGTGGGAATGACAGGAGGCTATATACATGTAAGGTGCTTATGAAGTGTCTAGTCCAAAGCAAAAGCTCCAAAAATAGGAGGCAAATGGCTACACAAATGCCAATGTGGGTCCTTGGGGCAACTGTGGTTGGGTGTCAGTGCTACCTTACCTTTGGTCCATTAGGGACGCCAAGCAGGCATTATCTAAGGAATGTCCCATCTGCCCTTGGGGTGCAACCAAGATATGCCCCAGAGAAGGACCCCTCCTGCTCAAGACCCAGAGCCATTGAGGCGAGGCGTGTCAGCCACAAGAAGCTCTGGGGAGCAGACACCATTCCACACCTCAAGGGACCAATGGTCCCAGTATATACTCAATGGATGCCCATTCTGTGCGGTCACGTACCATTCGGCTACTGACCAGCAGGCTTCTTAAATGCCCCCTTCCACAGACATCATGGGTTTCTAGAGGATCAGTGGCCTTAGCAGGAAGGTCAGCCCCCCAGCCAGCCTTTGTCCCTGCAAACACTTCCTACACAGCAGGATGCAGACTGAGGGGAGCAATGCAATGCATGAGCAAGGAAACTAGAGTAGGTTTCGGGGTGGGAGGAGGCGGGGTGGGGAGGAAGATCTGGGTAAGCAGAAAAGCAAGACCAGAAGAAGGCATTTTTGGAAGCTGGCCATCCATTAACAACCAATGAGAACAGGATGCAAGTCAAATGCCAGCCTAACTGCAAATTTTAAAAATTACTCAGGATGGGAGGAATGAGGAAGCTATGTCAGAGAGCCATCTGCAAAGCCTTGGACTAATAAGGGTCTCATCGTTAGACCAATTTGCAACTGAAAAAAAGAGAAAGAGCATATCAAGATTCCTTTGGGGGCACCTGGGTAGCTCCAGTTAAGCATCGACTCTTGATTTCAGCTCAGGTCATGAACTCATGGTTTGTGAGATCGAACTCTGAGTCAGGCTCTGTGCTGATGGCACGGACCTTCTTGGGATTCTCTCTCTCCCTACCTCTCCGCCCCTTCCCTGCTTGTATGTGCTCTCTCTCTCTCTCTCAAAATAAAAAAAATAAAATTTAAAAAAAAGTTTCCTTTAAAGAGAGTGATTAAAATTCCAAAACATTGAGAAAACTTTGGGAAATTCAACCAAGCCTTTGGTTTCTCTCTCTCTCTTTCTTTCTTTCTGATGGGGGTCAAAAATACTCCCCTATTGGCATCATATTGCTGGTTCACCAGCAAACAATCAGGCAGTTTTGTTGAAAAAATGAGACTTCCCTCAATCCAGCCTTGATTGCAAATTTTGCTAAACACATAAACAAACTTCCTACCATTTCTTAATGATTATTAACTTGTGCTTTTTTAGGATGAAGCCTCAATCAAACCTTTTGCTCTTAGGGGCGCCTGGGTGGCTCATCCGGTTGTGTCGACTTCAGCTTGGGTCATGATCTCATGGTTCATGGGTTTGAGTCCTGCGTCCGGCTCTATGCTGACAGCTCCAAGCCTGGAGTCTGCTTTGTATTCTATGTCTCCCTCTTGCTCTCCCCCTCCCCCACTTGTACTGCGTCCATCTCTTCAAAAATAAATAATGTCAAAAAAAATTTTAAACCCCTTTTGCTCCTAATTTACTATGAAAATTTTACTTTACTTTTGTTTAAAGTGGACTCGCTGAAAGTGGCCTTTTATTTCCATGGCTGGAAGCTGACTGGTGTCCGAGGCACCTATTTTGTGTCCCAGCTACGGAATATGCTTACACTGTTTGAGCAAAGGGATAACACAGCATGTGAAAATGAAAACTGGGCTTTCAGGATTCCCAAGTGTCCTCCTTCCTAACTGTCCCCTCTCCTTTCAATCCAGGCATCACATACTGGAAACCTGGCACTCAGCACTTGCCATTTCACTTCCTTTCCCTAAGTAGTCGGGTCTCCTTTCTCTCCGAGGGAGTGGCCCGAGGAGATTCTAAAAACAGTTTACTCTCCACATCCCTAATTAGAACAGAGCCCAAAGCACACTGCCCGGAGAACTTCTGATCAGCTTCACAAAGAGCAAGAAGAAACTTTTGCACCTTGTTTCCTTTTGGCTTAAGGACTTTCTTTGTAATTGAGCACAGACCCCTTTGTCTGGTAGGAAGAAGACGGGTTCCCCTGGGCTGGCACTTGGCAAGTTTCCAGAGAGGGCGAAGCCATGTGACCCGCCTGGTAGCTGGGGCCTGTGTGGAATACCAGCGACGGGCGCTCTGACAGTGCATTGGCCAAGCATACACAGCTGTCATCTGAACTGCCATTGATGCAGCTTCTAGAGACTCAGTCTTGGCCAAAGAATTCCCCAGAAGGAAAGCTGAAATGATGGTGCTCCTGATACTGGGCAAATAAGAACAAACCCCCCAAAACACCCCACAAAAGGATTGAACATAAAGGCACTTTATAGAGCATTTCAAAGGCTTATCATCTTCCACCGTGGACATCTGCACATATTTGTTGGGTGAGTTTTACTCCCCATGACAGGAAGACTGTCCATAAAGATTTGGAAACATGCCCCAGGATGGGTGCTCAGAGAAGCTTGTGGAAAATTCCAAAAGACAGTTCAAAAGATCCAGTCCGGGAGTCAGCAAGGGATATTTGTTTCATGGTCACACTCCCCATTTCCCACCCCTGAATCCCCTTTTCCCAAATAGGAAATGACTCTAGAAAGACAGCTCAGTAGTTGGAGATTAAACGTAACAAGCCCCCAACCCTGACATGAAGGCATGTAGGAGAGTAAACATAACACCCACAAGAAACAGAGCGCTGTTTTTGCTTGTTTGTGTGTTTTCTTTTTTCCAGCATCGAGAGTGTTTCTGCATCTAAAATGTTATGCTGGAAGGCAGGCTGATCAGGTAACACCATCTGGGGTTTTCTGCAAAAGTTCTGCTGCTTTACGAAGACTTCCATCTGATTAAAGAAAACACCGCATGGACCACGTACAGCAGAGTGGCCACGTAGGCAAACACCTGGAACCAAGATAAATCACCATTAATGGGAGTGAATGGGGAGAGGGCGACGCATGGGCCATCAACACCGACCAGCCGCTTGCATGGCACTTGGCGATGATGGACCGAAAGGGTGTGGGCCACCGCTGCTTCCCATCATTCCTGCAGGATGCTTCCCATCCTTTCCTGCTAAGCCTGTGGCCCCAGAATGCTTTCAGCACAGGGCTCCAAGTGGCTGGATTTGGCGTTGCAAGGTCCATTATCTGTCGTCACATATCATCATGCTGGTGCCACCCAACTGGAAATGGGGGCCCTCAGAGTCCCCTCAAATGACACTACTCTTCATGGGAAACTTCCTTCCTCTACGCCAGTAAGGCCAGAACCCACCAGCTGATTCCACTGGCCTTGGCTAAGAGACTATGAACACCTGGGTTGCTGGCTCTGGTTAAGGTCTTGATGCTCCCTGGCCATCCTCAGACTCCTGCCGGAATGTTATTCTAGGAATCTTAATTTCACGAGCTTGGGCGAGGGTGCCAGGCTCACAGAAGTGAGGGACTGGGATGAGGAGGAGGGATTGAGGCTTTTGCAAAAAAGAGGGGGCTTACTGAGAAAGCTGCTAGAAAGATCCAGTTGGTGTTTTGGCCCTGGAAACAGGGTAAACGGTCACTTTGTCCTTGTCAAGGCCCTGACTTGCGGTGTTCACGTGGGCACCATCTATTCCTATCCCCCTATTCTGGGTGGCTGGCCTCCCTGAAGGCTTGCCTGCCTCCAAGTCAAATATCTGCACCTGGTTTTGTGACCTTGGTGTTGGGGTCAAGAGTTTCCAACCCAGGCACCACATTAGGGCAGCTACGGTTCCGTGACTCTTAAAAATGCCCATAAACACCAGCAATCATCATGCCTGCTCTCTCCCTGCCTCTACACATGGGCGAACTCTTCACCCTCATTGGCCAGAGGCACTGAGTAAGCCGAGTTATTTAATAACCAACTTAAGGGAATTCATCCGGGAACCCTTAACTACCATCTGAGAGGAGCGGTTGTACGTGAGTGAGCAGTACCCCCCAAAAACACCTCTCCCTGTTTAATGGGAGCAATTGATTATCTGGGGAATTCCACATGCAGTGAGAGCCTGGACAGAAGCACCACAGATGTCCCCAGCAATAACAGGAAACAGACACTTATTTTCCAAGCAAGGTCGAGCAATGGTACATCGGGGACACTGAGAGCCAGGGAGGTGCATGCATATCCTTAGGCCTTCAGAAATCCCTCTCCCTAAATGGCTGCCGTTGTTATTTCAGCTTTCTGCAGAAATTTCTAGCTGCCCTCAGTTAATTCCCACCAATCCCAGGGATCCCTTTGGCACAGACTCTCTGCTGCCAGCAAAGGAAAGAGGGAGAAGCTTAGCTTTTCAGACAGGTCCAGCTAAGTATCACAAAGAGGGGCGAGAGGCAGGGCCGCATGCTTTCAAAGGCCAGGAACGTGTGGGAGAAGGTCTCGAGGTGCCTCCCTATTCCCTGGCTGGCTACCCCCAAGAAAGGCACATTGTGGTTGGGCAGGGTCTCCCTGTGGACTCATACAACTGATATTTTGAATAGAAAGATGTGACTTTACATTGAACTGGGCTTATATATCTCCTTCAGCCCAGTACCTCGGCCTGCTGGCAATATTTTGATTCTTGATTCTGGCACTCCTGACCTTGCCTGGGCATGTCCATGTATATCTCCTTCAACTAACAAAAATGGAGGGACGTGATCACTTGTGGAGTGGATAAATCGATGTTGGTATAGCCAATGATGGAATGATATACAGCAGTGAGAATAAACACTCTATCTCTCCACCCAAAAACGTAGATGAACCTCACAAACCTAAGGTTGAAAGAAAAAAGCCAGACATAGGGGCACCTGGGTGGCTTAGTCGGTTAAGCGTCCGGCTTTCGCTTGGGTCATGATCTCACGGTTCGTGGGTTCGAGCCCCGCGTCGGGCTCTGTGCTGACTGCCAGCTCAGAGCCTGGAGCCTATTTCAGAGTCTGTATCTCCCTCTCTCTCTGACCCTCCCCTGCTTACGCTGTCTCTCTCCTAGAAATAAATAAAAATATTAAAAAAAAAAAAGAAAAAGAAAAAAGCCAGACATAAAAGAATACACACTCTATAACTCCATTTACATGAAGTTCAAAGGCAGGCAAAACTGAACTAGGCAGCTAGAAATCAGGATGGTGACAATCCTTCATACGGATGCATGGTCATAGCAGTAGCAGGACAAGGGGACTCTGGGAGCCATTTATGATGTCTTATTTCTCAGTCTGGATGCTTGTGACGCAGAGAAGGTCACTTTATGGAAATTCATCAATCCGTACAGTTGCATCCTACTCACTTCTCTGGATGTATGTTGCGTTTAGGGAGGAAGAAAAAGAGAAAAGTTGGAGGACAGTAGATCACAGTGGTTCTCAACTAGAAATCTGCCCAGTGCGCAGAGGCCTATCGGGGTTGTTTCGTCAAGTGCTGACCCACTAGCCATGTTCCATGTGCATTTCACTATTATCTGCAATAATTTTATGGAAATTGTCAAATGCCTTGCTGCTGATGTCTGTTTGGAGAGAAGGCCTCTGGGTTTGGGGTAGGGGGAGGTATGAGACTCTCTTTTAGAGAGTCATTTGAAGGATGATGGAGGAAGTGGGTTACCAGCCTCCCAAGGGAAGGAAGAACAACCAAGGTGCTTCCTGGCTGTGTTACTATTTAGAAACCAGCCATCTTGGAAGATGAGCCAATATGGGAGACATTCCCACATTGGGGGACATTTGAAAGGGTACCAGGACCCATAAGGTGGCCAAGTTTCTGGAACTGGAGAGTAGGCTGGGAGCTTAAGAGGAGCATGTGGCTTCCCTGGGACAGGGGATGGGCCCATGGGGACCTGATGACAAGGTTTTCAGTAACTTTCTTCCAGACCCCACCCTCTAGGAGCAGGAAGAACACCCCCGCCACACCCCTTCCTGGCGTCCAGCAGTGCCCACCCCTGTGGGTTTCCTCTCAGCCTCTGCTCTACTCTTTCCAAAAAGTGGGGACCATTTTGGCACCTGGAGCTGGCATCTTGTGACCTATCATCACATTTGACCTTGGTTTGTATGGTTCACAGGTCGACCTCTAGAAATCTGAGGAGCACTACTTCCTGAAGCTTTTTTCTGTTTCTTAAACATCACTCATGGCTAGAAATACATCTGATATGGAGAGTTTGCATACTGGTGGGAGCCCACACATGCAGAACTCTGGACAAAGGTTTTATGAATCGAAACATTCTCCTACTCTCTGTCATTCCGATTCATCCCATTAAGAAGAAAATCCATTAAAAAGAAAATTGGTGGACCCTGAAGTCCACCAATGTGTCTGGTCCCATAGTTAGAGAACTCTTCTTTTAGAGCGCAGAGGCCCACACACGGCCTCCGCCCTGGCCACACACAGCTGGCACCCCTGCTGGTTCTGCTGATGGGGTAAAGGAGGCTTAAGACCCCGGCCCACCCACTGCTCGCTGTGAGGCCTTGGAGGAAGGTGTTCAACATCTCTGTAGTCCTGAGGGAGTCGGACAGGAATTACCATCCCATTTCACAGATGAGCAAGCTGAGGCACTTGCTCAAGAAAATGGTGGAGGCGTGAGCTCTGGCCCCTCCCCTTCCAGCAGGTTCTCAGAGCTGCTACGCAGGAGGCATCGGTCAGTCAGAGCTGAAGGCCTAATTGCAGCAACAAACACCCACAGCCGAGGGGTCTGGACATGCTGGGCCCAGAAAGCCTTCTCTCCAGTCCCAGTTCCAGAGCCAGGGCTTGGTGAGACACTGGCTACTAGATTTTCTGTCCCCAACTTCAGTGCTTCCCCGAGCCTGACTGTGTGCTTTGAGGGAGACCCAGGAGACCCAAGTGGCCAAGCTCACTGCTCCAAACAGATGCTAAGAGTGTGGATGGGGGTGCCTGGATGGCTCAGTTGGTCAAGCATCCAACTCTTGACTTCAGCTCAGGTCGTGATCTCACAGTTCTTGAGTTTGAGCCCCGCATTGGGCTGTCAGTGCAGAACCTGCTTGGGATTCTCTGTCTCCTCTCTCTCTGCCCCTCGCCTGCTCATTCTCTCTGTCTGTCTCTCAAAAATAAATAAAAACTTAAAAAACAAAAGAGCGTGGCACCTTCCCTGGACACCAATAATTCATGGCCACCTTGGAGCAAGTTATTCATATTCCTGGTGTCCTGGTTCTGCATCTGTGAAATGGGTATAATAAGAGCGCCTACATCCTAGTGCTGTTATGAGAGTTAAATAAGATCGGTCACAGAGAGCTCTGAAGTTCCTGGTGCTCATGGTCATTTCCCTTTTGCAAAGGCCAACCAGGCATGGACCCCTGGGCCAGCCCAGGCCTGGGCAGTGCAGCGCTGAGCAGAGGGCCAAGGGGAGTCTTGGACACATCTCCTCCCTTCTCCAAGGCTTCATTTCTTCAGAAATAAGGGGAAGGTTTAATTCCTTTGAAAGTCAGTGAATTGAAAAACAGAAGGGAGGATCCAAACAGCCTTCTGCTGACCCTCTATCATGGGCGGTGGGAGTTGGGAACAGGAGCAAATTGACTGGGGGACTCACCACAGCAGAGATGTTTTCATGGTACTGTTTGTACGTGTAGCCTTCCTGCATCCCGATGGTTGCCAAAGCTTCCAAGACAGAGGCGCTGAGGTAAAACAGGGCAGCAATACAGTGATAGGCTGCGTCCTGCAGGGTCAAGAAGGGTCGTCAGAGAGCTGGGCAGCCGCTACCCTCCTTGTCCCCTCCCGGCAAGGCTCAGGTCCTGCCCACCCCCACTCCTGTCCCATCCCCCATCACCATAGCCCCGCCCCCTCCTCACAGAGCTGGTTTTATCTCACTGGTTTGGGGGTCAGGGGCAGGACTTAGGGGAGAAGGCATGCTGCCTTCCCTTGAGGTGGGATCAAGTAAGAGGTGGGGGTCAGCAGGGGTCTCACAGGTAAACATTGGCTCTGGCCCTGAGCAGTGTCATGTGTGGTCAAGTCTCAGTTTAGATGTGGCCTCGGTGACCAGTGCAGGGTGAGAGGCCCAGGCCATTTCCACTGTGGTTTTGTCTCGTTGTTGTTAGTTTTTTGGGGAGGGAGCGTGGGGGAGCTCCAGGAATGTTTAAAGGCAAGAAAGTACAAGAATGGGGTTTTGAGTAGCTGTAATTTGGAGGCAATTTTGAAAAGTCTAAGTAGGAGGCCTTTTGAGAGTAAAGGCCTGGCCCAATGGCCCTGCCATCTTCCATGGTAAGTAATGGCCAGGTGTCCCATGTATAAATTTTACCCCCCTCCATGGGCCTCAAGGCAGAGCTTATGCAGAATTATGTCCACGGGCCATCCCTTGCCCATTTCCAAGTCCCTCTCTGGGGACCCTGCTTTAGAAGACCATCACTGGGCACTGGCCAAGAAGCCTGGCCTCACGCTGGGCAGCCAAGGCCAGCCTCCAGGACCCTGCCCGTCTCTAAGGTGGAAAGCAGCCCTCCTGGACGTGGGGAGATGCCAGCAGGCACCTGGCAGGTGCAAGTGGCATGGGGAGGCGTGGCTGGGCTGCTGGTTATCCATGAAAAAGGCAGTCATGCAGGAGAAAACAGAGCAGGCCCATCAGGCAGCCACAACCAAGCTCTGCCTTCACCCTCTCCTGACCTCCTGGCTGTGCAGAGCCCTCAGAGAGCTGCTGGGGACAGCTCAGAGCCGAAGGGCTGGCCAGCTCAGCCCTGGAACTCACATGGCTAGGAGACATCTATGGGCAGCCTCACCTAGCACTGGGAACGCAGCCTGCCCGGGGAAGAGGGTCCAGTACCCACCCACCCACATCAGCCATCCCAGGCTGGGACTCACCAGGGTGACCCAGGAAGTCTCCCCGCCGTGGGCACCAATTATGTACAGGACAAGCAAGGCTGTGGTGGCCATGAAGCAGAACACAGACACAAACATCACCCAGCCCTGGACCAGGGGGATGGGCACCAGGGACGAGGCAATGAGGATCCATACCAGGCCCCCGAAGACCTGCAGAGGGAGGGAGGGCAGGGGTGAACGTCAGAGCAGGAGAGCCCACATCCAGGAAGGGCCAGACCTGCAGGTCACACTGGGGCATCAGGGCCAGAAGAACAGGAAGGAGGTAGAGAGGGGCTTTCCAAGCCCTTGCTTGCCTGCCTTTATCCATGTTTTAAATACAATCTTAAATTTTTATTTAACAAAAAAGTCTATCACACTGACATGCCAGGCACTGTCCTAAGCACTTGGCAAACAGTAACTCAGTTAATTCTCACAACCCTAGGAACCAGGTACCAACCCATTTGTCAGATGGGGAAACTGAGGCACATGGGCACTAAGTAATTTGTCATCCCAAGACAGGACTTATGGCATCCAGCAATATCATTATTCTGAGGTTATGTCCTAGATTAAATCCTAGTATTGTGACATTGAAATATCTTTTCTTTTTACTTTAAAAAAATGTTTATTTAATTTTGAGAGAGGGAGAGACAGAGTGTGAGTGGAAGAGGGGCAGAAAGAGAGGGAGACACAGAACCTGAAGCAGGCCCCAGGCTCTGAGCTGTCAGCACAGAGCGCGATGTGGGGCTCGAACCCATGAACCATGAGATCATGACCTGAGCTGAAGTCAGACATTTAACCAACTAGGCCACCCAGGTGCCCCAAAATATCTTTTCTTTTATGAAAGGTTAGTGACCAGCAGGTTCTTTTGGTCTTTACTTGGCAAAATAGATTGATCACACTATGTCATAAGCATTTTTTTTTTTTAAACTTGACCCCTTAAATCTCCAAGTCCAGGAAGCGCTCTGATTACTAGGATCAGGGCTGGAGTGCAGAGTCAGCCCACCTCTTCAGGGGCCTACGGCTGGCACAGGAGAAGTGCTTCCCTGCCGTTATCCGGAAGACTCCCTTGTTGATGTCCAAAGGCTCAGTGAGTCCCATGTTTTCAAAGAGGTTCGTAAGGACAGTGTAGAGGTCCTGACTCTCCAAGAACAAAGGCACACAAACCCAATCTGGGACCTTCTGGACTTCTCTTCCCCTCTCCCTCTTCATTGTAGGGAAGTCAGCCTCATCCACTGTCCCCGAACCAAATAAGGACTGTGCTTGGGGAGGCTGGGACGCAGGTGGAGGGGGCTCTGTAGTCAAAGGTCTCCAAGGTACTTCGCAGCATCTCGGGGCTCTGGACGGGCTGGACTGCCCTCCTAGTCCTGTGTCCCCTCCCTTGTGAACTCAAGCGTACCCTGATTCCATCTCCTGTACCAGCTGCCCACCTGCTACGGAAGAGACCACCGTCCCCACAGGTGTTCTCTGAGCCTCTCAGCTGAGAAGCATCAGGAGAGAATCACATTTGAGTGGAAAAGTCAGAGCAATGAAGAATCTAGTTATCAAAACCAAGCTGGGCCTAACGAACCCGATATGGGCCTCTCTGACCAGAAAACCTCTTCTACTGTGAAATCTGAGGGTGCCTGAAGGCACTAGCAGAGGCAGCGGGGCATATTTTACAACTTGCAGTCATTGGAGCAAACAGATAAATACAGCAGTTACATAAAAATCCTTAGGCCACCGTAGCATAAGATGTGCGTGTGTATAGATTTCATCCATCACTTGCCTTTAAGATCACACGGATTACTTGGCCTTTTCCATAATGGGCCTTGACAAAGGGACGTGAATGTGCCGGTGGCTGAGAACTTGGGTGTAGGAGGTGCAAGCGTGGCATGGATAAGTGGGGGAACGGGGCATGCCTATCTGGAGGGCAGAGGCAAGGACCTGGGATGCTCTTCTCCTGACCATCCAAGGAGGACCAATCTCAGTTAGGTTCCCTATTCATATGGTCTCAGGGAGTCCTGCCCTTCTCCTTTGCAGCGCCCAGCACAAAACAGGTGCACTTGGGAGAATATGGCACTATCCCTGATCATGTGATGGAGAGGGTGAGGTCCCTCTTGCTTGCGGCTAACTCCAGGTGTGCGACACCTGCCCAGCTGTGCATCAGTGTCTGAGTTAGTTAACTGGTCTTCAGGGTCTCATGTCAGATGGGTATGGGTAACCTGGAGTGATTTATGTGCCCATCCCAAAGGGACAGTTTGCGTTGCACGTGGAGGGGAGAGTGTGGGGTCAGGGAATCCTGTGAGGGACCCAGTGGGTTGGAGGGGCTTGTACGTGGCCAGTGGCCATGGCTTTGAGGAACACTGAATGTCACATCAGGAAATGATTCTTTTTCTTTCTTTTTTAATGTTTATTTTAGAGAGAGAGAGAGAGAGAGCACATGAGCAGGGGCGGGGCAGAGAGAGAGAGGGAGACACAGAATCTGAAGCAGGCTCCAGGCTCTGAGCTGTCAGCACATACCCCAACATGGGTCTCAAACCCACAAACCGTGAGATCATGACCTGAGCCAAAGTTGTATGCTTAATCGACTGAGCTACCCAGGCACCCCAGTGATTTCCTTTTTCAGTCTCTTTGTTTTTCTAAGGCAAGAAAGGCTTAGAGTTGAGCCAGGGGTCTGGAGCTCCCTGAAAGCATGAACTCTAGGAACGGGCAGGCAAAGGAGAACTGGATAACGACACCATTTTAAAAAAAAATTTTAAATATTTTTATTTATTATTGACAGAGAGACAGAGCATGAGCAGGGGATGGGCAGAGAGAGAGGGAGACACAGATCTGAAGCAGGCTCCAGGCTCTGAGCTGTCAGCACAGAGCCCCACATGGGGCTTGAACCCACAGACCATGAGATCATGCCCTGAGCCAAAGTTGGATGCCTAACCAACTGAGCCACCCAGGTGCCCCACACTGTTTTTATTTTTAAGGTAATGATACAGTTATTTTGGACACAATTAACTGTGAAAAGCATGTGAGGTAAGTTAATGCACAGGTGGTCCTGGAAATGGCAAAATCTGAGAAGACGGCTCTCAGACTGGTCTGCAGACTTATGTAACTTTACCTTTTTCAGCTAGATTTCTTCCTATGTGACCGGGGAGGGAGGGGGGATCGAAGTCAGAGTGAAGCCACCGCACTGAGTGCCTCCTGGAGAGTCCTGAGTACACACCAGGTAGCCTGGACGCTAAGCTCTGGCACCCAATGCAGAGGGAAGCTTTAAGGTAATCCACCAGACACTTGAGCTGCTTTGGTGCTCTCTCTCTCTCTTTCTCTCTCAGACTCCTGGAGACCATGGTAAGAATACCTGTCCATAGGAGCAAAGCCCACCCTGGGTTCAACCCCAGCCCTTGCCCCCTGGTGGACAGACCTCAGGACCCTGTCCTACCTCTGGCACTACTTTGCAAAGGTCCTTTAAAAATTATGCTTTTTATTTCTTTGTGTGGTTTATTATAGCAGTAAGTTTCAGAGTAAGATGGTGGGAAGCAATTCTCTCTTTTACACGGTTTTAATGAGATATAATTCACGTACAATACAACGCAGCCATTTAAAGTATATGGTTCAATGGTTTGGGGATGTATATACAGACACGTGCAACCATTACCCCCAGACCCAATTTTAGGACATTTTAGTCACCTCAAAAGAAACCCTGTAGGGGTACCTGGGTGGCTCAGTCAGTTAAGCATCCGACTTGATTTCAGCTTAGGTCATGATCTCATGGTTCATGAGATTGAACCCCACACTGGACTCTTGCGTTGACAGTGTGGAGCCTGTTTGGGATTCTCTCTCTCTCTCTCTCTCTCTGCCCCTTCCCCCACTCTCTCATAAATAAATAAATATTAAAAAAAAAAAAAAAGGGTGCCTGGGTGGCTCAGTCTGTAAAGTGTCGGACTTCAGCTCAGGTCATGGACTTCAGCTCAGGTCATGATCTCACCGTTTGTGGGTTTAGGCTCCGCATCTGGCTCTGTTGGACAGGTTGGAGCCTGGAGCCTGCTTCGGTTTCTGTATCTCCCTCTCTCTCCCCCTCCCCTGCTCATGCTCTGTCTCTGTTTCTCAAAAGTAAATAAACATTAAAAAAAGAAAGAAAGAAGGAAGGAAGGAAGGAAGGACGGAAGGAAGAGGAAGGAAGGAAGGAAGGAAGGAAGGAAGGAAGGAAGGAAGGAAGGAAGGAAGAGGAAGGAAGGAAGGAAGGAAGGAACCCTGCACCCTTTAGCTATTGCTCCCTTCCCTCCCTCTCACCCCTAAGAGGCCACTTCCTGCCTCTGTAGATTTCCCTATTCTGAACTTTCACATAAGTTGAATCGTAGAGTAAAAGACGGGCTTTTGCAACTGGCTTCTTTCCTTTAGCATAACGTCTTTCAAGGCAAGCAATTCTCTCTCAAGTTCACCTTTGCAAAACATCTACCATCACAGCACACACCCCTGGCCCATTGTGACCCCCACCACTTTCGGGGACACTGAGTGAATGTGCCTCATTTCTCTGGAGCCCCCGAGCCGGAGCCCCCTGAGGAAGCACTGGTTTGCAGGGCAGCTCCGAAAGCAAGCAGGCCGCGGTCCTGTCTGTCCCCGGAACGTAATTTCAGTGACACATCGTGCGAAGGTCGGGTCCTCACAGCACCGATGAAGCGATGAGAACGGAGTCGGAGGGTCTGCCCCTGGGAGGGTCTGCCCCCAGAAGACCGGCAGGGGCCCGTCCCGCACCCCGCATAGCCCTGCCCCATGGGTGCCCGGGGGGAGAAATGTGAGGCAGCAGCTGAGGAAGGGGCCGCCATCTGGGAGGGTGCTGGGGTGGAGGCAGAACAATGGTGAGGACAGGAGGGGTACGTGGGAAAAGAGGAGGCTGAGCCGAGGAGGGAGTCTCCTCTCAGCTGCGTGTCTGGGGAAACCGCCCCGCTCTCCTGAGAAGCCCGGTGCGGATGCGCCTGGGAAGCCGACGCAGCTGTAAGAGCTGCGCATGCGTGGAAGCTCCGCCCCTCCCGGGCCGAGCCCGCAGCACCCGCGCCTCGCGGCATTTGCACCCCCAGCGGTGGCTCAGTCGTGAGTCCCCCTACCTGCCGTGGGGCGCTCCACCAAGCCGCTGGAGGGGCTGCAGCACGAGTCAGTCCCTTGGGCTTTCTTGCCTGCAGTTGGCAGTTTGCAGCCGTGTCTCCACATTGCGGGCTGGTGCACGCTGGCTGACACTGCGAGTTTGAGTGTGAAGCTGCTGGCGCTGTGCTCAGCCACAACCCGGGTGAGACGCTGTTCACCCAGGAGGCCAACAGCCCTCAGAGACAGATGCAGAGGCAGCCCGTTTATAGCGCTCGATGACTACCAGCCCCGAGTGGGCAAAGCAGCCTGGACTGGTTGAAGGGAGAGGTGGCCTAACTGGTTGACTGGGTCTAAGGGTCAACAAGGAGTGGCCTTCCGGAGGGAGGAAGTATAATAATATAATTAAAAATATAATATAGTATAGTATAGTATAGTATAGTATAATATAACATAACATAACATAACATAACATAATATAATATAATATAATAAATATGTCGAGTCCAGAGGATGCTGAAGGAGCAGTGAGGGCTTCAGAAAACCAGGGAGCTGGGCATAAGGAAGGCAATGAGACAGGGAGAGTGGCTGGAGATGGGGCTCAAGGGGGGTGACGCTCAAGACAGAACTGATTGCCAGGCCCTATTCCATGGAAAGCTGGGGTTCAGTGTGAATCATGGGGCAAAGCCAGTGCCTGCCCCACTTCACCTACTAAGTGTGCAGAGAGCAAACAGAGAGAGCAAGCATAGCACCCACACCCGGGGAGATAAGGCATCCTGGGCAGGGAGCAGTCCACCCCATCCTGGCCTCAGGACCCCACTGGCCAAATATTTGTCAACAGAAAGGGGTAGGTGAAGGTTCAAGCATTTCCCTTTGTAAAGAAAACTCCACGCGGCTCCCAGCTCCCCGGTGGCCAATGCTCAGAAGCAATCATTTTAAAACACAAGTGGAGGCATGACCCGTTTCCATTCGTCTCTGTTAACAGGCCAGACTTCCCAGCAACCCCGAGCTACACCCAGGTCACCGTCCTCTGTAACCAAGATGGTGTAGCTGGCTAGGGTGGTTGCAGAAAACAGTCTATAAATTGGGTGGCCTGAGTGTCATCTGCATTGAGCTCTCTCTGTGGGGCCCAGATCCACAGGCTGGAAAGTGCGGGTGGGTCTGGGCTAACACCATGGTTTGCAGCCCTCACTCTACACTAGAATTGCCTGGGACAACCTGACAAAACACTGATGCCCAGGGTCTGACTCAAGTGGAGAGAAGCAGAGTTACAGCACACGCATCAGACATCCCAGGCTGTTTGCCAAAAGCCTTAGAACACATTTTCATAACACAAACCCTTGGATTATGTTCTGGTAATTCCTGTCAGACAGAATACGGCCTGGCGCCTGTCTCCAGCGCCTTGCTTGGCTGTCCGGCGGTGCCACTGAGATACTTCGCCAGTTCCTGATTGGGCTCTTGGTGCAAAGCTCCCTTTCCTCCCCTCTCCTCGAGCTTCAATCCCTGTCTTGCCTCCAATGTGAGATTAGCTCGTCCTTGGGTGTCAGGCAGATGCAGGGACCTCAGTGTCCCTGGATGGGAATGAGCTGGAGATCTGAGGCCCCTCCCCCTGCTGTTTCAAGACTGGAAACCACCTGTCTTTAATTCAGTCCAGTTTTGGATGCTGAGCGGGGTTGAGATTCCCTAAGAACCAGGGGTCATCTAAAAAAACCAAATGAAAAAATTTCAAAGACTTAAAACGATTGGATGGCCTGCCCAATCCAATGATTTTTGTGGAAAAATATTTCCTCAGGAGACAGTCTTTAGGGGAGCTCTTGTGTAAACTCAGAGAAGCTTCTCAATTTTTCTTTCTGAATTAATCCACAGGAGGCAGGCTAGCATGGTTAAGAGTGTAAACTTCAGAGACTGATTACCAAGTTTCAATCTCAGCTCTGCCACTTACAACAGGGTGGCCTGTTGTCTCTGGGCAAGTTACTTAACCTCTCTGTTCTCTATGTGAAAAATAGTGACAACAACCGTGCCCACCATATGGGATTGGTGTGAAAGGGGGTTATGTCTGTGGAGTGCCTGACAGATGGTGAGTGCTCTGAGCGCTCACCATCTCAATGGCCAGATGATGAGGCAAACCCTCATCTGTCACCATGTGAAAGACGAGTCTAGGATCCAACAGGTCTAGGATGTCGACATGTACGATTATCCATTCCAAACCCTACTGGGACCCAGAACTTAATAATAACTTCAGAGGCTCCTGGGTAGCTCAGTCGGTTAAGTGTCTGACTCTTGATTTCTGCTCAGGTCATGATCCCAGTGATTTCTGCTCAGGTCATGATCCCAGGGTCGTGAGATCAAGCCCCACATCAGGCTCAGTGCTGAGTATGGAGCCTGCTTGGGATTCCCTCTCTCTCTTTCTCTGGCCTTCTCCCCCACTCGTGCGTGAGCTCTCTCTCTCTCTCAAATAAAAATAAAATAACTTCAAAACCATTAAAAAGAGAAAAACTGATGATCTTCGAGAAATCTAAAGTTGAGAAAAATGTGTCAGCCTTTGTGGAAGGAAACACAAGGGACACTAAAATATGAGAGCTCCTTCCTTCAAACAATGAGCCTTGGTTCCAAAAGGGGGAAAAAGAATCCTCCAGCACATTCTTGAGATTCGTATGGTGTGTCCATTGCTTGAGCAGAGATGAAAGAGCTCTGCATCCACAATTGTCCAGTGTTAATGCTGCACAACTGGGATAACCGAAGTCAACTCAGAAGAATTGCTCAAATTCCCGGGATGTTTTTCTGGGGTTCCATTTTGCGTTGTCAGGGTTTTCACAAGCGGACGCTTTTCCAGTAACAAGTTAAGGCATGAACTAAAGAAGACTTCCCATTCAGGGCTTTACACACACACACACACACACACACACACACACACACACACACACGCCTTGGAGCCCCGCATCGGGATTCCCAGTGGCTCTGGAGGCATGGTGTGTGTGCCCTGCGGGCACCTGTGGACAGGAGTTTGTAATCTGAACTCTTGAGAAGGAAAGGAAACTGGTTACAGAACACACACTGTGCACCTAACACTAAGTTGTCCTGCCACATTGATCAAGGGGGTCACAAATCCTCTCCCCAGGAAGGGAAAGGAAAGGTGGTCACACCAGGGGAGACTGGTCCCAGCCGCTATGAGCTCCGAGCCCTTTGGAACAGTAACCTCAGTGGGTGTTTCTGGAAAGCTCCATACTCAATGGGACTATTTTAGTAGCCGGGGGTTATTGCAATGCTAGATAGGCACGTTGTGTAGGTGGCCTGACCAGTATAGTAACTGTGTGCTCTAGGAGAGACCCGGCCAGCTCCAGGATTGGGTGGCTATGAAGATTCATCATTCTGTGAGTTAGAGTAGAGGGTGTGTACGTGTGTGTGCGTAGAGGCTGGTTATGGATGATCTGTTGCGGAGCAGGGAAATGGCAGCAAGGGGAAGTCAAGGGGACATAGGTACCAGGTGGTCGGAGAGTGCACAGAGTAAGGTCAGAGGGAAAGACCAAAACCCCAAGACCCCGAAGCCTTCCCCAAACTTCCCTTGGCTCTTCTGTTCAGAACACAGGTCTGAGAGGAAGACTGGGGGGCTCCTTTCCTGTTCTGAGAGGTGGAGATGGCAGGAAGCACACACGTGGGGTTTATGCCGGCTTCTTGGGGTCTCCTGTGAGCTCCCCCCACCCGCCTGGTGTCGAGGAACTCAGGCCCCCACGTCAAAGGAGAGGCTTCCTGCACTCGCCCAATCACTCATTCATTTGTTCATTCATGCATTTAAGAGATGATAAGGGTGCCCCTGACCATGGCCAGTAAGCACTGAGCCAGGTACACCTATGGAGGCAGAACTTATCCAAAGACATGCCCTAAAACAGAGTCCATCTCTCCCTTCCAGTCTTGCTGCCAGGCTCCCCTGGAGCAGCTCTGGGTCCACCAAGGACACAGTCAGGTCCTGATAAAAGTATTGCCACCCAATGAGGGTGACCAGCTAAATACCTCTGCCTAGAACAGGGACAGAGCCCAATGTGCACAGATCCCTTATTTTAACTCTATAAGGAGGTGTCTGTGGGCAGATCCCTGCCCCGCTATGTCAACTGACAAGGCAGCTTAAGGGGAGTCTGACCTCTGAGGCTACTCCTGAGGCAAACACTGGAAGTGATGTTGAGGCTGCCTGACTCAGTTTACCTATGCAAGTTGCTCTGTCCTCCTAGCCCTTTCATCAGCAGGCTCATGTGTGCAGAAGGACCCATCATGCCATTACCTTTCCCAAGGTAGGCTTCAATAGTGTCCCTTTATCTAGTCTGGAGGTAAGGCCAGGACTCAGGGGGCCTTGAGTCTGTTTGTGAAGAGGGAGATAGAGACTTGAGATTCAAAGGGATGGGGGTGAGTTCAGGTCGGCCACTGACATTAATACGGTGGGCGTGGACTGAGAAAAGACCCCTGTCTGGGCCTGCAGTCCCCCTTCTCTAAAGTCCCTGGAAGATCTCTTCCACAGTACCTGCCACACCTGTGTTTCAGGCACTGGCCACTGATCACTGATCAGTACTATCTCCCTCTCGACGCAGAGGACAGTCACTCAATCCTGAATGAATGAGACATTCTCTCAGGTCCACAGAGCTAGGGGCTTTCAGACAAGCATGTTCTCATTTGAATGGAAAAGTTTTCTAACCACATGGGCTTTACCCAGCAGGATAAACAGAAACAAGGAGATTCCATGAAAAATACCAGAAGCCATCTATAAAAGAGCAGCAAATCCGTGGAAATTCTAGACCGATGGGAGTGGCTTCAATGCTAGAAAAACAAAAGGTACTAATGGGGATCACCAAGTAGGATAGTAACACGGTGAGCCACCAAATAAAACAGGTATGTATTATGCATATGTACCACCCATCTGCAGGGCCCAGGGCTTCCTTTCAGGGTCCTGGCGGTTCTTTCTTAGGAATTGGTGGTAACTGTCAGTTTCACCTTCATCCGCCCTTGGAGTCAAGGACTCCTCTTGTGATTCATAAATACTAGCCATGTGGGAGGTGAGAAGTTAGCCCCTGTCCAACCAATGCATGCTACCGACAAATGCTTCAGAGTGTGCAATCTGTGCTGAGAACACGGACAGACTTAGGGTCCAGGCAGGAGACATACCCAAGCAACAGCCTGCGGTACAGGTGCCAAATGCCAGCAAAGGGGTGCTCTCAGGGTGGGCTTCCAGGTGGGGGTAGTAGTGAAGCCCAGGCCTGAAGGATAGAGGACTTAGTCCCGCCATGTCATCTGCACTAAAGGAAGACCTTGAATGGAGACCAGTGGAGGACTATGGGCTCATTCTCGAAAGTCCTAGGACAGAGAAGTGAGGTGGAATCTTTCCTGCCAGTCCCCTCTATTCAACTGTGTCTGGCTTATCACCAGCCACCAGGCAGGACAGATGCTTAGGGAAGTGAGGGCACACTTTTGTGCCAGAGGCTGCCTTCTTCCTTAACCAGCGCCCTTCCAGATGGCAATACACTGACTCTGAAGACAAATTATTTTTGGAAGGCTTAATCCCAGGCCCGCTGGCAATTGGTCCCTTCCCCTTGGGCAGACGCAGCAATCTGTGTGGCACTGAGAAGTCACAAAGCTCTCCCCACCCATCTTGGCATCAAGCTGGTGGGGTGGTACATGAGAGAGGCTTAAGACATTCCCTTCCTCTGGGGCAGAAGGGTGGCCAGGGGCAGCTCTGAGCAGAGGAGCCAGAAATCATGATGTTGATGGCTGGGTCCTACAGAGGGTGGTGTCTATGCGGTACCCCACAGACAAGGCAAGTGGGCCCTCAACAGCCCCACCCACTTTCTTTTTTTTTCCTTTGTATTGCAAAATTTATTTTTTTTTATTTTTTTACAAACAGTTTATTGTCAAATTAGTTTCCACATAACACCCAGTGCTCATCACAAGTGCCCTCCTCCATGCCCATCCCCCCTTCCCCCTACATCCATCAGTTCTCAGTTCTTGTCAGCATTCAAGAGTCTCTCATGGTTTGCCTCTCTCCCTTTCCCCCACCATTTCCCCCCTTCTCCCCCCTGGTCCTATGTTTAGTTCCTCCTAATCCTCCTATACGTGCAAACATATGGTATTTGTCCTTCTCTGCCTGACTTACTTTGCTCAGCATAACACCCTCAAGGTCCATCCATGTTGCTACACATGGCCAGATTTCTTTGTTCCTCATTGCCATGTAGTATTCCATGGTATAGATAAACCACATCTTCTTGATCCATTCGTCCATTGATGGACACTTAGGCTCTTTCCATGTTTTGGCTATTGTTGAGAGTGCTGCTATGAACATTGGAGCCCCACCCACTTTCAAACCCAGCGCACCTCCTGCCTCTACACTGCCTGATGTGGTGTAGGATGAGTCTTATGGCCCCCACCCTGCAGTCACCCCCTTTCAGCAGGGATTGGCTGCTTGCTCTCGAAACAGTTGTCTGAGTCATTAGTAAATTAACAAAAGTGGTGCTTAATACCTATTCAGCAGTAACTACGTGCATCATGTTATTTTAAGAGCTTTGTGTGTAATATTCCTCACATCAATCCTCGAGGTAGGTGCTATTATATCCCCATTTTATTGGTGTAGAAACTGAGGTGTGGTCACATGCTCACACCCCCACAGCTGCTGAGTACCAGCTCTGACAGGCTAGTTGGGGAGCCTCGGTCACATCCACCGTGAGTGTGGCAGTTACCCAAGGTCACCCACAAGCAGTTCACCATGAAATCTTCCCCATGTCTAGGGTCGTTTTGGAAATGGCCATGAGAACAGCAATAAGAAGTGACAGGAGACTAGCCCATTAGCCTTCACCCTGCTCCCTCCCAGCAGCCCTGGGTTAGAGAGAATGTAAAGGAGGTGGCTTCTGGAAGCAGGCTTCCCCTCCCCCACTCCTCTGCCTACTCAATAGGCTCTGTTCTTTCAGAGGAAAAGAATACCAAGGTTTGTGTTTAAGACCAAAAAACAAGCAACAGGTCAGAACACTGAAGGACACCACTCTCTTCCGCAGGCACAGGACTGGCGGTTCTCATCCGGGGGCCCAGCAACAGGATGTCGGTCAGGACCCGCACCCCCCACCCCCACTAACAGGTATAAGGATGCCAGCTTCACATTCACCTCCTTCCCCATCTGCTCCATTCCTGGACTGTCTCCCGGCTTAAAGCCTGGGTTCTTGGTTCTCTTTGGGCCTTCTTCAAAGCTGGATCCAGGAGTTTCAGGGACACCCTCCTCCTCTCACCCCACTCCCCCTCTTCCTGCACCCTTTCCTCCCAGCCCAACTGCAGCATTCTAACAGGAATCCGGGGCTATGGTGTGGAATTTCAGGTCAGCTGAGCCTGGCCCGTGCCTCTCCCCACTGCCCGTGCATATCAATGTGTGATGGCTGGTGACAAGGCTTTTCTTTTAGTTCCTACATATTTTTCTCAGGCCTAAGGGAGTTGTTTTGCCCTCATGTGGGCAGAACATTAGCTATTAATGAGGTGGAGTGGTAGAGAGCCTGGAACTAAGCATGGCAGAAAATCAATGCCTGGGAAATAATCATGCTGTTGGTGCCCAGCGAGGAGTGAAGCAGGAGCTAAAGCTTTCCACCAGAGTGTAGAAAGCAAGTCGAGGCCCCACAGTGCAGAGAGTCCAGGAACCTGCTCCAGGACCTCAGGAACAATCTGGAGCTTGTGAGGAGTCAGTCTACACTTGCCCATGGCATTAGTGCTTCAGGGTCGAGGGGTGTCACTCATTCACTCGCTCACTGTCCTCACATCCATCAGCGCCGCAAGAGAATACCCACCGGAATATTTTAGTGCCTGCCTCTGGTGGCTTTTGGTCCAACCCACTATGTCCTCTATGTCCAGGGACTGAAACTTGAGAGCCCAGAAGGAAGCCCCAGACAGGCTTGTGTAGAGGGTGGAAGTGGGGCTCAACGATGAGTCCATTAGGACTTAGCCCCTAGCCCGATCCAGATCTCCACTGGCCAGCCCCATGGCACCTCAAGGCAGGCCCCATGTGGTCCAACCCCAGCCCTCCTGCCCCACCCATAGCCCTTCCCTGAGGATGTGCCTAAGCCCAGAACAAAGGCTGTGCAGAACTGGCTTAGGCTGGCAGCACAATATACCCCTCCACCCTCTGCAGGGTGCGGCAGGTGTAGGTGCAAATAGTCAGCCCTTGTCCCTGGCCTGCCTTGAGTGACCTGGTGAGAGCTCTCCCTCCCTCCTGCAGCAGCATCTGGGATCCTCCTACTCTCCCCTGAAAACACTCAGACAGAGAGAGAGGATGCCTCATGCCACCTGCATGGAAAGCTTAAAGGCAACCTTTCTCAGTGTAGCGTGGTTGTGATGACGTATGCATGACCATGTGGGGGTTGAGCCCCATCATCACCCTAGGCAGTTTCCAGAGAACAGCTCAAAGTCACAGACTCTTGATCAAAGCAGTCCTCTGGTTCTTGAAAAACCAGAAAAGTCACTTCTCAACTCCAAGAACCCCCCTCACCACCCCCCCAGCCCAGAGACCTCTACCTATAATTCTTCCCCTCCCTTTAGAGGGGCCTATCAACAGGCACTCCAAACCTTGCTGAGTCAATAGCTTATCAAATGCAGATTCTTGGGCCTAGCCTCGACCTAGTGACTCAGATCCTTCAGGATGTGTCTGTGCCAAGCAGACCCAGGGGCTGTGAGCTGCCCCTTCTCTCCCCCAGGGAATGAGTAAAGGGAAGAAGGGAACCAGGCCTTGCCCAGGGTTGCCAGATGGACAAGGCTGCCCTTTCATGATCCTTTCTGCTGCGGGCAAAACTTCATCGTGGGTGTTTGGGTGAACACAGAAACCTGGATGTGACTTGTTGTCACTACAAAAAGTGCCACCCAGGAGACCGAGTTACCCAGGTAAGATGCACCCCCCCCGCCCTCCCCCACAACCCGGTTGGCCCAGCCTCTGTAACCTCCCCGCCCCAACAAATTAGGTTTCTGTGACTCCACATCTCTTATCTCCTGTGAGTTCTCATGCTGTCTTCTCAGTGTAACCAGAAGGTGGACCACCCACCAGAAAACTGCTTCGCCATCCTATCCCCACCCCACCCGCACCACCCAATCCTGGCCGCTGGTCCCCAGGCAGGTGAGAATCTAGGGCAGGTCTCCGGACTTGTCCGGTCACTCTCCAATAATAAAAGTCCCCGTTCACTTTGGGTGAGAGAAACAGCCGCATTTTAGTAGCTGCTGTGTCCAGCTCACTGGAAGAATCGTAACCGCAAGCCCAATCCACGTGCCCCCACGCCCCCCACTCCACCTCCAGCCCACAAAGTGCACCCCAGGAGCGGTGGCTCTCAGTAGTCGACCCTACTTCTCTGAGCTCCCCAAGTCTCTCTTCAGTCCCTGCCATTCTGTCAGCAGCTTTCCTTCTTATAGGCTGGGGAGGAGGGAGCTGAGCTGATGTTTTCTGGCATTTCCTTCAAAAGTTCTGAAAGGGGGGGGCTGTTATCTCTCCTGGCACTTCGTAAGAGAAGTTTCCTCTGGCCCTGGCCAGGGCTGAGGCGAAAAGCATCCTTTGTTAACCTTTGTTCCATGAATGGTGGGCCAAGTGTCACGGAGCCCCTGGCTTAGAAGGGAAGAGGAGGAAGAGGAAACAGAGACTGCGGTCCCCAAAGGAAAAAATCCTCCTTGGGTGAGGACAGGGGAGCAGGCCAGAAGCAAAGCCCTGGCGTGACTTGTTGGGAGAGGGGTCATCCCACCCCGAGCCTGCCCATGTGGGGTGCACCAGTGTCCCCGCTGTGTATATCAGCAATACGACGCGTGTGGCTCTGAAGGTGCTTGGTGCTGGGACAGACAGGGTCATGGCACCTGGCCGGGCCTGCCTTCCACTTCCTGTGACGAGCCTGCAGCATTCAGAGGTCTGGGATAGGCGTGCTGGGCCAGGGTAAGGTTGCCATACACCTCACCTACGCCTCCTCCTCCGAGCCATCCCCCTGTGGGCAGTTTCCTCGCTTTGGGAGGGGGTGGAGCTCCACCCAGTTCGCTTTGGACGCTGGCATCTGTGACTCCCAGGCTATTGGGAGGTCAGGCATGGGAGTGTGAACTCTGAGTCATCAGCTCATTGGACTACAGATTTTATGCATTCCCAAACATTTTACGTCCACTGGGTGGGTTTGCAGAAAATGACAAATTCTGATGCTGTCAAGTGTGGCACGGCTGAGGAACAATGGGCGCTTGCCTACACTGCTGGCAGAGGCTGGAAGGGTCCAGGTTTAGCTCAAAACTTGTACAATTTGGGGACCTTCTTTATTAAAGAATATGGAATAAGGTAGGGTCTGGGAAGGGGCTGGAACCTAATTATGCTTCATCAGCTTCCGGGTAACTTTGCTTCTGGGCTATGTCAACTAGAGTTCCCCCTTTGGACATAGATGCAGTAACATCGGGGAAAACAAAGATGTGCATTCCCTATGAACCAGGAGGTCAAATCCTCCCTCTGTATTCTGGGAAGAAATCCCTAAACATGTAACTAAAGAGGCACGTACAAGAATGTTCTTGGCAACGCAACAGCAGAAAGCAACACATTGAAAATAGCCAAAATGTCCAAGAACAGCAAGACACAGTGTCAACCTGGGTAAGCCTCAGAACAAATTTGTATGAAAAGTATGTTGCAATGGAATAGGTAATGTGTGTTACTATTTTCATAAAGTGAAAACATAAAATAATGCCATGCATAGTTCATCCATGTTAGGTAGGTATTCAGTAAAGGTCTAAATAAACCCTGCTCTGGAGTAATGACACCACATTCAGCTTAGGGATTGTCCTGAGGGTGGAGGGAAGAGAACATAATAGTGGACCTTCAGGTGGGCTTGATGGCATCTGAAAAGCTTTACTTCCCTAATACTAAAAGTAAATAAGGTCAACTATTAAGATTTGACAAAGTGGAGTGATAATTATGCAGGTGCCTTTCCTGTGATATATTTCTTCGCTTTTGTTTTTTAAAAAATATAAGCCTACATAACACAAAATCAACCATTTTAATATATATGCTTTTAATTAATTTATTGTTTTTGGGAGAGAGAGAGGCAGAAGACAGAGCATGAGCAGGGGAGGGGCAGAGAGAGAGGGAGACACAGAATTTGAGGCAGTCTCCAGGCTCTGAACTGTCAGCACAGACACGGGGCTCAAACCCGTGAGCCTTGAAATCATGACCTGAGCCAAAGTCAGACGCCCAACCGACTGAGCCACCCAGGCGCCCCAAAATTACTCATTTTAAATTGACCAGCTCAGTGGCATTTAATATACTCCTGTTATGCAATCACCACCTCTAACTGCAAAACATTTTCACCACCACAAAAGGAAACCCTGTACCCTACCCCTCTCATCTCAGTCCCTGGAAAACCACCAGCTTGTGCTCTGTCTCTGTGGATTTACCTCTTCTGGATATTTTATATAAATGGAATCATACAATATGTGACCTTTTGTGTCCGACTTCTTAGCATAGGGTTAAAATTTATCACTTTTGTAGTATGTATCATTACTTCGTTCCTTTCTATGGTTGAATAATACTCTACTGTATGCATATATCACAATTTGTCTCTCCAGCCATGGCACTGGGGCTATTTCCACCTGTTGGTTATCGTAAACAGTGCTGCTAAGAACATGTGTGTACATGTACCTGTTCAGGTCGCTGCTTTTAATCATCTTGGTTAAAAACCTAGGCATAGAATTGCTGGGTCAAATGGTAATTTTTTTTCCTCAGGAGCTACCAAACTGTTTTCCAGAAGCAGATGAACCACGTTACATTTCCAGCAGGAATGTATGAGGGTTCTAATTTCCTCACATCCGGGCCAGCACTTGATATTTTCTATTTTTTTTAAAGGAATAATCACCATAATTTCACATGAAATTGTACCTCATTGTGTTTTTTAGCTCATTTTCCTAATGATTAATGATGCTGAGCATCTTTCCATGTGCTCATTGGCCATTTGTACAGCTTCTCTGGAGAAATGGCTACTCAAGTTTGTTGCACATTTTCTAACTGGGTTGTGTGTCTTTTTGGAAAGAGGGTCAGAGAGACAACTGAGGCACCCTAGGTCTCTCAGGAAGTTGGGGGGAAGGGAGGGAGGTGGGGGAGCAGGGTTGAGGTTAACGAGGAAAAAAAATCACTTCTCAGACAGCTGAGAGGAAAGTGCCAAGCAGGAGAGAATTATTTCTTCTAGAAGCCCCTACTATGTCAAGTCCCAAAACCGTCCCAGGAGGAGTAAGTTTCCACGAATCCATGGTTCTGAGATTTCCCACACCCAGCTTTCCACTTTCACTTGGTGGGTTTGGGCGGCGGGGTGGGGAGTATCCTCCTGTCCACCCGGCAGATCGCCCCGCTTGGCTGGGCGGCTCCTACCCTCAGGAGCATTCCTTCCCCTAATGTGTGATACCAAGAGGAGGGCACTGGGAGGCTTATTCTCTCTGTGAGGCCAGTACCCCCCACCATCACCTGCCCAGGGCAGGAGGAGGAAGGTGCACCAGAGTCTTCTGCCTGGAGCTCAACTAACACATTCTTCCCTGACTCTTGTTTTAAGGCTCCTCAAAGAGCTACAAAGGCAGAATAAGCCACTCATTAGGGCAATTTAAGAGACACTAGGAAGACGTTTTGTTGCTTACATATCTCTCTTGCCCATCACACCTCAGCATTAGCCCTCATCCCTTTTGGTTATGAAACGTCTGCCTTTGTAAAGAGTAGCCTCTGAAGGAACCACCCAGTACTTATTCCCAGGCCACAGGTCTATATGCTCTTTCCAGAAATCCAGCGCTAGGCAGGCACAGGCTAACTGCTGGTAGAAGCACTCAGATGAGCCATTTGGGAAAAGAAGGCTCCAGTGGATGCAAGTCTGTCCCCTCTGGGCCTGGGTGTCCCTATCCATAAATGGTAGGACTGGGCTTAGTGGTGTCCAGACTTCCTTCTAGATGCCACTTCCTTGATTCTGGCTAGCTCCAGGTTTTGAAGTCATTCTGGATACATCCAGGTTTTGACTCAACTCAACTCACACAGCTTCAGCGATACCGTGCCCCAGGGAACCTCAGCCCCCTTCGCCCTTTCCTCCACAATCTCCATGGAGACCAGAACCTGCTCCCTTTGCCGTTCACACTCTTGCCTCCAATCAGACGGTAAGAAGCCGGGGGGTGCGGGGATGGGTGGGGGGGAAGGGAGTCCCGTAGTTTGACACAGTCGGGTTGGGACATTTTCTTTTTCAACCAACTCTCCAGGCGGCCACTTCGGAGGTGGGGAAGGGAAGGGAGTCTCTGTGGCTGCAAGGCACCACACCCACCGAATAAATACACCACACCCTCTCCCAAGTTAAGGGTCCGGAGCTCCTGCGGAGTTTAGGCAGAGGGCAGTGGGAAGCTTCCCCACGTAGTGATCACCTTCCCAGAAACCTAGAGCAGGAAGCGCTCTCACCGGCGGCGGAGGCTGTGCGGCTCCCGCTTAAGGTGGCGGCCGTGGGGTTCCCGCTGCTCAAGGTCAGCCCAGGCACAGGACCGTTCAGGCCAGTCCCTCTCCCCTCCCCCCACCCGCCGCACAGCGCAGAACGACTGAGCAAACGACGACCTGTTTGATTATTTCGCCGATCAAAGTTGTGGCAAGTACGGTCACTCGCCAGAAACTTTCAAAGGCCAGAAGAGAATAATCCAGATTCTACTTCTCCTACGACACCGACCCAATCTCCAAACTTCGGTTGGTAATACGTACTCGGGTTTCTTTTTATTTATTTATTTTTTAAACGAAATCCTAACCCTGGGAAAAGCTGGGCACTTCTACAAGGACGTCGCTCTCCAGTAAAGGCATATTCAGGGCGGCACCTGTGAAGCGAGTTGGGCGCGCAGCTCTCGAATCTGCGCACCACAGTGAATCCGGGGCCTGTCCAACATCTGACCCATACTGGGAATTCGGTTTTTCCACCTAGGTCCTGGGGACTGTTTACCCCATTGCCCTTGTCTAGAGGGGGGCCAAACCACTGGGGGGTGGGGTGGGGGTGGGAGGAGAGAGACTTTCCTCACTGTGGCCCCGATACCCGGATGCTCCGGGGACTCGTGCAGCCGCCACCCATCCCGCCCCTTCCCTGGCACGGGCGCGGGCGCGCCAGCCACTCACAAACTCGAAGATGAAGAGCAGGTCGGGGAAGGTGGTGAAGACCGCGAAGCCACTGGGCAGGGTACTGCCACCCGACGCCGCTGCGGGGGCCATGCCGGTGTGCTGGCGTCGGCCTCGGGTCTGGACGCGCGCGGCTCCGGCTTTGCACTGACCGCTCGCTCGCTCTGCGGAACCCAGTGGCCCGGGCGCCCCCGCGCGCGGGTTAAGAGTAGGGGAGCCCGGGGCCGAAAAGGGAGGAGCCCTGGTCACCGTCCGCCCCGTCCCCGCCCAGGTCCCCGGTGCGCGCCCCGGGCGCCGCCCTTGACCCACCCGGAGAGTGCGCTGCGGGCTGGCAGAGCGGGAGACGGGAGACTGACTCCTGCGACCGACCTCCGGCGCCGCCTCCCACCCGGAGCGGGACAAAGCCCCTTTGGCGAGGCGCTTCGCACGCTTTGCACGTGATCACCATCCCTTAAGAAACAGAACCATCAATAACTACGCCCCGCGAACTCCCCAACGTGACACCCCTAGGGTCACCTTTGCTTTACCTGTTCTTAAGTTGGGTGTCCTTCATCTTTCCCCTGGGCGCGTTGATACGCGCGACCTTCGCGTTCCGGCTCAAGGTGGGAACAGTTACCCTCGGCTGCGGGCTGGCGGTCTGCAGGGCGGCGCCGAGACCAGCTCTGGCCACCCACGCCTTCTTCCGTCTGCTCTCAGTCTTGTGACACCCCCCCCTCCCCCGGAAAGGCTGGTGGGGGGTTGGGGGGCTGGGGCAAGTCTGCATGGAATTCAAGGGACAGGGGAAGGGGCACTTTTAGAGCAGATTTATTCCCTTCTCTCAGAGTGGGTATCCGGGGCTCCGTGTGTAGGAGGACTCCTTCTCACCATGTCCTCTGACTGCCTGGATTGTGCGCGTGTGTGTTTCCGGTCTATGATTTTACTTATTCTTTTTTTTTTTTTTTTTTGCCTTTATTTTTAAACAGGTATCAGACTCCAGTAGTTACCCATTTATTTTAATTTAGATACTGAGTTTTCTTCTACAAATCCTAAAGCCCCAAATCTGCTGTCAGTTCAGGACATGGCCCTGGCTCACACTTCCCAGTGCCTCACCCACAGCAGGTAGCAGGACACAGGGCTCCCTCTCTCCAGTGGGACCCTCAGTCTTTCCCCTCTACACAGCTCTTTTTCTCCCAGTTTCTATGGAGAGAAGTAAATTCTTGGACACATTTTCCAAAGCAAAAGTCCATGCCCATGAGCTGTTCATTCTGACTACTTATGGGGAGAGACCAGGCAATTGAAATGAGAAAATCCCACTGTGACTCTGTGAGCCTCAGGGCTGCTGGCTTTGGTGGCTTGAGTCCTAGGATGCCACTGTGTCAGGGCCCGTTAGCCTCTACCAGGTCCCCAGGGCCAGGACCTCTCCTGGCCAGGGTCAATGGAAGGGTTGTCCCTTGCTCCCTGAACACCTCATCTGACCCATAGTCCTTTGTTTGATGTTCACTTTCCTGACCACACTCTACCTCTTGCAGGGCGTCCACCACCCCCACCCCGTATCTGCCTGCCTCCTTCCCTGATGTATCATATCTCTGGTGTCTAGCCAAGAACCCAGCCCATGGTAAGCGCCCCAACCCATGCTGGGATGGACCCAGCCTTGTGTGTGCTGACCGCCCAAGGAGGAAATTAAATGACTCTGAACATAAAGAGTATCAGTAAGAAGAGATGGGTCTGTCTTCATTTTACAGCAGAGCTTTAGGAGGGTGCTCCGAGCCACTTGCAGATGATTTAGGTGGGTCTTATTTATAAGACGCCCAGGACATACTTTGGTTCCCAGCAGGATATGAAAAAACAACCCTGGTCACTAATAACTCACTGCAATGTTGTTGGTCTTCTTAGCACCATAGTGGGTGTGAATGCGGGGGTCAGTCCGGGTAGATGTGGGGCTTCTGTTAAAATAGTAACATGGTGGGTTTCTGCAAAGTAGAAGGTGACCATTGCTATGCCAGCTTGGGGGCACAGGAGGTTACTTCCAGCTTGTGTGCCAGGGGAAGGAATCGGGAAGGAGGTCAGGAACATTTTTAGGGAAACATTCATGGGACAGGACTTGCCAATAAACAATGTGGTTTGCTATTGAGGACTTTCACTGATGAGATATGGGGGCTCAGAGAGGTTAATAGTTGCCCAGGGCCACACAGCTGGTGAGAGGTGGAACTCAGCCTTGAACCTGAATAATGCTGTCTCCAATGCTGCAAGCACTTGATTAAGAGAATACTTAAGATGGTCAATTGCCAACCAAATGTCATGCTCCATGCAGCCACTCAAATCCAGTCTTAGAGGTCATCTCAAGCACGGCATGGGCACCTATTCCCTGGAGGGGATCTCTGCCTGTCGGACAGGGCTCTGAACTTTTCCTTCCCTGACTGAGTATACAGGAATGGAAATCATCATCCTGGTTTGTAGATGGGAAAGCTGGGTAAAGGTCAGAATTCAGAGAGCTACCCTGGGCCAGCACTTATTTCAAGGGATTTTCTTTTCTTTTTTTTTTTTAATGTTTTTTTTTTTTTTTTTTTAATTTCTAGGAGAGAGAGAGAGACAGTGTGAGCAGGGGAGGGTCAGAGAGAGAGTCACAGACTGAAACAGGCTCCAGGCTCTGAGCTGGCAGTCAGCACAGAGCCCGACGCGGGGCTCAAACCCACGAACCGTGAGATCATGACCCAAGCGAAAGTCGGACGCTTAACCGACTAAGCCACCCAGGTGCCCCTCAAGGGATTTTATTTTCATAGTCACCCCACCGCCCCACATTTCCACCCATGGCATGAAGCAATGAGGACAGCTCCTGGGCAGATGAATTAATGGCATCACAGCTGCCTTGGCCCCAGGAGAGCAGAGGAGAGCCATCATTGCTGATGGCCTACTAAGCGCCCAGCACCACCATAAGCACTTTGCCCATGTGACCTCAATTTAACCCCACCGAGCCCTTCCAGTAGGTGTCCTCCCACTATGAAGGCTCAGAGTGGAGAGGAAATGTGTCCAGACCACGCAGAAGGCAACTGGGCCTCCTGACTCTAAAAGGCAGACTGTCCCCACTGCCTCTGTGCCTACTAAATAAAATCCACACATTTAGAAACTAGAGATGGTGGTTGCCCATCAGAGAGCTGTCCCTGTTGCTTCCAGTGGCAACAAATTACTGCCTGTGATCTTTTTCGTTTGTTCCCAACTTTTTCTAGGTCCATGTTTCCTAGTGCCAGGGTGGTAGTCCCCGACCACCTGAGAGAGGCATCGCCAGGCTCTGAGATTCTGAGCACAAAGCAGGGACTGGCTTTGTCTAGGTGTCAAGGACAGGGATGGAGGGTGGAATGTCTTTAAAGTGGGAAGATAGAGGGGCGCCTGGGTGGCTTAGTCAGTTGAGTGTCCAACTTCGGTTCAGGTCATGATCTCATGGTTCATGGGTTCAAGCCCCAAGTCGGGCTCTGTGCTGACAGCTCGGAGCCTGGAGCCTGCTTTGGATTCTGTGTCTCCCTCACTCTCTGCCCTCTCCCTCTGGTGCTCTCTTTCTCAAAAATAAATAAACATTAAAAACATGTATTTTTAGAAAAAGAGGGAAGATAGAGTCCCTGCTCCCTAGGCGACTTCCATCCAAAAGGGACCTCATTCCATTCAAAGTCAATAGGCATCTAGACTGGTCCTGCACTGGGCACCTTCCCTGTCTCTGCAGGCTCAACGCTGAGAGGCGGCACGCTGGCAGTTGCTCTAAGCACCAGTGCACTGGGTGCACTGAAGATGTAACAGTAAGTGAATAAAGGCCCCTACCCTCAGTCGTACCATTAATACCAGTTCAGCAAGCGCAGGGCAACAGGGATAGCATGGGAGCAGGATAGCCATGATCTCTGCCTTTTAGAAGCTTCTGTGGTACAGGGAACAGATCAAACATTGCATAATAAATGCGAAAGGAAGTTTGGGGCTGGAAGGAGAATGCAGGGAGCCCCAAGAGCACATACCAGTGCAGCCTGGCTCGGCCTGGGGGTCAGGGAGCCTCTGAAGGTGTGAGTGAGCAGTGGTTGCCTAGGCGGAGGGGAAGCAACCTTCTCTGCAAAGGAATAGCATGTTCCAGGCCCCTGGCTGTCTCCTGGAGGAGCAGCGGGCCCTACTTTGCACACTGAGAGGGCTGTAGGTATGTATAAAGACAGAAATCCATAATACAAGCCCAAGGTACTGAGGTAGGCACAGGAGGTAGAATGTGAACAGCCACAGGAGTCCAAGACAGAGCAAAATCAGCACAGGCAGCAAGTTCTGGAAGAAGAGGGTGGGACTGAAGACAACAAGGGAGTGAAGACAGAGCCCATGCGGATAAGAGGGAGAAGCGGGCAGGCTAAGGGAGCATCAAGGATAAGTCCTTTGAGGCCAGCTGAGTCCTTTGATCTCTGTGGGGAGCAGATGGGCTCTTGGGGCAGAGCTGGTAAGGCGGGCTAGGCATAGGAGAAAAGAGGCAACATTCAAAGGGTAGAAAGCACACATCAAGCTTCCTCATTTCCCCCTTTCAGCCTGGAGAATGACTGGGCTCATTGTCTCTGCCCCTTAGTGGGGCTGGACCCTGGGCTTCTCCACGAGAGCTCACAACCTGCCTGGGGACTTGCTCCCAGAATCTGGCCCATGTCGCCTGAAATATCAGTAAATGTCAGATGCACCGAGCAGGGCTGGGCCAGTGGCTCCTCGGAATGTAGCCTCGGCAGGTTTGGGGCTGGCCTGCTCCCAGGTTAGCACTTTCCTTCGAGGTTCCGCTTGCAATACCCCTCAGATAGCCTTTGCCACACAGTGTGTTTCTCAGAAGGAGAAGCTGTTATTGAGTAAATATCAGGATTGGGCAGATACATCCCAACAACCTTGTTCCCCAGGCTTTTTACTCTCAAGCTCACTTCACCCTGGGCCTTTCTCCAAAGTCCTCCCCATGGGAAAAGGTCCCCTCCTGGACGACCAGGACCCCACCTTCTAGAGCAGCCACTTGCCCTCCAGCCTTTGAGACTGTGAAGGAAACCTTTAAGCTCCCACTGGCCGTGTCGGTGGGCCTTGACTTGGCACCTCTCTTTAGCATTTCTGTTTTCTGTTGGGAAAAAATATACTTACAGGTAGAAAACACAGAGAAGAGCATTGTACCAGGGCCCCTTGATTTCTTCTAAACCAAGGCAACCGTTTTCATCTCTGCATATTATCTCTTAGAACTCATGAAGAAGTGGGCTTTTACCCCTGAAGCTTCTATTTCCATGTAGTGACTTGTCTATTTATCCAGCTTCAAACGTACCTTCCCAGTGAAAGGCTCAAGCGCCCGCGCACAGGTAACCAGGCTGGAAAGGGAGGTAGGTGTGGGAGCCTCAGTGGTAGGGGTGAAGCTAATGTACCTGCAAACCATGAAGGCCTTAGCCAAGGCCAGTGTGAATTTTCTTCTGGACAAAGAGAGGGGAAGTCCAGCAGGTGCCCTTGAACCTTCAGTGTTTGGAACTTGGTCAGTACCCACTCCTCAGAACAGAGCCAAAAGAAACAGAGGTCTAGGGGCCAATGCAGAGATCTCAGAGTTGGCCTTGGGACCCTGGAGATCTGGACTAGCATGAGATCAGAAAATACAATAAAATCATAAAACCTCAAGGAGACAGAATATGAAGCTTGTGCAAAAGAAGAATGAATATTCTTATGGAGAATAGTAGGAACTTGCAAATTCATCTCTGGGTGCCCAGTGTTTAGTACAGTGCCTGGTGCACAAGAGCAATGAGTGTTTGTTGGCCAGGAAGAGAGGTGGGAGAAGGGGAGAGAAAGAAAGGGAGAGGAAAAACTTGGCATTCGGGCAGGCTTCTGGAAAGTGGGGGAGTCCTTAGCCTCCACTGAGCTCTTTTGCTTGTTCCCAGCTTCTTCTAGTTTCCATTGTTGTTCCATTGGTTTCCTCAACTTGCCAACCTTGACACAAAGTGTGTCCTTTGGGTAAATTGATTCCTATCATGATAAACAGACCTGTTTTTCTAGCTCTTGGCTGCCCTGGGTCTTTATTTAAGACTCAGAGCAGCCAAGACCTTAGAAGGCAGAGAGGGGATCCGCTGCTTCCTCACCCAGATGATAGATGAGGAGGCTCCAGGGAGGTGCATGCCGGGGGTGTGCAGGAAAAAGCCTGACTGAAACAGTGGGCAGCAACCACAGCTCATGGGGAGCGGGGCTGGGCCCTTGTCTGACCAGCCCAGCTGGCTTGGAGAGCAATCTTGACCGTGCAGTGCTCGCCATTGCATCTTGGGAAATGGTTCAGACCCCATCATCCTCTCCCCTAAATCCCATAAATGTCAGCCAGACCAGGATCAGGCATTGCCCGTTTATCTGAGACACAACATCCTCTCCGCCCCTCCCCTCACCTCTCATCGGTTGCTCAGAGGGGACAGCTTTGTGGGAAAGGATGATCTAGTCTCAAGGTGTCCACTCAGCATAGGACAAGTCACCCAGACACATGAGGTCTGTGTTCCCAATGTAGGATGCCATGCCGGTGCCAGAAAAGAGAGAGTAGGCATCCATGTGCTGACATAGGAAGATGGCCAAGAGAGTCTCTTTTGGAGGAGAAAAGAGGAAATTGCAGACGATGCATAGAGTATAATTCATGTTGTTTTTTTAAGAACATATGATTTGTAAATGCAGAGATAAATAAGCACTTGGAAAGACAGAAGCTGCACTTTTCATGGTGATTCCTTCTGGGGGCAGAATTAGTGGGTAAGGGAGAGGTGGGGCTGAGGGAGGAGAGAGAAGTCACTTTTTTCTTACGTGATAGATATAGCAAGTCAACTTGTAATTGGAAAACCCATTAAAGGAAAGCACATCTTAGCTCCAGCCTGTGACATGTGGAAGTCTCTGTGTGGAGGTCTCTGTCACGTTGGGAACTCCTGCATGGTGCAGAGCGAGCTAGCTGAGGGCAGGATCTCAAGGCTCCATGGTTCTAGAATCGTCATCGTTTTTCTCCCTACACTCAAATGGCCTTAACCTCTGACAGGCTAGAGGTGTGGCTGGACCGAGATGGCTGCACCCCTGAGGCCAGGGACCGGGAGGCATGCCCTGGAGACCCCTGGCTGATGAATACCCCATGCTCTCGGCTTGCTTGCGCTGCCTCAGGTCATCTGGTCATTACAGCCCTCTTGCCCTGGAGTTTCCTTCCCACAAGAAGAAACTGAACATTCCAGCATCCGACCTCCTGAACTTTGGTCTCTGGCTTCCTCTTCTGCATGTTGCCTCCCACAGAGATGGCCACAGCTGGGGTCAGGGCTGTGCCCCTAATTTTATCATAAATGTCATCCTCCCTCTCGTCCCATGTTGAATATACATTTAATGAGAGACCTTGGAGAGCCCTCCGATTCTAGACAGTGAACTTGAGACTTGGGTTAAAAAATCTCTCTTCTGCTATTTTCTCACTGTACAATTTCAGACATATTACTTGATTTCTGTGCCTTGGTTTCCTTGTTTATAAAAAGGCAAGAGTGATCCCTCTCTCACAGAGCTCTGTGTAGATTAAGTGAGATAATGTGTGTCGAGTACTCTCAGTGTCTGTCATGAGATAAACCTGAAGACAGGAAATTTGGTATTAATCTGTGCTCACAAAATCCCTCTGGATTCATCACCAACCTGTGTGTGTCTTTCACACACCTTCACTCTTAGATGTTTTTCCCCCTACTTAGATGCAGATGCCATTAGTGAACATTCTGGCTCACCTCACACACCTGCCTCACTGCCTCATTTCCTGGCGGTCAACTCCCTGGCCTAAGGCGGTTTCTGTTCCTTCTTTCAGCAAGTAGAAGATTCTGTTTTAGTCCCTGCAGGAGCCATCAACCATGAATTCATCTAACTCAGAAAATGGGAAGGCCACGAGAGCCAATCCCTCCGTCAGCAGGTGACCAACAAAACCAAAGGATGACAATGTGTGAGTGTCACTGCTGCCTAATTTTGAGCTCTTTTTAAAAAATTTTATGGAGCTCCTGGGTGGCTCAGTTGGTTAAGTGTCCAACTTAAGCCCAGGTCATGATTGCACAGTTCATGAGTTCAAGCCCCGCATCAGGCTCTGTGCTGACAGCTCAGAGCCTGGAGCCTACTTTGGATTCTATGTCTCCCCCTCTCTCTGCCCCTCCCCTACTAGCACTTTCTTACTCTCTCAGAAGTAAATAAACATTAAAAAAATTTTTTTAAAAATTATTTCGAGAGAGAGAGAGAGAGAGAGTGTGTGTATATGAGAGAGAGAGAGAAAGAGAGAGTCAGGGAGAGGTGCAGAGGGAAAGACGGAGAATCTTAAGTAGGCTCCATGCTTAGCACAGACCCTGACTCAGGGCTCCATCCCATGACTGTGAGATCATGACCTGAGCCAAAATCAAGAGTCAGATGCTCAACCAACTGAGCCATCCAGATGACCCCAAGGTTGTGAAGCTTTGTCCTATGTTTTCTTCTAAGAGTTTTATGTCTTACATTTAGATCCTTGATCGTTGTGAGTTAATTTTGTGTACAGGGTTAGGTAAGGGTCCACTTTTATTTTTTTGCACACGGGTATCCAGTTTCCCAAGCACTGTTTGTTGAAAAGACTGTCCCTTTCCCATTGAATGGTCTCGGCATTCTTGTAAAATATTATTGGACCATAAATGCGGGGGTTTAAACCTGGGCTCGTATTTCTACCCCATTGGTCTATATGTCACACTGCTTTGATTACTGTAGCTTTGTCGTATGGTAGTAAGCTTTGAAATCAGGGAGTGTGAGAAGTCCTCCAGTTTTGTTCTTTTTCAAGAGAGGATTGGCTATTTGGGGATCCTTGAGATTCTATATGAATTTTAGGGTAGGTGTTTCTGTATCTGTAAAAAACGTCATTGGGATTTTGATAGGAATTGCATGGAATCTATAAATCCTTTGGGTAGTACTGACGTTTTAACAATATCAAGTCTTCTAATTTATGGACATAGGGTGTGTTTCCATTTATTTATGTCTTTTTTCATTTCTTTCAACCATGTTTATAGTTTTCAATGTGAAAGACTTTTACCTCCTTGGTTAAGTTAATTCCTAAACATTTTATTCTTCTTGACGCTTTTGTAAATGGAATTGCTTTTGTAATTTCCTTTGCAGATTGTTAGTTGTTCATGTACAGAAATGCAACTGATATTTGTGTGTTGATTTTAGTATCCTGCTACTTTTCTGAATTCATTTTTTTTAGTTCCAGTCGTTGTTTTTGGTGGAATTTTTAGGGTTTTCAATACATAAGATCACATGGTCTACAGAGATAGGGCTACTTCTTTTTTTTCCAATTTGAATACTATGCTGGTGGTTACTATTTTTTAAAAAAGGTTTTATGTTTTTATTTTATTTTGAGAAACAGATACAGAGAGCAAGCAGGGGAGGGGCAGAGAGAGAGGGAGACACAGAATCCAAAGCAGGCTCCAGGCTCTGAGGTGTCAGCACAGAGCCCGATGAAGCGCTTGAACCCATGGACTGTGAGATCATGACCTGCGCCGAAGTCGGACACTTAACCAACTGAGCCACCCAGGCGCTCCTGGTGGTTACTATTTTTACAGTTTTGAAAAAGGTCACCACATTGCAAGTGCTGTCCTGAGTTTCTCATGTGTTTTAACTGCTACTACATTTGTGTTGATTGCTATAGGCTTAAAGCAATTTTACTGCTTTTTTTTGTTGATTGATTTGCTCTTATATCAGGGCATATTTCTACTTTCTGGTCACCAAATTCTTGCACAGGAAAGCAGGAATAAACCAGGTGGCTGGTCACCAACAACCCTTGGCTCAAAAGCCCACAAGTTGGGACCAGAGGAGAAGCTGTATTCTTAGCTCCCGGTTCTGAGTTCTGTCGCCAGGACATCCAGTAGAGGAAAAGACTGACTTGGGTTGTTTACATCAGCCGTGGCCTGATGGACCGGGTTGGTGGCAGGGAGAAGAGGGTCCAGTTCTGGAACAGCAGGAGTGGAACGAGCAAATCTGTGCAGGACAGTGGGTGGGCGGGACCACAAGGAAAAGAATGGTGGGAAAGGAGAGAGGATAGAGCCCTAGAAAGCAGAAATGACAGTGAGGCCAGAGCCCTGGGCTTGTGGATACTGGACAGGCAGCCTGATTTCTCTCTCATCAGCTTCATACCAAAGCCCATGAACTCTCCAGAAGGTTTCACCCATCTGTCATCCTTTTCCACTTCCCCACCTCCCTGGTCCAAACCCGAGGCTTCTCTTGCCACGGCCACTCTGCAGCCTCCTTGCTGGTCTGGAACTTTCTCAGGCCATGGTCAGGACACATCACACCTGTGTTAACAGCCTTCTGGTGGCCTTTCCTCCAAAGTGCTGGCTGGCTGGTCCTTGTGCACCTCAACCTCGTCTCAGTTGTTAGCTAGGGCAGTTCAGGGTCTTACCACCCTTCCTTTCCACTCCTCAAACAGAGGAAGCACGTACCCACGTCAGGGCCTTTGTGTTCCCTCCACTTGGAGGGCTCAGCCCCATGATCTCTTAGACCTTCCCTACAAGTTGCCCATCCCAGGCGCCCCTTCCTCCCCACATCACATATTATGCCTCCTTGATCATGTCTCGTGGCACTTTTTTTTAGCAGAAAATTGTCCAGTAAGTCCTTGTTTAATGAATGCTTGCCCTCTGGAATGCCTGCCTCATTCTATGAGCCCAGAATAATGCTGGCGTGGAGAAAGTCCTTAAAAATAGTTGTTGAGCGAGTAAATGGATCCCATAAGGTGATAGAGAGAGACCCTTTGAGAAATAGGAAGCCAGTCTAACTCATCAAGCATTGCTGGTCCTTGTTGTTTCTATGGATGAGAATTAATCTGTGGTTAGCACCTGATGCCAAGCACCTGGAGCCAGTACCGTGGCTGCATCCTGGGATGGGGACCCGTGGGTCTGTGGGCAGGGGCAGGAAGCACCATGTCCTGAACTGTCTAAGCTCTGGTTCGTGATCTGTGCTGCCTCGGTGATGCTGCCCTACTTGCTCAATTCTCCCATCCATATCTTCATTTTTTTCTATCTCCCATCAATATCCTCATTTTTTCTTCCCCTTCGAGGACCAGGCAGAAGTCCCTCAATCTGCTCTCATTTTGCCCTAGATGTCTGGTGTGATGCCCACAGGTCTTTGCACAGTGACCAGAGCCTTCCTTGCCCTTCTCTGCCTCTGTGCATTTGCCTTCCACCCTCTCTTCCACTTAATGAATCTCGACTCCAGGTACCACTTGCGTGGCCCCCACTACCTCTTCTGCACCCCCTAGGATGGCTCCTTCCCAAGAGCTCTTGTGGTGCTTTTTTCACCCAGCATCTCTCCTACAGTAAGTATTTGTTATCCCATGGAAAGGGCTTGGGAACTTCTCAAGGAAAGAACAATCTTAGTCATCTTTCTCTCCTTAAGGCCTAGAGCATACATGTTTGATAAACGAGTGAATGACTGAGCCTGTGAATGAATGAGTGACTGAGTGAATGAATGACCTGTCCCTCCTGGCTGTCATGATGAGTCTATGCTGGTTGTGACATGGGACTTGCAGGGGATAGATATGGAATGGCTGCAAAGTTTGTCCTTTGTGGCTGACCTTGGAAGCAGCCTACTCACACTCAGCCCTAACTTGCTTTCTTCTTTATTCGAGACATTGAGTTTAGTGAGGTCCTGGGTCCCCGTAAGCTGCATGGCAGCTTCCCAGGACCAGTGCTTCCCAGCCTTTCCTGAGTCAGAAAGCGTTTGGCGTATCGGTTTCTTGGACAATTTACAAATGGTACAGAGCATGGAGCTGAAAGGGCAGTGTTTTGTATCAAAAGCCCACAGGCAACTTCTGGACAGCAGGAGCCGCCCAGAGAGCAGAGAGCGCAGGAGACCGGAAGAGGAGGCTGCTAAACTCCTCTAATGAGGGAATTTCTGAGGGCAGTAACAGGAATGCCTGCTGATTTTCATTTGAATGGCTTTTTAGAAACTTGTTGGTGGAAGCCCCATTTAAGGAGAGCCGATTTGTAAGTAGCAGCATCAGTGAGCTTCAGTAGACCCTGGAAATGAGGTATATGGTTCCCGCAGAACTCAGAAAGGACTACAAGAAGTCAGATGTCCGTCATGAGTGTGTGCCAGCAACTCTCCGTGGAGGAGGATTTTGTCATCAGTGTGAGGTCACGGCCACCACAGGCCAAGGTGGATGCAGGTAAGATCTTGCTCGTGAAGACTGCTTGATGGCAGAGCTGCTGCTGTGTCCCATGAGTGTGGACTTGGGTCCCTTCGCAGGGTTTTAAACCGTACATTTTATTATTATTCAGGTATGGCGAGGGCCACAGAAGTGTTTTCAGAGTGCCGTTGAAAAGACAGTTTGCTACTCACGGTTCCCAAGAGAAGTTATATAATTTTTCTAAAGGAAATTTTGGATTTTCAATCTAGTCAGATTATGGATCATTGTTTCAACTTAATTGTATATATATATATGTGTGTGTGTGTGTACGTATATGTGTAAATTTATTGTTTAAATTTTAAAAAAATGTTTATTTTTGAAAAACAGGGAGACAGAGTGTGAATGGGGGAGGGGCAGAGAGAGAGAGGGAAGCACAGAATCCAAAGCCAGCTCCAGGCTCTGAGCTAGCTGTCAGCACAGAGCCGGATGCGGGGCTCGAACCCACGAACCGCGAGATCATGACCTGAGCAGAAGTTGGACACTTAAACAACTGAGTCACCCAGGTGCCCCTAAGTGTATAATTTAATCATATAAATATTAAATATATTTCTCCCTAGATCCAGGCTTCTTTCTTTCTTTCTTTCTTTGGTGGAAGGGGTAGGAAGGGAAATTTCTAGCAGCCTAAAGTGTAGTTTTTGGTTTTTATCTCTGATAACTGATAGTTTGGACCTTCTGGGAGGTTACAGGGAAAGGAGGGGAAGAGGTGTCCCTTCCCAGAGGTCAGGGATTGCATTCAGGAGAGCCTCTCCTTGGGATAGTGCAGTTAGCCGCCACATCCCAGGTATCGGTCCCTCTGCTCGTTAATTGCGGGGATACTTACTCAGGCCCAAGCACACCGGCTAGTGGACTCACATCATTTAAGCAATTCAGTAACTTCTGCAGGAGTTGGGGGTGGGGAGAGTGCGTGACTCAGCACGCCCCTGAGGGCCTGGTGGTCAGGAAGTATGCAGGTGACAAGGAGGTATGAAGCAGCAGAGAAGACTGCACCCCCTCACCCCAGAAGAAATCGACAGTGAGACCTGGCATGTGGGCTCTTGTTTTTCTTTCATTTTGTGGGAAGTCCGACCAACAGCTTCTTCCACAGGGTTGCCCGAAACACACAGGGCAAACCAGGGTTCTACCCCAAATACTAATAAAGAAAAGGGACGTTGAAGAAGTGGTGAGCTCCTGGAGAAGGGCCTCCACTAAACACTGGCTGTTCTGGAAACACATTGGGACCCCCAAGCGGGAAAAGCATGGCTCAGGGGGCCTATTGCCATAGAGCAGCCCCTGCCTGAGGTCGTGTGCAGTCCCCAGAGTTTGGTCCGTTAGCAACATTCGCACGCTGAGGAAATTTGGGTAGGGAGAGAGATGCAGCAGCAGGCCACAGGGCTTTCACACAGCCCCAAGTTCTGTTCCAAGCCCCCCTCGCCGAGGTCTGGAACCAAATAATAAACCAAGAGCAAGTCTCCCGACAGAACCACCCAAGGGCCAGCAGCCACGGCCACGCCATCCTGCTCACAGCACCAATTGTTTTCTAAGATGTAAAGGTTCCTTTGATGGGGGACACGACACAAAGGCGCTCACACAGATGAAAGGCGGACTCTGTTACTTTCAGCTTCAAACCAGAGCAAGCGGCCAGGCAGGGCCACACAGGAACTCGCGCCAGGGACGAGGTGATGAAAAGGCAGCGGGGGCTGTAGGGTGCACGGGGGTGTGCCACGCGGGTCTCTCAGGCCCCCTGTGGATTGGCTAACTTGAGTAGTGTCTCAGACTCTGAGAAGGACAGGCTTCGGGACAGTGGAAGGGCTGCGCCCGGCTGTCTGGTTTGGGCTGGTACATGGGCCCCGGAGTGTGAGAGCCCCATAAGGGAAGTGGTGGGGGCTTGGCGGCTCAAGCAAGGCATCTGACCAGCCTCTACCATGGCCTCCAAACCGTGTCAAGACAGCATTAAAGAAAACAAACTATTGGGGCGCTTGGGTGGCTCAGTCAGTTAAGTGCTCAACTTCGGCTCCGGTCATAATCTCATGGTTCAGGAGTTCTGGGTAATTTTTTTTTCAGTCAATCATCAGATGTTTATTGAGCCCTTGCTGTGTGCTGAGCATTATGCTTGGTGGGATGGGGGACACTCAGAAGCAGACAGAAGTCTCTGGCTTGAGGAGCTTATAATCTAGTTTGAAAGGAGAGGTGGAAAGATGAGAGTACAAAGACCATGGCCTCAGCCAAGACTGGGTGACATCCCACGAACAGTGTGGATGCCATGGGAACAGTGGGCTTCAGGTGGAAGAGCCGGAAAGGCAGAGGTACGGGCCTTGGGCTTGAGCGAGGTGTGCCTCTGGCGAGTGTAGAGAAACCCGGCTGAATAGTAGGGCCTGGATGAGGTGTGCAGCTCTCAGGGACGGAGTCATTGAACTTGCCTGAAGTGGCACCATGGACCAAAGGGAGAAAAACTGCACAGTGCGGGAGACCAGGAAATCTGGGCCCCTAATTCTCCACTGAGGCCCCGGGTGAAAGGTCCAGCTTGTCAATGGCTGAGCAATCCACAAAACCTTGGGGGTAGTTGTTGGCCTGGAATGGGCGCCGCGGGACCTTGGTGATGTGGGTGTTGTCATCACAGACAAGATGTGAGAAGGACATTTTCTGTAGAGAGTCCTGCTGCTTCTCTGTGAAGACCCCAGGGTTTTCCCACCAGACTCTGTCTCCATTACCCCCGCGTCAGGCTCTGAGCTATCAGCACTCAGATAGCTCAGAGCCTGGGGCCTGCTTCGGACTCTGTCTCCCTCTCTGCCCCTCCCCTGGTCATACTCTATCTCTATCTCTCAAAAAATGACCAAATGTAAAAAAAAACACCCTATATTATAACTGGCATGGGTGGCTGGGGTCTTTTCCAAGGCTGAGGGAGGAATATCTCAGCACCCCTCGGACCTGCTCATTGAAACACACCAGATGGGAACCTCTGGTCCAGGCTCAGTCATGGTAAAGCTATTCCCAGTTATGAGTTCAGGCCTGGGCATGTACCACAACCCTGGGAAATTATAAAATTCATTTGTTCAGTTCATTTATACGTGTATCCCACTGATACCTATGGGGGCCTTCCTCTTTCCCAGGCACTGCTGTGGGCCCTGGGAAGTTTTCCCTGGACAGCACAAAATCCCTTCACAGAGCCTGCGCACTAGTGGGAGAGGTCTCCTAAAGTGGCGCTGGGTGTTTGGGTCCCTCTGCTCACCTGGTTGGAACTGACACCTAACGTTCAGGGGTGAGCGGGGGCTGTGTCTGGCCCCCTCCTTGGGAGGGTTGTTTGGCTCAGAGGCCTTATCTATGGAGCAAGAGGGGGGGAGCGAGCAGTTAGGCCACTGAAGTTCCTTTCCAGTGTGACCAGATGCCAAGGTGGCCCAAGACAATAGGCCTTAGTTTTAGGCCTTACACTGCAAAAGGATGCTCCTGAGATGTGACCTTTTTATTTATGTCTTTGGACCTTATTATTGAAGAGACGATGCTTGGGGCTGTGGCAGCCTCCCTGAGATAATGAAGAAAAAGCCACGGAAACAACAGAGAGGCTGACCTAGGACCCAGCTATGATGGAGCCACAGAATTAATCAATCCTGAAGTGCCACAACTCCGGTCTTTTCATTATGTGAGGAATGGCCCTAAATTCTTACAGTCTGAGTCATTTGGGGTTGGGGATTCTGTTCCTTGCACTCAGAAGCAGCCCAATTCAGTGTTCATACCACACGATTGCATGCATGTCAGGGGCCCTAACTCTACAGGAACTAACTTAAAGCAGTTGTGGGTTCCTTCTGTCTGTGTGTGTCTGTTGAGCCATTTATATATATAAAATAAAAATCCAAGAAATCCCAATGTCCCATAGGAGGGAACTGGAGGGAAGAAGTCCACTGGGGGGCTACCCAGCTCTGGAGAGCCTGGGTGTGGTCCTCCAGGAAGGATGACTCCTGTCGGACAGGACTTGGAGGTCAGCGGGGCTAATGTGGGTCATGGGCCATCTGGGCTGTGGGGGACCTTGGACTCCGTGACCCACACTTAACCAGACAAGAGGAAACTAGAAGAGGGAGAGTCCTCTTTGCTGTTGCCACTAATGACTTGAAGACCCAAGAAGCACCAATGACTTGACCCCTGGGCCAAGCCCCCAGGAAGAAAGGAAGCTTTTGTGAAGGGTGAGTCTCTGGCAACCTGCCCTAGGGCCAGAGAAAACTTGCCTGTGGGCGGTTGGTGTTTGGGGGCACTTCCTTGCAGCCTGTGACTTGCAGGCAAGGTTGTTGGTGCAAGAAGGTGTTATCTAGAGCCATCTCCTACCTCCCCTTCTGAGAATTAGAAGGCGGAAGTAGCTCTGTACTGAGCACATATTAAGGACCTTTTCACCCATGATCGCAAATCTTTATAACCATCCTATGAACAAATAAAGGGATGTTCAGAGATGCCAGTGTCTTCCTAAGCCCACACACAGGGGGAGACCTGGGGGAGCCTGGTATAAACCTGTCTGACCCAGAATGCAGGGCCTGCTTCCCACCTCCCCTCACCCCCTGGTTACCATCCTGGGTATCCAAAGCCTTGGGCTGTGGCCACAGTGGCCAGCCACAGTGGCCTTGGGCACATTCAACCTTTACCTGGCTCCTGAGCCTCAGTCTCCCCATCTGTAAAGTGGGGGTGGTGCACCCCAAGATGGATGTGTCTGGTGCCGGACACAGAGCAACCCTTGACCACTGCATAACCTGCCTCCCAGTGGACTGCCTCTTAACTTTCCATCCAAGAAAAAGAGGAGGCAGCACAGATGATGGCATCAGGGAGTCAGGCCCAAGGCCTTCAGGCAAATCACAGATGACTCCATTTTCTTGTTTTCCCCACTGCAAAGCCCAAACAGGAGGCCTCTGGCCTCACGGCCCCTGATATGCTGAGAGCTGGAGTGACTGTGTGCATGTAAGGGTGGGGCTGCCCGCAGCCTTCAGGGTTTATAGCCTGGCGACAGACCCTGGAATGTAATCTGAGTTTCCATCACTCTACAGCTGGCGCAGAACTGGCCATCACCAGCCCATGCTGGCCTGGACTGCCAGTCCCTGGGTACCTTTGATACTCTGTTGGTGCTGGACTGGTAGGCCTGGAGCCCAGGGCACCCACAGCAGGACTGACCAACTCGTGGGAGGGCTGGGTCTCCACCCCTGCAGCTCTGCCGGCTCTAGCAGCACCAGATGAAGTGCTCATGTGAGAACTTTCTAGCTCCCAGCCTCCTGGAATCGTTGGTGTATGTGGTGGCTGAGGGGCAGGGACAAAGGGGGTCCTAGGAATTGGTCCTCAGTGGGCACTGTGAGGCCTTCTGGGTGCCAGGTCATATAACGTGAGTTCAAGTCCACTGCTGTGGCCCCAAAGCTGTGGCAAGTTATTTCACTCTGCTAAATCTCAGTCGTCCAGTCTGTGCAGTGGGTACGCTAGTGGTACCTCCCCTTAGGGTTGCTGAGGGATTGGACAGGTCTTCCCTGTCTTGTGCCCATACCATAGGATGGCTAGTAAAGGAGAGCCCCAGGCACTAACTATGATCCGGAGGCCCTTCCCATCTCTCCCCGCTCTGTACACCCAACCCAAGCTGCGTTCCCCCGGCCCAGGACAGCTTCTTCTCCACTCCCCAAATCCTGCTTCTCTGGCAAACTCCTCCATGAAGCTTCTAGCCTGCAGGAAGCTCAGGGCGCAGACTGGAGGCACTCATTTGAGACATTGTTTAGCCCAGAGTGGGAGCCAAATGCAGCAGTGTGGAGTCAAAGAGGTCCCATGTGGCATCTGTCTCATAGCTATCGTCTGGGGGCCTCCCGCTTTCCCTTCTTCATGCCTCTGCTCCTTAAAAATCTTGCACCTTGCCATGTACCCTCACCCTCCATGAAGCCGTCTGCTGCCAAGGTGCTACTGAGTGCGTTTTCCCCAAATCCATGTGGTGAAGTCATAACTCCCACTGCAGTGGCATTTGGAGGGGGGACTCTGGTTAGCCGAGGCCATGGGGGTGGGGACCCACGATGGGCTTAGTAGCTTTATAAACCAGAGCTTATGCTCTCTCTCTGCCATGTGGGGACGGACAGAGAAGGCAGCTGTCTACAGCCGGGATGAGAGCCCTCTCCAAGGACTGAAACTGCTGGCACCTTGGTCTTGGACTTCCCAGCCCTCCAATTTATTTATTGAGAAATAAACGTGTGCTGGGTGAGCCACCCCGTCTATGTTGTTTGTTTAGCAGCACGAGCTCATTAATAGGCAAGGGGAGCACCTCCACCCTTTGTCTCTGGCTGTGAATCCGCAACGATGTTTAAGCTCTGCCCCGTGGTCTGTGTGCTAAACCCCACTGGCTCTGTCGGGGAAGCATTGCAGGGACGCTCATTGCCCAATGTAAAGATAAGAATTGGAGGCGCAGGAAGACGAGGGGACAGCTGGAAAACAGCAGAAACTAAGATTTGCTCCCGGTTCTCTTGAGCTCCAGGGTCCCTGCCTTTACCACAGACCTATATTGTGCTGCAAACCAGCAAAGTTGTCCCTGTGTCTCAGTAATTCAAATTTAAAACTTATTTGTACACTCGCAGTTTGCCAAATGTACATGACACTCAACTATGCATATTGCCAGGGCTGTCTCCCAGGGCAAGGAAGGGCCTGGAAGCCAAAGCTTTGTGGCAAAGCCTCCCCTGCTCGTGCTCTAGGCCATCAAACCTTACAAATAGCTGAAGAGTAGATTTATTCAATAGCAGGATATTTTGAAATAACAGCCTTCATAATGCAAATTAAGAGCCATACATAAAAATTGTGACTCCTGGGGAGAAATCAGGTCTTATCTTGACTAGACTTTCCCTGTTTTAAACATGGCTTTGGGGTCACTCTGGCTCTCTCTGACCAGCCCTCTACAGAAGACCTCCTCTCTGACATCTTTTACTGTCCATGAGGAAGTTTTTGGTTTGAGAAATGTTAGACAGAGGTTACTCTGCTTTAATATACAATTCATTAAACTCACAAAAGACTAGTTTTCATTTAAGCATTGAATTTTAGCCAACAAATTTAAAAATTTTTTAAGGCTTATTCATTTTTCAGATACAGAGAGAGACAGATTTATTTATTAAGTTTATTTTATTTATTTATTTTGAGAGAGAGAGTGTGAGCAGGGGAGGGGCAGAGAGAGAGGGAGAGAGAGCATCCCAAGCAGGCTCACGCTGTCAGCGCAGAGCCAGACATGGGGCTCAATCCCATGAACTGTGAGATCATGATTTGAGCCGAAATCAAGAGTTGGATGCTTAATCGACTCAGCAACCCAGGCACCATAAAGATTTTATTTATTATTAAAAAAACTTTTTTAGGGGCGCCTGGGTGGCTTAGTCGGTTAAGCGTCCGACTTTCGCTTAGGTCATGATCTCGCGGTTCATGGGTTCGGGCCCTGTGTCGGGCTCTGTGCTGACTGCCAGCTCAGAGCCTGGAGCCTATTTCAGAGTCTGTATCTCCCTCTCTCTCTCTCTGACCCTCTCCTGCTCACGCTGTCTCTCTCTCTCTTTCTCTCCTAGAAATAATTAAAAAAAAACATTAAAAAAAACCTTTTTAAATGTTTATTTAGTTTTGAAAGAGAGAGACAGAGAATGACTGGGGTAGGAGTAGAGAGAGAGGGAGACACAGAATTCAAAGCAGGCTCCAGGCTCTGAACTGTCAGCACAGAGCGCAACATGGGGCTCAAACCCACAAACCCCGTGATCATGACCTGAGCCGAAGTCGGATGCCCAACTGACTGAGCCACCCAGGAGCCCCTAAAGATTTAATTTTTTTAGAAATCTCTACAACTAATGTGGGACTAGAACTCACAACCCTGAGATCAGGAGTCATGTGCTCCCCTGACTGAGCCAGCCAGGTGCCTCAAGTTCTCTCAAACACATCAACATCGTTGGTAAATTTAGGATGTTCTAACTTAAAATCACAGACCTTGATTGATGACACATTTAAAATTTTACTAGCCAGATTCTTTTAGAGTTGACAAGACCCCTAGAACATGGACTATATACAAATTTACATGAGAAATCACTACGAATTTGATTCACTCTTCTTTTCATTCCAAACCCACCTGGGCTGTGGTTGCACAGACAGGGAGGAGCCTGGTGGGCAGAGCAGAGAGGAGGGAGGTGGAAGCAGAGGGCCTCGAGCCAAGCTAGAGGGGCTTTCATCACACCTGCCTCGCAGATGCTCTGGGATCTGCGTGTGGAAAGCACAAGGTGAACTGCCAGTAGCGGAGAAAGATGCTCAAGGGGTGTGTATGGTAGGAGCCATTTAGCTTCACATGTGAGCAGCAGGTAGTAGCATGGAAATGTCATCGGAGGCACCCATAGACAGGAGGGGCTGGACCCTAAAGCATAGAATGAGGGGCCAAGTGCAATCTTCTAGAATTTGAGAAGCCTGGTTCTCCACTTGACCATCTGAGAATGTGGAGGATGTCAGGGCACAGGTGGGCAGCTGGCATCAAGTCAAGGGCTTTAAGGAGCCTGCCTGAAGAGTTTTTTTTTTTTTTTAAGTTTATTTGTTTATTTTGAGAGAGAGAAAGAGAGTGGATGAGAGCAGGGTAAAGGCAGAGAAAGAGCGGGAGAGAGAGAATCCCAAGCAGGCTCTACGCTGTCAGCACAGAGCCCTTTGTGAGCTGGATGCCATGAACCTTAAGATCACAAACCAAAACCGAGAGTCAATTCTTAACCGGCTGAGCCATCCAGGCGCCCCCTGCCTGAAGAGTTTAACCTGTGACCCGCAGTGTGACGGGCATACAGACTGGTCTCCGATTGAAAACTCCTGAGAGGGAATGGCAGGCTGGCAGCCTGATTTCACGTTGGACCCCACGTGGGTCATGGCACAGGAGGCCAGGGGGGTTTGCCATGGACCAGACAGGGACTAGGCAGCGAAGGAGGGGGCTGAAGTGGCTTCAGCAAACTTGGAAGAGGACCACACGGAGGGGCTGGGAGTGAGGCTGGTGGCCCGAGTTTCCTTAGAAAGCAGCCAGCGTGGACAGAGCCACATGCTCCTCAGTCAGGGTCTGCAGGCCAAAGGGGCACAGCAAAGCGGCTGAAGGGCAGGGAGTGGGGGTGGGGCATCTCCATAAAAATCACGAAAACACCTGTCTGAGAAAGAGGCGGCTTCCCACCTCTGCTGGTACCAGATCACGCCACAGGACCTGTCCCCTAAAGTCCTTCCCATGGCCATTCTGGCCTCTTTCGTGGGTCAAGCCAGGGCATGAAGAGCAGGGGAGAAGCCTGACAGGTCGGTCCTCCCAGGCTGCAGCAGGCTGGGGCAGGGGAGGCTGGGGTAGGGGTGCGGTTGGAGCCAGGCTTCATCGTGAAAGAAAGACCGGACAACCTGCTGGGAGTTTTCAACCAGGTAAGAACTAGCCCCTAAGAATGAATTAAAGGGACAGAGGGAAATCAAAATGTGGCTGCTCGTCTATTGCTTTGCTCATTTGCTCAGTGAACATCAGTCTGTGGGAAGGGCAGGGCTTGTAGGAAAAGTAGAGACAACTCTCTTCCTTCTCCTGGCTGCCCCTCCAAATGCCCACACAGTCCTTCCTCCCCACTCCTGGGTGAGTGCTCGGCTTCTCTCCTTCCAGGAGCACCTTCCCAGAGAAAGAGAACGGGAGTTTAAACACTCCAGTAGCCGCAGGAGAAAAGTAAACAGAACAGGTAGGCTTTATTTATTTATTTATTTATTTATCTATTAAACATTTTATTTATTTCTGAGAGAGAGAGACAGCATGAGCAGGGGAGGGACAGAGAGAGAGGGAGACACAGATACTGAAGCAGGCTCCAGGCTCCGAGCTCGCTGTCAGCACAGAGCCCGACGCGGGGCTTGAACCCATGAACTGTGAGATCATGACCTGAGCCAAAGTCGGCCGCCCACCTGATTGAGCCATGCAGGTGCCCCAACTTTATTTTAATAATGTATTCTATTCAACCTAATACATATAACACTTAATATTTGAACATGTAATTAATATGCAAATTATGGAGCTATCTTACACTCTTTTTTCCCCATTCTAAGTCTTTGACATGCAGTGTGTACTTTTTCTCTTACTGCACAAACATCTCTATCCCAACCAGGCTCATTTTGACTGCTTCATAGCAGCAGGTGGCTCTGAGATATCAAGGAATGGTTTCGTTTTCAGGTATTAGGAATGATCCAGTCCAGTCTGGAAGCAAAGCTGCAATCCTTTATCCAATTCAAAACGTCTGCCTCCCCAGCCCAGGCATGACCTGGATGTGGAAACCTGTAGAGTCAGTTGGGGTGGGGAGCGAATGTTCTCACTTCCTCACTTACCTGTTCTTCCACCCGATAGCTGTTCTCTCTGCACCTCACCCCCCCAATCCTCACCCCTTTTCCTCTGCCCAAGACTAGCAGGCCTGGGAAGCAGAGGACAAAGACAGAGTCCTAGAGCTACCAGAGTCCTCTCCATCAGGGTACCACCCCGGGCAGCCGTTCTCTCATTTTATGCTCCTGTGCTGGGGAACTCTAGTTCACCAGTGGGGTTTCCTCTTTAGCTCGTTATTAGCAAAACTCAGCTCTGGGCTGCTGGCTGTCCATCCACCCTGGGCTCCCCTGGGGGAGGTCACTTTGCCTCTCTGGTCCTCCTTGGTGCCTTGGAGATCTCATTCCTGCGGATGCCCCTCGTGGTCCCTGCGTTGCTCTCTCCTCCCTCCCTCTGCTGGAGAGGCAGCTCCACCCACAGCTCTTGCTCTTAGCTATTTTTTGGGGGGGGGGTTGCCTCCCTGGTGCCCACTTCCTCACACTCCAGGGGAAGTTCTGTGGCAACTCTCTCGACACCCCCTTTGTTGGGTTTGAGAGCACCCTCCTCCCTTCCCTTCTATCATCAAAGTGGGCAACAGATCAGTAATAGCAGCGGAACTCCTCTTTGATGAGTCCTGACTGGCTGGACTTCCTCTTGTGCCAAGACCCCATTGTCACCCTGTGACATTTACAACACAGTCAGGAAGGGCAAGCCAGCACCCAAATATTAACATTGGCCGCCCTTGGGGAGGAGCAGTCCAGGCGATATTTAATTTCACTTTTTGCATCCTGGAATTCTCTAAAATATTTTTACAATGCCTACAATTTATTGTTTCTAAATGAGAACTTTTTTGGGGGGAGAAAACCAATGACTCCTGGTAGTCAAGTAAGGTAAGAATATGACCGTTCTGAAAAAAATTTTTAGTGTTATTTATTTTTGAAAGAGAGAGAGAGAGAGCAAGCACACATGTATATGAGTGGGAGAGGGGCAGACAGAGAAAGAGAGAAACCTAAGCAGGCTCTGCACAGAGCCTGACACGGGGCTCGATCTCAGAACCCTGGGGTCATCACCTTAGATGAAATCAAGAGTCTGATGTTTAACTGACTGAGCCACCCAGGCACCTCAAGAATATGAATATCCTAGAGAACGTATACAGCCAGAGTGAGGTAAACAGCAGGAATGTGTGTGTGCGGTGTGTTTGCACACACACACGTGTAAATGAGATGCTGTGTATTTGGAGACTGAACTTCTCAAACAGCAACTGTCCTGCCCTTCTCTGTTCTGCTCTGTATCATCCCTCAGGCTTTGGTGGTGGTGGTGGTGGCGGAGGGGACCCATCGTTCCCGCCCTCTGCCGGGGAAGTCGTTCTGGCTTCTACAGGCAGCTGTGGGGGCACCAGGGGCTTCGGGTACTTCCACTGCAACACGGTCAGAAGTGATGCCCTCCTGGGCTTCGGGGCCACCCCTTCCCCTCCTGTGCTCCTCTGGCCCTCAGGGCTGTGACCACTTCCTGCAGCTACTAATCTCTGGGTTACCTCTCCTCCCCCTTATTACCCGTCCCGCCCTCCAAACCATTGGTCACAGGTCCCTGGATTCAGTCCCCTCTCTCAGTGAGATACCTAACATGGCTTCTGTTTTCCAAACTGGACTCCAGCCAATTCAGTTAGCCAAGCGCGTTGCCAACACCGGGCTGGCTAGCAACATGGCCACCACAGCCATCTTGTCACCCTCCGCTCTGTGGCTCCTGGCCGGCTCCACCACTGGCCGTGCTCTCTGCCTCCCACGGGGAGCAGCCATGCCAACAGCTGGCCCTAGGCTAGCTTGGCCCTGGGCCAGGACTCCTCGTCTCCAGCACCTCACATCCCGTGCCTTGCCCGGCCCTGAGACCACCCCCCTCACCCCCATGGGGCAGGGCACACCCCGGGAGGCCTCTCAGTGCTGTGCAGCCTCTCATCTGTGGCTCAGGGCACACTGTCTGCACAGCTATGAAGGATATCTCTGGGACATATAAACCTGTGTCTTCCAGCTAAGGAGCCAGCAGTGAAATGGAAGAAAAGAGAAGTGTCCTGCCCGGGGTCACACAGTGACTGGAGGGAACAGCCTGGCCAGATCTCAGGTCTCCCGTCTGCTGATCCAAAGCACTTCAAAACAAAACAACAACAACAAAAAACCTTTTAATTTTAGATCATCGTAGATTCCCATGCGGTTGTAAGAAATACTACGGAGAGATCACGTGTGCCCTTTGCCCAGTTTTCCTCAATGAGGCTCACTGCTGTCCGCACGGAGCCTGCTTTGGATCTTCTGTCCCTCTTTCTCTCTGCCCTCCCCTGCTCGCGCTCTCTCAGAAATTTAAAAAAAAAAAAAAAAAAAAAGTCAGGCGATTAAGCGACCGAGCCACCCAGGTGCCCCTTTCAATTGTGTCGTCTGAAGCATAAGCTTAAAAATTTCCATCAAGTCTAATTTATTTTTTATTATTATCATTTTTTGCTTGTGCTTTTGGTGCCACATTGAAGAAGCCATTGCCTAGTCCAAGGTCATGAACATTAACTCCTATGTTTTCTCATAAGACGGCAGTAGTTTTAGCTCTCGTATTTAGGTTTTTGACCCATTTGGAGTCCGTTTCTGTATCTGGTATGTGGGTATTTAGTTGTCCCAGCATCTTGTTGAAAAGAGTATTTTGCCCCATTGAATTGCCTTGGCACTTTTATCATAAATCGGTTGACCATAAATGTGAGGTTTTAAGTTTGCATTTTTAATTCCATTTCTTTCATCTACACGTCTAACCTTTGCCAGCACCCTACTATGTTGATTACTATTGTTTGCTGTAAGGTTTGATATGGGGAAATGGGAGTCCTCCAGCTGTTTTTCTTTTTCACAATTGTCTTGGTTTGTTTATTCTGGGTGCTTTACATTTCCCTCTGAACTGGGAGGTCAGCTTGTCAAAATCTGCAAAAACTGCCATTGGGTTTTTGTCAGGGATTGCGGTGGAATCTGTTGATTAATACGGGGAATATTGTCATCTTAAGAATATTAAATCTCCTCAAGCACCTGGGTGGCTCGGTGGGTTGAGCATCCGCCCTTGATTTCAGCTCAACTTATGATCCCAGGGTCGTGGAATTGAGCCCTGCATTGGGCTCAGCACTGGGCATGGATCCTGCTTAAAATTCTCTCTCTCCCTCTCTCTCTGAAAAAAAAAAAAAAAAAAGGAATATTAAATCATCTGACCCACTAAACATGGGGTGTCTTTCATTTACTTAGGTTTTAAAATTTTCTTTCAACAATGTTTTATAGGTTTCAGTGTACAAATATGTTTTTTTAGTTTATTTACTTATTTTGAGAGAGAGAGAGAGAGAGAGGGAACAAGTGGGGGAGCGGCAGAGACAGAGGAAGGGAGAGAATCCCAAGCAGGCTCTGTACCATCAGCGTGAACCTAATGTGGGGTTCAAACTCACGAACCGTGAGATCATGACCTGAGCTGAAGTTGGACACTTAACCGACTGAGCCACCCCGGTGCCCCTCAGTGTACAAACCTTGTACTTTTTAAATTGACTTTATTCCTAAGTATTTTATTCTTTTTGATACTACTATACATGGAATTGTTTTCTTAATTTTACTTTTAGATTATTTGGTCCTTATGGGCCTTTTGATTAACATTTGACTTCAATTGAAAACTTAGTTAAGGAAACTTAGTTAATACCTTCCAGTATTTTAAACTGTCCTTATAAGCTTAATATACATGTTCTCTTTAAATAGTTCAGTGCTCTCATAAAGTCATGTTGAACCTTTTAGTTTCAAATATTGAATCTGACATACGATGAATTTTACATTCTCCTGAATGTTCTGATGCTATTTACAAACTTATATTTCTGCCTAAAACCTCAGGCATAAAGCTGTTCTGCGATTACACATAAGCATCTGAGAATCCCAAATCTCAAATACATCACTTGCACAAAATTCCAGGTATGAGATTCCTTCTTGACACCTAGACCCTAATCACTAAATATTTCTGTACTCGTGTGTAGCCCTTCTGAGATGGGCATTTGGGTGCCCACTGGGAAGGGCAGTCACCTGCAGACCATGGGGACAATTCCATTCATTCAAAGGAAGAATACTCAAAAAGTATTCATGAGGAATTGATAGGAGCCAATTCAAGCAAACAAACTTCCACTGAAAAGCATGGACATAAACGCAAGCATGAATTCTTTTGAAAAGACTGTATTTTGATGCTTTATGCCAATTCCACATTTAATGTCTTCCCTAATACTTTTAAATTATTTCCATTATAGTTAAATGTACATATAAAAATAATGTAATGAGGTTTTTGCTAAGCTGCATGTAGTTTTCCCAGTTTGTCCCGAAGTGCAATAAATTGTATTATTTTCTGTGTGGCCCATGATGGCAAAAAAAAAAAAAATAAAAAAATAAAAAAATTGGGAAATACGATGTAAGCAGGGTCCACTATGTGCCAGGCTGCTGACTCGTGCTCCCTTACTTCATTCTCACAACAGAGGGGCCAGGAGAGTGAACTGCCCAGGTTGAAGCCTCTGACTGCTAGCCAACTGATTCTCAATAAACATTTGCGAAGAAAGGAACGGCTTGTATTAGCCATTTACACTTTAGCATGAATTTATTTCTAGGGCATTGTGAAATAAAAGGCAAATGTTTCATTTCAACTGCATCAGTCAGAGATCCTAGGAGTCGGGCTGGTTTTGGCCTCACAAGTGTTTTGACTGGGAGCTATAGAATATTCTGGCCTTACTGAGCACCGAAAACACAGAAGGTCTGTCAGGAATTGTGACTGTACTTCAGGCCTGAGGGGAGCCAGCTGCTTCCTGTGGGAAGCTGACAAGTTTCCCCCAGGGCTAGGGCGTTTCACACCTCTGCTGGATTGTGTGGGAGGTATTACTAGTCCGAGCTCACACAAGCCAAGTTGGCTACTGTTGGCTCCTGAAGCTTACACTTCCTTACACCGTTTGCCCTCTCTACATCTTATCCTTTAGAAGTCCAGCCAGGTGACTCTAGGCCAGGGAAGGGTATGTGGTTGGCCACAGATTATCCTGGTAACTTCCTGGGACTCCCGTTTCCTAGGAGACCCCTTGTAAATTCCTCCCCTCCGCTTCCAGTTGGGGCCAGTGCCCTATCACCAAAGGACATGAGCCCTCTGGCCCCCTGCCACACCCCACTCCTGAGTTCTTGAGAGCCGGAAGGTTCTGGCCAGGGCCGGTCATGCAGCAGAAGTACAGCAAAAATGCACGTAACAGAACTAAACCTGAATATTTTGCTGAAAGCAGACATCACGGCTGCACCCAGAAGGCATGTATGTACCTGGCAGGGCTTTGCCCTGGCCCGAAGATCCCAGCTTCTCCCACCTCTGTGTCTCCGGAATCACCAAAGGAGCCTGGCTTGGGGGGACCTCTGGGCGTGACTTGGGCTTCATGACCTGCCCTCTCTATGCAAATGTGGCTTGGGGGTTCTCCCTCCTCGACTTTCCCTTCAACCCTCCCCGTCCCCTTACCTAGGACAAAGTAGTCACTCCAGAGGACCTCCGAGGGCATCTCTGCATGCCCCTCAGTACAGGAAGTAGACTAAGGCAGACAGAAGGCACGTGCCTGAGACTGTGGGATTAGTGCACACTGGGGTGGCCCCTTTTTGGATTCAGCTACAGAATGGCAGTAACCGGTAGAGGCAAATAGCAAGGTGCAGGTCCTGAACCACCTGCATAAATGTGTTTGTTCAGGAACACTGCAGGGGGAGACTGGGGTGCTCGGGCAGGGTAGGGGTGCCACTGGCAGCTTCTGGAAACCTGGGCATACACCATATAGACAGATGCTAATTAAAGGAACACGATGGCTTTTAACAATATGAGGACATTGCAATTCTTCTCCTATAAGCCTGACATCTGGCGTCCTCCCCCTCCCCCCTCCCCCTGCTCCTGGGAGCTGCCATGGTAGCTCAGTCCCTGCCTAGCATGTGTCCCTCTGTAGCACAGGTTCACCACCCAAGGGCCCAGGAGGGCTCTGTGCATTCGCTGAAAATAGCAGAGCAAAAAAAGGGTGGAGGGGGTGGTGATGGCCAGGAAGGGCATCAGACAGAAGCCCCTCATTCCTCCTTCCAGGCAGAAGAGACCTTTTCTCATGGCTTGGGCCTAGCCATCATCCCGCCACAGTGACATGGAGGGACATCCGGGACCTCTGTGCCATACCCACCCTCTTCCCTTCAGTTCTGATTCAACATAAAAACTGCAAAGGTACGGTCTGTCCCTGGGCCTGTTTCCCCATGCGTGAGGCCGTGGACAAAGCTCTGAAGGGCGGGGACGCCTCTGTGCCACTCCCTGTGCAGGAGAAGCCTTCCCCGGCGACATCTCCAAAGATCCCACCTGGATGGTGCCACCTGCCACTTCTGATTCTGACCACCTGCTCTCCCCAGGAAGGGCCTCTCCTTGTTCCAGTGGAGCCCACACGCCACCCAGTGGGGCACTTGGGTAACTGCACTGAGCTCTTTCAGCTTGTTTTCCGCCTCAGTCGGGCTCTTTAACGATAACGCATTAAAGGGAGTCTTAACTCTAAAAGGAGACATAGTTCTATGATTTTATTGATGATGAGGTTGTTTTCTATCTTTGCAGAAGGAAGGGACATGATCTCAGGGGTGCCTCAGGGGTTCCTGCCAGATTCGATTAGACAGGTCAGTAATGATTACACATCATAGACTCCCAAGCTCCCATTTACTGCTGCCACTGCTTTTACCTGTGCGTCACAGCTGCACCTTTCCCCTACGTGTGCCTTGATGTACCTTGACATAAATGCACCTTGACATTACTACACTTTGGTACGATCACACCCTAACCTAACAGGACCTGTGCCTAACTTCACCTTGGCATGACCTCACCTTGAGACACCTCTGTCTCGATGTACTACACCTAGATATTATAGTGTGGGGATACCCATGCGTCCCTATTTACAGACAGAACATATTTTGAAACAGTGGCACATTTTGCCTGAATTCACAGAAAGATGCGAAAGCAGCGTCCTCTGGACTCTCATCTCTGACCTCCACGATCTCCCAGTTCAGGGTCCGGGGCAAGTAGCCTGCTCGGTGGAATTGGCCTTGAGACAACTGTCCCCTGCATTTCCTTCTTCCTAGAGGACAGAGTGGGTTCCTGTAAGGAAATAGTTTATTTATTTATTTTTTCTTGTTTTTTTTTAATAGTTTATTGTCAAATTAGTTTCCACATAACACCCAGTGCTCATCCCCACAAGCGTCCTCCTCCATGCCCATCCCTCCTCCCCCCCACATCCATCAGTCCTCAGTTTTTGTCAGCATTCAAGAGTCTCTCATGGTTTGCCTCTCTCCCTTTCCCCCACCATTTCCGCCCTTCTTCTCCCCCTTGGTCCTCTGTTAAGTTCCTCCTAATTCTCCTATACGTGCACACATATGATATTTGTCCTTCTCTGCCTGACTTATTTCGCTCAGCATAACGCCCTCAAGGTCCATCCATGTTGCTACACATGACCAGATTTCATTGTTTCTCATTGCCATGTAGTATTCCATCGTATAGATAAACCACATCTTCTTGATCCATTCATCTGTTGATGGACACTTAGGCTCTTTCCATGTTTTGGCTATTGTGGAGAGTGCTGCTATGAACATTGGGGTCCATGTGCCCCATGCATCAGCACTCCTGTGTCTCTTGGGTAAATTCCTAGCAGTGCTATTGCTGGGTCATAGGGGAGTTCTATTGTTAGTTTCCTGAGGAACCTCCACACTGTTTTCCAGAGGGGCTGTACCAGTCTACATTCCCACCAAAAGTGTAGGAGGGTGCCCGTTTCTCCACATCCTTGCCAGCATCTAGAGTTCTCTGATTTGCTCATTTTAGGGTGCCTGTAAGGAAATAAAGGCACGAGGGAGGAGGCGGCCCGGAGGCCAGCGTTCTCCACGCAGAGAATAAAGAGGACTCCTGCCCAGTCACACTCAAGTCCATGGCTGCCCATCCTGGCCCCCAAATCTACGTGCCTCTCAAGTTTGGCTCAGACATTTTGGAGGCAAGGTTTCAGCAGCTGCTTCAGAAGAGCTCCCTGTTACAGGGGCCTTCAAACCTTTCATCAGCCCTACTCTGTGCTGGACTCAGAACCAGGAGTGGACGGAAAGCAAGGCAGCCGACTCAGGTAGCTCATACATGGTGCCGCCTGCAACAGGGCCCCACAGGCCACCAGAGCTGGCCCAGGCTTCTAGGACGGCAGGAGCTGAGCTGCCACATGGAGGCCCGGGAGTCAAGGGCCGGGCAGAGAACAGCCTTCTGCTCAGGATATAAGACTGTGGGTTGGAGATGAAGACAGGGAGGGCTCAGCCTTCAGTCCCTGCAGACCGGCTATGGCCTTTGCAAGCCCCCATCCTTGCCAACAGTGTGGGGCAGAGCGCTCAGAGCTGAGGCTGGTGAGGACCGGCCGGCGAGGGCCTGGTGATAAAGCACCCAAGAGCCAAACCCCTGCCTGGAAATCTCATAGTCTAGTGAGGGAGGCCCTGTAGCACACTGGGCGACTCAGTGGCCAGCAGCACATGCCCCTGGTGCAGGGGAGTTGGGATTAACTCCAGGGGATGAGAAAGGTGGCCTGCAAGATTAACAAGGGTTTTCATGTGGACAGGAGGGACAGGACCTTCGTATTCCCAGGAGGAGGGGACAGAATGTCCAGAACACGTGTGGACAGAGCCGGCCACAGCAGCTGCTCTGACACAGGAGCGCCGGGCTGGGGTCGGGCAGGGGAGCAGCTGGACGTGGGGTCAGAGTCAGACCTGCATTCAGGGCCTGGGCAGCCACTTCCTAAGGGTCTTGGACTTTATTTTTGATAGTAGTGACAGGTTTGGGAGCAGGGAGGGCAAGAATTTGATCTGTGGCTGGAGGACCGGCCGAGTACTCCTGGAGGCAGTGCCTGGCTCTGGGGACCCGGGTCCCGTGATACCCAGTGAAGAGGGACTGGTGAGTCGCTGAGCTTGGGGGGAGACCCTTTACAGACAGGAGAGCCTCCCCCCAAGGCTGGAAGGTGGTGGCAAGCTGGGCCCTGTGGCTGCTGCCGGTGAACTCGGGGGAGTGGGGATCAGGGCCAGGGCCAGTGGCTGTCATGGATGGGTGCCTTGCAGTGTGGCAAGAGAGAAGGGCAGCACTCCATCAGAAAGAGTGAGAACATGAAGCAGAGGGCTGGGTAAGAGGTCCACTCTGCCTGTGGAGGCCTCTTCACCACCCAGGCCGAGCTACGCACCTGCAGCTTTGCCCAAGCCATGAGTTTGGTTTCTGGAACGTGCTCTCAAGCTGTCCTTACTAAAGTTGTGATGACATGAGCCCCCAAGCCCTGGAGACAAGCTGGGCCTCCCTTGAAGCTGCCCCAAAGCAAGGCTGGTGGGCTGGGCCTCCAAACCCTCCACCGGGTATGGAATGGATGTGTGGGGTGGTGGCCGGTCCCAGCTGCTAATGTCACGAAAGTGACTATCAATATTTCTTACTGTACAAACAACTTTTATTTGGATATGGCTACTCAGTAAATATTGAACAGTAATCATCCCAGGCAATAAAGTGAGAGATAAATGGTGGCGTTTCAAGATATCACAGTGGTGAGAAAGTGAGTGGTCAACGATACTGAAGTCCGAGTGTTCGCTATGGTGGCTCCCTGTACCCCACCCCCCCATGCCCGCCCCCAGGAGCAGATAAAAGCTGGTACAAAACTGTAAACCCTGGAATCGGCTAAGACTAGTCCCTTTCACATAATAATTTATTTCATTTCAAAACAGCACATGCAGTTACGGGGCTGAGCCCAACTCGCCGGGGTCAGGAAACCCAGAGCAGAGACAGAGGGCCGGGGCTTGGACCCCCGCGCAGATGAAGATACATCTGAGAGCACGGCTTTCTTCTGAAAAACGTTTACTTTGCAAACAAGCACCTCGATTTCGTGTTTCTGTGTGTATAACGCCAGCCTTTTCGTTGAGAATGGCCCCAAATCACAAATGCCTTTTGCGTGTCCTTCACTGCATGAGGCCCCAGGCCCTGCCCTGCTGGCACCAGTCAAGGGGATGCAGGGGGAGCAGGTGCATGGGGAAGAACACACACCCTGGGATGGGGGTCCTTTCCGGCCTCCTGAGGTGTCCCACGTGGAGGGAAAGAAGCGCACAGAAGAATCCTTGCGTGTAATGGTCCTGCTTCCTTTGTTGATGGTCTTTCCTGATGGAAAGGTGGCTTCTAGTCCTTAGGGATGGGATTCTGGCACAGGTGTCCTGTGGCCCGGCAGTTTTCTGAAAGCCTGATTATGGAGAAGCAGAAGCAGCCTGCGCCTTCCCCCCTGCACCCCCCCTCTTCCCCCCTACCAGGTCTGACTGCATAACAATTCTGCAGAGTCAGTCACTTATTTTCCCCCACAAATCTGCCCTCAACTTCGCTTTTATGAAGATGGAGAGGAAAGGGAAGGGGGAATGGAGGGCGGGCTCAGTGTGGCTCTTCCTTGTCAGCTTACGGGGTGGGGGGTGGGGGTTTGGACCACGGCTCCAAAGCAAAGGCAGAACCCTGCAAAGATCAAAGGTCTGTGGATCTCCAGACCTGAAGGCACTGACGGCACCATTTCGATTTTAAGAAAACAAAGACTGAATGTTCCCGTGAACCTGCTCTTAGGGAACCTCAGGGGCTGAGGCAGAGTCTCCAAGCAGGCGTGACAATGGCTGATCTGGGATTCTCGATGGCAGCGAGGGCTTCGGATATCAGTTTTCCAATAGAGTGAGGTTCCTTGTCAGACGAGACCGTTACTTTCCCAGGCAAAAGCCAAGCCAAACAAACAAACAAGCAAACGACCCCCTCCCCCGGCCTTTTCATATTCACCATAATGAATTACAGTGTCCAAACAGATACGCCCGAGTGCGACTTGGTCACTCAGCCTGCAAAGCTGGTCTGTCCAGCCCACTGAAGTTTTTGTTGATCTTCTCTTTACCATCCAGATGGCGGATGTTGAAAACTACTTTTGGGAGCCGATCGTCCAGGTGTTAGTGGGACGTTTCTCCCTGCAGCCTGCTCCATGGTTCTTCAGTGGTAATAGATGCTGAAGGCATGGAGGATGTAGAGCAGCGTGGTCATAAAGGCGAAAAACTGGAAAAGGACAGGAGGCTCCGTGTTAGTGAGGCCAGATTGCTGCCCCTGCCCTTTCTTCATTTTTTTTCTTAGTTTATTGTCAAGTTGGTTTCCATATAACACCCAGTGCTCATCCCCACAAGTGCCCTCCTCCATGCCCATCCCCCCCTTCCCCTCTCCTCCACCCCCATCAGCCCTAAGTTTGTTCTCAGCATTCATGGTTTGCCTCCTTCCCTCTCCCCAACTATTTTTCCCTTCTTCTCCCCCATAGTCCTCCATTAAGTTCCTCCTAATCCACCTATGTGTGCAAACATACGGTATCTGTCCTTCTCTGCCTGACTTATTTCACTCAGCATAACACCCTCTAGTTCCATCCATGTTGCTACAAATTGCCACCACCCCTTCTAAGGGCTTCAGCCCTTGTAGGCTGGGAGGTGACGTCTTCTGACCCCACTTGGCCCCTTGCCTACCCCAGGCCCTGCAACGCAGCCACCACCGGCCCATCGCTCCACCCTCCTTGATGCTTGCCATCCCTGGGCATCCTGAGGCCACAGCCTCCTGGTGTCCTGCTCCGGCTCTCCTCGGTACAGGTGCACTTCTACACCCAGGCACAGAGCGGGCTCACTCCATCCCTGCCCCCGGACCCTGTCTCCCTCTCGCTGTCCCCTTGTCCAGGCCAGTCTGGACTCTGAAGACTCCCACAGGTGTGCCTGGTAGCCCAGGACTCCGCCCTGAGCTCCTGCTTGTGAGCTCCTCGTGAACACTTCAGAGGCCCCTGCAGCCCCCAGTGGTCCAGACTGGACTCCCGAGATCTCACCAGCCTCACGAGCCCAGTGGGCTCCAGGACCTTCACCCCCTCCCGCTGCTCAAGCCAGAAACCAGTCTGACTCCTCCTTCCCCCTCCACCAGGTCCAGAGCCATCTCCAGACTCATCTGCGTGTACTGCCTGCCCATCTCTTGGTACGCCCACGACTCCCTGTCCTTGCCGCCATCCCCCCTCGCTAAGACTTCTTGTGGCCTCAACCTGCCCACTTCTGCCCACTCTTCTCCTCCGATCTGTCCCAGGAGGAAGATGTGGTCATGTTACTGTCATGTGGCGAGTCCTGGCTTCTCAGGATGGAGGCCGCTGCCCCTTCTAGGCCTCCCAGGCCCGGCGACCATTCCAGCCTCACTTTGCCCCACTGTTGGCCACACTCTGCTCTCGTCCCTTCATTCACTCATTCATTCAGCAAATACCTTTCAAGCACCTGCTGTACTTCAGAAAGGACAGTAGCTATAACCGTGCGCAAAACATTCAAAGATTCCTATCCTCATGGTGCTTGCATTTTGGTGGCAGAAGCAGAAAAGAAGCGGGAAAAACCAGCAGAGTAGCTGGTTTGATGGGGGGTAAGTGCCTAGGGGAACATAAAGCAGAGAAAATACAGGGCCTGCTGGGGAGGGATGAGGCCAGGCCTCCCTGAGAAGGCGACATGTGAGAAAGGAGCAGAGGAGGTGAGGGATGTGGAGCCAGGGCAGAGGCGAGAGCCAGTAAGGAGGACCAGCAAGGAGGCCAGGGTGCAGCTGAGGGAGAGAGCGCCGCTGGGAGGGGTGGGGGGGGAGGGCGGAGGGTGCCGGGCCAGACCGTGGGAGGGCGGTGTGTGGGTGCTGTGAGAGTCGGGAGTCTAAGGGAGTTAAAATAGTTTGAGGAGGAGGGAAAGCAGGCAGACAGGCTGGCAGGGCGGCTGGAACACCAGTGCTTGCCTGGCACCCCGTTCTTACAGTGGGGAACAGCACTCCATGACGCTCCCCTTCCTCCTGCCGCTTGATCCTTGCAGGAGTCCCCAGACTGACACGGGCCTGGATCTTCCTGGTCACGGCAACTGGTCAATGTTGTGCTTACACTCAGTCTGGGTGTTAGATCCTTTCTAAGAAGCGGTGGAGGTAGGATTAAGGAAGGGCAGGCCACTAGGGGAGAAAGCTGCGGGCTGTGAGCGAGGTGCCAGGTGAGGGCGCCATTCCACAAAGGGAGAAGAGAGGCAGGGCAGCAAGCAGGAAGGCAAGCAGAGCTGGCTGAGTCTCTGGTCCTAGTGGACCTAAGGTCTTGAGGGCCCTGCTCTTCCCACGACTGGCCGGACCACCTGGCCCTGGATTCTGTCAGCCAACGTGTTAGCCCTGTGGACTTCCGTCACTGAGATAAAAGGACATGGGAATGGTTCGGCCATGCTGAGGAACTTGAGTCCCTTTCCACAAGCGGTGGAAATTCTTCCCGTGGAAGACAGAAATATGTTCCAGTTTGTGTTTTAGGAAACAATTCTGAGGGCAACAGTGGATGTGCAAGTGAGCAAGGCTGAGGTGGGAAGAGCAGAAGAGGTGACATGGCACCTGAACCTGGGCTTGGTACCCTCTGAGCAGGCGCACAGCTGTTTACATGTGCATGTGTGCACACCCACACAGACACACACAATACACACACACAGACACACACAACACACACACAACACACCTGTACACACACAACACATATAGGCACACACATAACACGTATGCAACACAGAGAGACACAAAACATACACACCCAGACACATACAACATATACACACAGACACATACACCACACACGTACACACACCACACATACAGGTACACATACAACACATATGCAACACGCACGACATATACACACAGACACATACAACACACACAACACACACATGTATACACAACACAACACATATGCAACACACAATACATACAGACACACACAACACACAATACATACACACAGACACACGCACACACACGTTTCCTCCTTTCCTCCAAGGCCCCTTCAGCCTGAGGCTCAGGGTACCCGTTGCACAGCAGACAGAATCGAGCCCCTGCAATGTGCCCCTGCCAGCCGCTCTGTGTCCTGTGTGGCACTCACCGAGGCTGCGGTGTTTATGTAGTAGTTCTTCAGGTCCTCGGTCTCAGAAACGATGGTGGCATTTGCTTGTAAGACAGCGGCACTCATGTACAGGATGCCAGTGGTGCCATGGTACAGGCTGTCCTGGAAAGGCAGAGAGAGGCCACGGCCATCGTCATGTGGGCACTTCAGCAGGTGCACACATTCCTCTCTGACTAGACGGCTGGGAGGAGTGAGCAAAACAGACAAGCCTGCTCCTTCAACTCCTGCTTTTTTCTTTTGCAGTGTTTCTGATGAACTATCCACACAGTGAACAACAGTGGATTAATAAATGGCAACAGGGGCACCTGGGCTCAGTCCATTAAGCATTCAGCTCTAGATCTCAGCTCAGGTCTGGATATCAGGGTCGTGAGTTCAAGTCCCATGTTGGGCTCCATGCTGGGTGTGGAGCCAACTTTAAAAAAATGGCAACAATAATTCAATACTAGCTGACACTTGGTGAGTGCTTACTCCAGGCTAAGCCTTTTCCCATTTATCTCATGCAGCCTTGTCAACTACGAGGTAGGTACTATTTATCATTAGTGCCAGTTTGAGGAAATAGAAGCTCAAGGTTAAGGTCAATGAATAAATAGCTGAGTCATGATTTGAACCTAGGCCGGATCAACTCCAAGCCTATGCTCTTAACCTTTAGCGTTATGAAGACCTACTACGTGCTGGCCACTGTCCTAACCATCAGTATATGCATGTCATCTCATTTCATTTCCGAAGCGAATTTCATAAGGTTACTGCTATTATTATCTCCAAGTTACAGATGGTGAAACTGAGGCTTCCTAACACGTGGTGGTCGGTAGAATTAGGCTTATCTGACTCCAGCTTACAATTTTTGAACCTCTATACTAAAAGCTCAGTGGTGTTCTTTCTTTAACTCAACTAAAATGTTGGGTATTAAAAATGGTTATGAGTTCTGGAAAGAATGTCGTCATAGGCAAATTGGCATTTTGCAACACTTAATGAGATATTCAACTCAGGAAAACTTATTAGGAGATGAAAAAAGGTTATTAGGGGAAATGCTGATGGGTAAGCCTGTCACATTGGAAGAGGGGCCACCAGTCACCATATGTGATATGACTGGAAACCAGTTAATGAAATGTTGCCAGAAAGGTTTAACCCATCTTCAATTCAGGGACTTGGAGGAGCAAGTCATGAAACAAACAGACAAACCCAAAATGTTGGACCTTCTGTAGGACAGCTGACCCACTTTCTTCAACAAAGTCACTGGCCGGGAGAGCCATTCTCGGTTAAAGTTTCCCGAGAGCCATCACTACCAAGTACAATGCATGGCCCCTGTGAGGATCCTGATCAAACAGGCCAACTGTAAAAAGACATTTCAGGTATAATCGGGGCAATCTGAATAAGGTCTGGGTCTTAGATACTGAGGAATTATTGTTAATAACTTTATGTAAGGGTGATAATGTAAGAAAAGTTTGCATATTTCTTTGGAGGCAAACTGAAGTGTGTAGAATGGAATGACATGTTTTGGATTTGCTTTAAAATTCTTCAGGAAAAAAAAAAAAGGCTAGGTGCAGCAAGTGTAGTAAACACTTAATAGTGCAGGAATCTGGGTTATGGTTACTTGAGGGTCCATAATACAATGTTCCCTACTTTTGTATATGTTTGAAATTGTTCAATACAGAAAAATTTTATTTAACTTAAGTGTTTATTTGAGAGAGAGAGAGACAGAGACAGGGAGAGACAGAGAGAGAAGGAGACATGTAGAGTCTGAAGCAGGCTCCAGGCTCTGAGCTGTCAGCACACTAGCCCGACACGGGGCTCGAACTCAGGACTTTGCCCTGAGCCAAAGTCAGACACTTAACTGACTGAGCCATCCAGATGCCCCAATACAGAAAAAAATTTAAATGGTTATCAAGATGATGTGACATGAAGACAATTTAATGACATAATATTAACAAAAGAATGGACATTCAAAATTATTGGTTCAGCATGGTATATATACATTTTACATAAAATTTGCAAGGAATATATGAGAATGCACTGGTGATTGTGAGAGCACCGTGGGATTGGGGTGATGGTCCTACTATCATTTTCTTTGATGCTGCTCCCATGATTTAACCATAAATAAAATTTAAAGAGAAATGTACCAGGGTGTGCTTTATATAGAATATGTATATTCCTAACAAGGAAGATGATGGAGGGAAATATAATGAAAAACTTACTGTGGCAGAGGAATGCTTTCATTCTGGCTTAATAGTAAATGCGGGAAGGGGCACCTGGGTGGCTTAGTCAGTTAAGCGTCCGACTCCTGATTTCAGCTCAGGTCATGATCTCATGGTTGGCGAGTTTGAGCCTCACATGGGGCTCTCTGCTGTCAGGAGTCTGCTTTGGATCCTCTGTCTCCTCTCTCTGCTCTTCCCCTGCCCCTCCCCTGCTCCCCAGTGTGCTCTATCTCTCTCTCTCAAAAATGAACATTAAAAAAATTGTAAACATGGGAAGATTAACAAGTCTTGGGTCCATAGTGACCCAGTCCTGGAAAGGCCTCTGGTCCCTGGTCTCTGCTTCTCAACTGGCGTCTGAAATGATTATAATTAGTCATTCTTTGTTTCTTACTTATACACACACTTTTGGAAGTGGGGGGATCCCCCTTTTTTGATTTAATGTTTTTTATTTATTTCTGAGAGAGACAGAGTGAGCAGGGGAGCGTCGGAGAGAGAGGGAGACACAGAATCTGAAACAGCCTCCAGGCTCTGAGCTGGCTGTCAGCACAGAGCCCGACGCGGGGCTTGAACCCAGGCACCATGAGATCATGACCTGAGCCAAAGTCAGACACTTAACCGACTGCGCCATCCAGGCGCCCTGGATCCCCCCTTTTAACAATCCACGCCTCCTCCATGGAGCAATGAAGTCACTTACCTTCCCAGCCTTTCTCCTTCCCCACCGAAGGACTTTTGCCCTCACAATACCCAGGACAGACATCAGGAGGAGCCCAGGGGTCTGGGTCACCCTCTCTGGTTCTTACCAGGACTCGCCAGGACTCGTATCTTTTGTAAAATCCGAACAAGTAAGACAACAGGAACATCAGGGAGATGAGAAAGGAGGTGAGTGAAACATATATCACCCATCCTTGTAGCAGCGGGTTTGCTACCTGGGTGGCAGCTACCAGCATCCAGACCCAGCACCCAAATATCTGTAAGAAAAAACCGTAAAACAAGAGCTTTCATTTGCTTCTGTTGGGCATGGTTCCCTTTTCAGGGCGTCTCTCTTCTCCTCTGTCTTTGGTTAAAAACTCTTCAGGTGAAGTTAGGTGTGAATCAAGAGGGAAATGGGGAAGGAAGCCTGGTCCCAATTAAGAGTAGACTCTGTTGAAAATTCAAGTGGTTAACACAGAGGTTACCAGTAGAAGGACTTGGGCAATTGGCCTGTGGATGTGTCTTCTTGGCTCGGTGTGGACATATATGGTTTTTGAAACATTTCTGAATAAGTTGCCAACATTTAAAACGGGATATTTCACACGAAAAATTTAGATTTTAGACATTTCTTGAGAAATCCATAGTTCTAGCCACAGTTGAACACATTCCCAAGCCAGAGTAGGCTGAAATGAGTTGTGATTGTTTCTTTACAAAGGACCTGGAGTCCTCAGTGGACCACATCCCCTTCACTCCCAACTCCACACCATTGTGCAGCATGTTTTCTGTTGCTCACTTTCACTGTGGAATAGTACTCTCCTTCTCCTGGTTCCCTTCACTCACTCACAGTGCCTTCCTGGCCTGGGTACATTTGATTTGGGCTCCTGAGTTACAGTATCTGACACCCTGTGGTCAGATACCAGGTGGGCAATACCATTCCAGTTTAATCATCTCTCAATGCCATCCAGCCTTTTATTATCCCCTTGGTGGAGAAACCAAATCTTTTCCCTGTTCTCTCTGGACTCTGTCTTTGTTTGCTTTTAGACTGGGTTTATACCCATGTTGGTGAGCCCAGGGAAAGAACCAAATGCCTACTAAACAGCATGTTCAGTTAGAGGCCTGAGGGAAAGGGCGAACATGAGCATCAAGTGGTTTTGCTGTTGGTTTTTCTCAGAGTTTCTGTGTTCCTCTCCTCCCTGGATTCTCTTTAGGATGTCCTTGCGAGCCTCCTTGGTTCTCCTTCTCCTCACTCCTGTTAAATCTGTGCTTCTAAGCATCGTATAGGTTGGTGATCCCAGGCCTTCAGTCCCACACATCCACTTTCCACTGGATGTCTCTACTCGGATGTTCCATGGCAGAGGCCAACTCTGTACTTGCAGGATCCGAGAGTAAGTGTCTTATTAAATTTTGCACCGTGAGCATCTCATTGGCCCCAACCCAGTCCTGGGTTTGCCCCCTCAAGATCCCCAAATCCAACAGATACAAAATCTGAACTCACTGCCGCCTCCCAATTCCCTCAGAACCCACTCTCCTTTGCACCTTCTGAGAATGACCCTTCTGAGAGATAGAGTGATGGGCTTGGGAATGAGCATACCAAGTGATAATGTTCTACTTCTTGTACTGCAGAGTGGGCATTTTTTTCTTTTATAAAGTAATAAAAAATAGTTTGTAAAGAAAAGAATGTATTGGACTATGAGACCACTGGAGATTTGGAATGATGAGAGGGAGCCAAGGATGGATCCTAGATTTGAGGTATGGAGGAATCATACTACTAGATTTTAAAACTTTGTATAAAGATACAGTAATCAAAACGAGTTATCAGTGCAGGTGGCTCACATTTCTGCCCATCTCAGGAGATAACACATCCCTTTCCCTAGTTCTGTTGCCTTCCACACAAATTCTTGAAGTAGATTGTCAATATCTACAATACCCATCTTCTGAGACTTTGTGTTAAATTTATGATCAATTTGGAGGAGAACTGACATCTTTACTATGATGAATTTTCCAATCCATGAACATGGTATACCTCTCCAATTATTGAGATGTTTCTATGTCTTCTTTTATCAATATTTCGTAGTTTTTAGCAGATACCATACACAATTCTTTATATTTATGCCTTGTATGTGTGTGTGTGTATGTGTGTGTGTGTGTGTGTAGCTATTATAAATAGTATTGATTTTTAAAAATTTCATTTCCTGGGGTGCCTGGGTGGCACAGTCAGTTAAGTGCCTGCTCTTGGACTTCAGCTCACATCATGATCTTGTGGTTTATGGGATTAAGCTCTGCATTGGGCTCTGGACCAACAGCTGGAGCATATTTGGGATTCTCTCTCTCTGCTTGCATGCACTCTCTTTCTCTCACTCTCAAAATAAATAAATAAACTTAAAAAATAAAAATTTCATTTTCCAGTTGTTCAATGCCAGTATATACAAACATGATTGTTTGTTTTGTGTGCTAACATTGTATCCCACACATTGCTAAATTTGCTTATTGGAAGAAGTTGTTTGGTAGATTCCTTGGAATCTTCTAGGGGTCTCATTAGGTTTCAATTTTTATGATTACAACTAAGATTACTTTCATACATTTCATCTTTTGTAAAATTTTTAATTGTTTTTGATTGGTTCCAAATTTCTTGTGGGTTTGCCTTTTTCTTACTGATTCATAGTAATTCTAATAGTGTAGATCTTGTTGGCTGTTAGAATTATTGCAAATATATTCCTCCAGCATGTGTTTCACACATTTTACGATGCCTTTTAATGAACTGAGTTCATAATTTTAATGTAATTGACTATGGTCACCTTTTCCTTTATAGATTGTGCTTCTTTGGTCATTTTTAAGAAATCCTTCCTTACCTTGAGTCATGAAGATAAATTCCTTCTGGGATCACTTTCTTTCTTCCTGCAGTACAATCATTAGTAGTTTCTTTGGGAAAGGTCAGTTTGATTTGTCAGAAAATGTCCTTATTTGTCCCCCTGACAATTATTTCCTCTCCACCCTTCTAAGATATTTTCTCACTGTGTTCTACCTCTTTCTATATTGTTCCATTATATTCCAGCTGCCGTTGTTGATGCTGTCCATTGTACTGCTGTTCACCTGTAGGACTCTGTCTTTGGTATCTGGCGGCTTTGGGAGTCTTCTGTCTTTGGTGTTCAGCAGTTTGTGTTGAAGCATGGGTATCTTTGTACTACTTTTCCTTGGCATTAATTTCATATTCGATATCTGAAATTCCATTTTCTCAGTCTTGGTGACTGATTCTGCAGTTCGTGGCTTCTGTTAACTTTCATTCCTGTTCATTTTTTTCCTCCTATGTTTGATGAATTTTGGTTGTGAACGACTGTGGGGGTAGCTTACTTCTGAATGATGCTATTAGAGAACTTCTGGATTAAACAAGTCCAGTTATTTCTTTCTAGGTCAGCTGAAAGATATGCAACTTTCAATTCTGATTTTCATAACATATCCCTGGCTTCCTGTGACTAGCAGTTCTCACCTTACAAATAAGCAAAACATAGACATGGATATGCCAACTATCCCTGACACAGCTTCCGCTGCTGTTATTCTGGAGAGGAAAAGCACTTTTGGATTGATAGAGAATTTATGAGCTCTTAAGGAGAGAAAAGGAACAGGAGGTGAGAAGCCAAAATAGATTAGGAAGGTGACCGCAAGGCTCTTACTGGGCTGGACGGCACATTCAGAAGCATCGCCTTCATGTAAAGACCAGCTCTGGGAGCACATTTCCCCAGATCTCAACAGTCAGTGTCCACATAAATTTTGGAAATCTTAGGTTGAGCCCGGGACTGCCTGTGAGTGAGTTGGCTAGCTTGTCCTGAAGACGGGTGTTGAGGGACAGAAGCTGCTGTCCCCCTTCAACTGGGCTCTTGCATGTTGATTTCAGTGACAGGGGTCTGCAGGTGCTTTGGGGTACCTGGTAAGCATTCTCTGCACCAAGACTTGGGAAGCACATAAAAACACCGGCACCCAGTCAACACCCAAACAATGCTAGCTACTAGTGGGGATGGCATGTGGGATTTAGTGACCGCACCAGAACTTGTAAAGTTTTTTTTAAAAAACTTATTTCTGAGAGAGAGAGAGAGAGAGAGAGAGAGAGAGAGAGAGCATGAGCAGGGGAGGATCAGAGAGAGAGACACAGAATCTGAAGCAGGCTCCAGGCTCTGAGCTAGCTGTCAGCACAGAGCGCGATGCGGGGCTTGAACCCACAAACCGTGAGATCGTGACCTGAGCCGAAGTCAGACGCTTAACCAAATGAGCCACCCAGGCACCCCTAGAACTTGTAAAATTTTAGACCCACTTTAGACCTCAGAAGGCAGAGCATGGTGTGTGCCATTCATCGCTGTATTTCTGGTGCCCAGCAGGGGGCCTAATACACAGTGGGTGGGGATGGAGTCAAAGAACATTCTTCAGAATGAATCAAAGACACTTCATGTTCAATCAGGTGCTTTACAGTTTATAAAATGCATTTGCTTAGACAGCCTCATTTAGTCTATACAGCAATTCTGACTCCTTGGACTTTCTGAGACCAGAGAACTGCCACTTCATACCTGCCACTGCTTATTGCCAGTTCACCTCTGCCATACCTGGGCGGTGTACCAGGATGCCTCAGCCCCACTGTGCCTATCAGTGCCTGCAGAGGGGCCCGCCCCTGCCCCCTTCTGCCATCAGCGGATGCCCTGGGCCGACACTGCCAGATACACATCATTCACATGTCACACTAAGCTCTCACCACAGTGTGTGAGGAGGTGCCATATTGGAGGGGACTGAGACCTGAGGTCACACGGGATGTGGGGTAGGACAGCTCTGGATCTCTTCTGACAACCAGAGTTTGCCCCTGAGCACAGGGGCCTCTGAGTGCTTGGGTATCTATTCAAATTGCTTCTTGAAACGGCTTAAGCGTTGCGTAATCAATGTTACGCAGAGGAATGTTATGTTTTATTTCACACCCTCTACCTCCTGGACAGAAGAAAGGACCAGGGCCAAGGACAAACTCCAGGTGAATTTAAACCCAGTATTTGTTACCTCGTTTCTACCTCCAGCGGTCTAGATTGGATTCTTTATAGGTAAGCCAGTTTTGAGTATTTGTCTTTACTTTTTTTTTAAATCTGTATTTAGCTTTCCAAATTTTCTTGGCAGGCTAAACTGCTCTCTTATTTTAACCTTCAGTTTGTATTTCCCAAGAGCAGGAGATATTTTTAGATGTTTGGGGCTGGCCTTCAAAGTGGAAGAATATTTGATTATAGTAAGATATTGTGATCGAGTGTATTTCAAGTACAGCTTTGCTCAGAGTCTGTTTCTTATGAACACACACTGGCTACTCATCTATGCATTCTGCAAAGGCTGAACCAAAATCTGAAGAGATCTGTTATGGTAGGATGGAGCGAAACAGTAAGTTTGGTCGCTTATTTCTCCTTTGAGCATGGGGAATAGCTCCCTCGCGTGTAGAGAGCTGGTTAAAACACTAGAATATAGAAAAGGAGGAGCCTCACTCAGATTGTCATCTGGGAGAAATGCTGATTCCAGGTCTGCGGCGGCGAGGTTGGGCTCTGAGCATCTTCAGGCTAAGTAACAGTGCCATCAACTGCTGTATTCTTTTGACAATATCAACCAAAACATTAAATACACGTATTGTTTGATCTAATAATTTCGCTTTTTTGAATCTGTCCTATAAATAATGCACAGGAACAAATTGCTTAAAGTACAAGGTTGTTTATTGGAGCCTTGCTGGTTACGGAAAAGATAAGATACATCCTAAATGTGGACCCAGAGAGGACCAGTCAAAGCAATTATGTCTGCACAGTGGAATTATGTCTCAGCAGCTTTCAAAAAGACTGAAAAAAATCTTTATGTGCTGAATAGAACAAGTTCTAAGAACTGTATGAGGCACAGACCGTCATGCCCAGTGTGCTATGATTTTGTTGAAAAGGAAGAAAATGTATGTGTGTGTGTGTATGTGCATTTGTTTGTAGATGCACAGAATGTTTCTGGAATGAGACCCCCATAAACCAATCAGTGCCCCAGGCTCTCAGGAGAACTGCTTGACAGGGTTTTGAACGTTGAAACAGATTTAAAAAAATTTATATTTACAAAGAAAGAAAGAAGGTGCTGTGCCGGATGACGGTGGCTGGCTTCAAAGGTCAAGACTTTTGGATGGAAGGGATAGGAGCACCACCTGTTCTTTGGGGAGGATGGACTGTCTACCCAAATAGAGCCGCTGGGAGCTGAGGTCTCTGATGGGTAGAGCAGGTGAGCTTCAGGCACTGAGAGGTTCTGAAGATGACGCCCTGGAGATGACCCCATGTGAAAGGCAAAGGAGGAGTCAAAAGGCTGCAGGACTGCCATGAGGCAGGAGGTGTGGGCTCGGGCGGGGCAGCCAGGGGGTGAGAACCAGGGAGGGGCACTGGGGCAGTGCTTGCTGGCAGGTTTTTCTGCATAGCTGGGCACTATCTCAGCATGGCGGGGCTCACCACCGACACCCATTCCTTTGCTTACCACTTGTCTTAATTTTCATGAAGCCCTGCCTCTCCGTCCCTTCCCTGGGACTTGGGGGAATGTAGGCTCCACCACAAAGCCTCAGAAACTTCAGGCTGGAGGACAAGGCCCAAATGAAGACAGTGAGGCCCAGGAGGTCAATGGTGCCAAGTGAGCTGGGGGCTCCTGGTCCCACTGATGGCCCAGGGTGGGTGGTGGGTGGGAGGGAGAGACTCCGTGAAGGACAAGCTTTAGCATTGCCCACTGTGGGAACCCAGCCTCCCAGGAGACTCCCTCAAGATGAGGTAATCCATAGGCCCTCACATTCAGGAATCCCTGGCCCACAAGCTCTAAGTCCAGGGTCTCATGGCCATTGTAGAAAATTTTTAGAAAATTGTATAGGGGCACCTGGGTGGCCTCAATTGGTTAAGCATCTGACTTTGGTTCAGTTCGTGGTCTCACAGTTCGTGTGAGCCCCGTGTCGGGCTCTGTGCTGACAGCTCAGAGCCTGGAGCCTGTTTCAGATTCTGTGTCTCCCTCTCTCTGTTCCTTCCCTGCTCACGCTCTGTCTCTCTCTTTCTCAAAAACAAGTAACCATTAAAAAAAAAAAAAAAATTCTATGAAATACACAGAACATTTACCATCTTAACCATTTTTAACTGGTACAATTCAGTGGTACTAAGTGCATTCACGGTGTTGTGCGACCATGACCACCATCCACATTTACAACGCTTTTCATCTCGCAAAACTGAAACACCGTACCCGTTCCACACTAACTCTCCCCTCCTCTCCATCCCTGTCCCAATCTTTTGTTTCTGTGAATCTGGTTACTCTAAGGACATCATGTGAGTGAAATCATATGGGATTTGTCTTTTTGTGACTGGCTCATTTCATGGAGCATAATGGCCTCAAGGTTAATCCACGTTGCGGCCTGTGTCAGATGTTCCTTCCTTTTTAAAGACTGAATAATATTCTGTTACGTGGACATGCCACATATCTATCTATCTATCTATATCTATATCTATATCTATCTATCTATATATATGCTCATCTGTTCCTCCATTGACGGACGCTTGGGCTGCTTCCTCTTTTTGGCTGTTGTGAATAGTGCTGCTATGTGCAGCTATCAGATGCATGTTCTTTAAAGAGGAAAAAATAAGATGAAACTCATCTTGGGGTTGTGCTTCGGACCCCATTATTCTGGTGCAAAATGTTCCTTCAAACAGATCCACTGTGTTTGTGCCACTGTGTTTGTGCTGGAGCACGTGTCTGTCCCTGGAGTATGGGGGATGATGTTGTCAACTCAAAATGCCTTCACTCCAGGGCAGCTGAAATGGCTCAAACCAAACCCACATGGCAGGAAGGAGAGCTGTTAATATTTTTCAATCCTAAGATTTTAAATCGATTATAAAAATGATGCTAACTGTAAAGGAATGTTTTGATATATTAGGTTCCCTTCCAGCCCTAGTGTTCACGTACACGTATTTTCTATAACGTTGTAAATCATGATGGACATACATTTTGTATTCTTTATATATTTTTGGATTGTGCTACATGGCTTGATAATACAAGTGATTCTTGTTACTCAAGGTAGTTCTCTTCAGCCGGCCTGAGCACTGGATCTGTGAACACAGAGCCATTTGTTCCCAGGGGAAATGGGTGTTATGTTCCTGCAAAACCTCTGGTCACAATATTTTCATCAACTGATCAACACGTACCTTTATTTCAGGTGTTTCAACCTAACATAAAGGTGTCTGTCTGTATAAAGACACCTTATTTAGTACATGCTGTTGATTCATTAACACTGAACTCGTGGCCAACGGCACTATGAGCTTGTCTAACATGTATTGTCTATGGAAGGCAAGCCACAGGCTTCTCATGCTGAAACCCTAGACACAGCACTTCAGCAGGAACTGAGGGGCTATTTTAAACAGCAAAATCACCAACAAAAAGCACCAAGACATGAAAGACGTGGCCCCAAACAGACTTTGGAAAGGACGCTTGTTTACAGGATGAGAGCTGAGACAAGAAGGCACAGGGTATCGTCTTGTTCAGCCTCAGGGGGTGGGGGGAACATGCACATGAGACACCCCAAACTTTTTGCTGCTCTGCATAGGCCCACCAGTAACCATGAGAGTGCTCTGAGTATTGATTTGGGGACTGCAAATAGATTGTAGAGAATAGGTAAATTTGCAGATAGAGACGCTGGTAATGAGGACTGACTGTACTTTTCGATGCCACAATTATACCCCATCAAGTGACAAACATCATTTACTCAGTTAGACCCCTGCGCCTGCATGTTGGATGTCTCCAGCTTTCGCTGCTACAGATAATGCCACAGGAAGTAGTGTCGCAGAGACCATGGTCTTCGTTTCAATTGTTTCCTTCAGTTCCCCAACTGGGCTTACTGGTAGGAGATATGGGCAGGGAGGGGATGTTGCTGGTGATTTCCTAACATTCACTGGGCTCATCACATGCCCAGGCTGCGACATTGGTGTGACTGAGTCTGGCCCTTCCAGGGAGAAGACTTCAGGGGATTCCTGGGAAGGGGTTCTTCCTGCCTAAGGAGACCGAGACAAAACAGTCTCATTCTTGCTCTGGCCATTGCTATGTCTGGGCTTGGGCCTGGAGCTAGGAAATGGAAGAGGACTGAGGTGGAGAGACGCAGCTAGGGCCCTGGTGACACAGCTATGCTGCCAAAGAGTAAGTCCAGAGGTAGAGCTGGCCGAGGTCTGGACTTCCCAGAATGTGACACAGTCCATTCCCTGCTGTTCAAGCCAGTCTGAGCTGGCGACAGCCCTTGTCACAGCACTGCTGAGGACCGCCTGGGGTGCCTGGACCCTCACCCCCCTCTTAGAATGCCCTGTTGGCTCCCCGAGACCCCCAGACCAAACTTGGGCAGTGGCCCAGCAAGTCCAGCCTGCCTCACTCTCCCCGCTGCTCTGGGCCAGCTTCGCTGAGCCTCTGTCAGCGCCCCCCCCGCCCTGGGGTTTCCAATTGTGGGCTCAGGTTCATTCATGGGTGGGGAAAACCACATCACCAACAACATTAAAAGATTAAGTAGGGCTGGACTAGCAAACAGGAGTGCATTACCCATGGGAAAGGGAAACAGTGCTCTGAATCTGTTGTTTCATTGCACACACACATAACACACCACATGTGCACGCACGCACACACGTGTACCAGGTTGCCATAAAAGTATCTCTCTTTTGTGGGCCACACTCGGTGTGTGGAAACCTTGGCTCTAGAATGCCTTCCTTCCTGTAGCCAAGGGCCTCTGCCTGTGCTGGTGTGCACCCCTTCCCACAGTCCTTTCCTCCATGGCACTGGCCAGGGCAAAGACACTCCTGATGTGGGTCCACAGCAAGGCTGCCGTAGCAGGAGCCCATCGGAGACCTAGGGGCCGCACTGGGGCCCAAGTGGGCAGTGTGAGCCTGGGAGAGGAAGGGAGGGGGAACGAAGCTGACAGAACCCCTGGGTGGGACAGGTGGGCGGGGTCCTGGAGTGTCCCATTATCTGCAGTGACTAGAACTCAGTGTGGATGAGCCAGGGTGGATACAGCTGGTGGTGCTGGCCTCCTCTAGACCACCAGGGCAGTCCTCACCCAGCTTGGACACCCCAGTGCCTATGCGGGCGCTGTCTACTGCCCACGGGGCGGCTCCCGTTTGGGGCCTGCCAGCCTGCGAAGCTTCTGAACGAGAATCATTACCTCCTTTGTTCAGGGGAGGAAACCAGTTTGGAGAGGCCAAGTGACTCTCCCAAAGCTACTCATGGGAGTGCGCCAGGCCTGGACTGGAATCCAGGGCCCACACACAGCTAGCATTATATGGAAGCATCCACGATTTACCCTAGGACACTTCCAAACACCGAGTCACTACCTCCTGATTTAGAGTGAGAGTTTTCTCTGCGGCTTTAAGGGTAGCAGGAAATGGTGGCCCAGGCCCCTTGGCATCCGTGAGGACCCATGTCTTATCCGGTCCACTCCAGGAACAATAGTGCTGGCCAGAGCTCCAGCCACCACCGATCCCGACAGAAGAAGTCATAGAGGGAGGCCTTGGTACCCACAAGGCAAAGGAGGGGCTGGCCGCTGGCCAGGGAAAGGCTGCTCCTACCTTGGGGTGTGTGCCCGGGAGAGGCAGGATGCCGCAGCGCGGGAGGGGCTGGTGAGTCAGAGGGCCTCCTCCGCCTTCCTCCCCTCCCTCCTGGCTTCCTCCCCAGGGGCCGCACCCACCCATTCAGACCGAGGCACCCCCCCAATGACCCAACTTTTTATTGACTGAGCGGGACAGATTTACATAAAGTAGGATAATAAAAACATTCTTCTGCATTCGAAGTCTAAAGAGCGGTTCCTTCTTGTCTCTTGTGAAAAAAGAAAGAAACAAAAAAACCAAAGAAGCACTTTTAGGACAAAAATGGTTTTTACCCTCCTTTTTTAAAAAAACTTGTTTTAACCTTAGAAAAGTTAGAAAGTCCAGGAAAAGATGTAAAAGCTAATAAATGCATCCCGCACCCCAAGGCGGCGTGGTGGACAGGCTTCCTCCAACCTCAGTCTCTTTCTCTTTTGCTCCCACTATGGGGTGAGCCTCATGTGCCTTCACATGTTACCAGAAAGTCAGTGATGAGCCCAGGAGTCAGGCTCAGCGGAGGTTCCCCGCCTCCTCCCTCCCTCAGGAACTCACAGATATTATGTGTCCAATGACCGTGATCCTGTTCTTTGTCAGGCACCGAGGACCCCTAGTGATATCGCTATTCACTCTAGTCTTGGTTGATTCCTGCTCAGCTCTCCCTCCTCCACCTGTCTGTGACCAGACCTCTGAGAGCAGGACCCAGACCAGGGTCACCTCCTCCAGGAAGCCACTCTTGACTGTCAAGCCCCCAGTGCGTCATGAGGAGTGACCTCCCTCATGGTTATTTTCTCTCTCCACTGCCTCTTCCCCAGGCCCCGGGCTCCTGGATACAGGACTCTGCCCTGTGGTTTTTGTGTCCCCAGTGGGGGGCACGGAGCCTGAATAAAGCAGGTGTTCTGTACATGCTGCTGACTTGAAGAGGAGACAGGAGGTGGGTCGCTGGACCCTCCACTCCCTAGCTGCTCACTGTCGTCTCCCTGGGCCTGATAACCATGCAGGTGGCACCAGCCGACACCTTCTGGGCTTGCCACTGTGGCCCAACCACAGACTGGCATTTCTGCCAGAGCCGGGACAGAATGGGGACAAACACCCATTTGTTCCATCCCCACCCGTTTCCTGCTCCATTACCTCACAGGCCCTAGAAATTGTCCAGATCGGGAGCATCTTCCCTCAGAGAGCAGAGGGGACTCCCTGGGATGTTCTCCCACCCCCTCTGCCTTCACCACCACCCCCGTCCCCAGCTCGTAGGAAGGACTATACAAAAATGTGCTGTCAGAGAGGATGATGTTCAAATAGATGCACCATGCCCTCCCACATCAGTCCAGCATCACCTGGGCAGAGAGAAGGTCCAGATGGGCATGGGGGGCGGGATGGGCTGTGAGCAGCTTGGAAAGCAGAAAAGGCAAAGCTTGGAGATTCTCTACAAGGTGGGGAGCGCAGTGGGGCTTTTTTGATACAGGTCAGAAGACTCTGGGGTCCCAAACCTATGATATCTGGCCCTCCTCTCAGACCCACCTGGAACCTTCTACGTATGGCTTGAGGCGGGAGGGCGGGGACTGCGTCTCAAAGGCTGTGGACCCTGGGTTATAGGCTGGCTCTGTTGCAAGCTCTGTGTAGGCCCCAAGCAGACATCAATTCTGGCCAATTTGGGGAAGGTCTCACCACGCGGTGACATCCGAGGGGCGGGGCTGGCAGGCAGGTACTGGACCAGGTAAAGGAGGGGCTGGCAGAGAAGAGACAGGTAAAGGCCAGGGAACCCTGGTGTGGGCCCCTCACCCTTCCCTACTCGGTCCTGCTTCCTGCCACCTGCCAATCTGGCCAATACTCCAAGAACCTCTCCTGCCTCCCACAGGTCTGCCGTGCCCCAGGGGAAAGTTCTCTAGGCAAAGAGCTCCTGGGAGGGCGCTGGCAGCAGGAGGGGCACTTCTCATTGGTGAGACTTCTTATCTGGGGCTCCCTGCATTCCAGCAGGTCAGAATGCGCCCTGCTACTCTCTGCAGGAGGACCCAGTTATTTCCTTCAGAACACCTGTTAGTTCAGTGAAATCGTCCGGGTGGACTGACCTTCCGGCAGCTGGCTTGGTGCCTGTCTCGTCTGAATTGAGGGAGGCCACCGGTTCAGAGCTGGCCGGACAGTCAGGGCAGTTCCCGATTTGGGCAGAAGGGAGTGTGTAGATGTGGACCGTGCCAGTTAGTTCCGAGGGTCTCTCGGCTCAAGCCCGCCCTTCTGGGGTCTGCTCTGTGATGTGGGCTGGAATCTGCAGGCCACAATGCCCAGCCCCGCTTAGAAGCTGGAGTTTCGCTAGGTTATGGCAGGGGCCTGGAGGGGATCTGGGAGAGGAGGAGGGTGGTCTGGGTCCTGTCACTGTCACTCTGGCAGCAGCAGCAGCAGTTGGCTCCGACCCCGAGGTCCCCGTGCCCCTCCTCAAAGGCCCGGGGGCCAGCCGGGCGGGCTTTCCTCTGGATGTCCGAGCACTGGCCACCCTCTCCGGACTCCAGCCACTTCGGATGCTTATTTCTGGCTGCCTCAGCATCTCCCTTCTGCCCATTCAGCTTTGCAACAACTGCATAAACAATTCCCTGTAACGAATCCCCTCTGTGTGCAGTACCTACTATGGCTTTTGCTTCTTCCTGCACCCTGACAGCAAAGCTCCATTTAACGGGCTCCTTGGCTCGTCTCCCTCTGCCCCGATAGGCATCAAACTCTAGAAGGCAGGGGTCACGTCTGCCTTTGTCATCTTTACATGCCCATGCTTGGCACAGAGTGGGTGCTCAATAAATACTTGTGGAGTGACTACATGGCCTTGAACTGTGGCTGTCCCCTCTTTCCTTACAGCCTGATGGCATGTATTTATTTGTTAACCTCCTGGCCAAGGGAAGTTCACAGTTGTCTGAACAAGCGAACATCTAATCCCTCAATCCAGCCCCTTCTAGAATGCCAAGCCGCTGCCTTGAGTCAACGCATCCTGACAGCTACCTAGTTCCTACAGCCTTTGGCAATGGGGGCTGTGCACCCTGGCTTGTCTCTCTTTCCTATCCTGGGGTGTGCTCCCCATACTCATGCATGACTCCTTCAAGACAGGGTTCCTCACTTCCCTCACCCCCTTTGTTAATACCTTCTTAGCAAGGTAACATCTCAGTAAATAGCTGTTGGTTCACAGCTGGAAGTTTCTCACAAGAGACTTAGCATCTACTAAGAGGTCCAGATGACAAACGACAATAAAACACAGGGGCTCACATTTCTGGAGCGGTTGCAAGGTGCTGTTGTCTTCTGTGAATGTCCTTATTGAACCCCCAGAACTGTCTTAGGAGATCTTTACGGTTACTTTCTCCATTGTTGAGGCTCAGAGTGGTTAAGTGATCTGCTCAGGGTCTCGCAGCTATTAAGTCGCACAGCCAGGCTCTCCGCCTTGTTATGAATGACTCTATTTTACAAAACCTGACCACACTGGGGGCCTCCAGAGTAAGGGTGGGACTGGCCCAGGGAGGCTAAAGCGGGTCTAGGCAACGCAGGGAGGTTGACATCGACCACTTCCCACGTTGCCCCTCCCGTCCTTCCCTCCCAGGGCCTGGCTCTGCCCCAGCCCCACTCCGTAATCCTCCTTCCCCATCTCGGGTTCTCGCTTGCAGGGGGCATCCTGGGGCATTATGGTGGGCATCAGTGGCACCCTGGGCATGGAGGTCGTTAGCTCCTTCCTCCTGCAGGAGCAGGTTGGGGGAGGCCACATGGTGGTGAGTCAGGGAGTGAAGGGAGGGATGGAGGCGACAAAGATGAAATAAGATGGGTAAACTGAGCTCACTTTTGGGTAAATTCTCCCCACAGCACGCAGAATTGAAAGGGAAGCACAGAAAAACAAGAGAAAGAATTTCTCCCTTTGAAAACTCAGCTGTAAGGGGATGTCATGACAGCAGGGGAGGGCACCTGCCCTGAGCCAGGCCCGATGTGAGCCCTGATTCCTCCTCTCAGCCTCCGCAGTAACTTCAGTCCACACAGAAGACCAGAGATTGCTTGGGGGGTCAGGAAGTTTTCAGACAAGCTTTTACATATAAGCAGGCTGAAAGAAGAGGTAGGCTGAAATTACTGTAAAGCTGAGGATTTAATTTAAGCAAGACATAAAGGTGAGCTTCCTCAGTTGGAAGATTCTGGAATGAGCTTCTAGGGGCATCACAGTATTTCCCTCTGGCCACAGTGCAGGCGAATTAAGGAGCTGGAAACATCAAACACCAGTGTGTCCAAATTGTTTCATGTTTTAACTGGCTGACTCTAGAAATCTTCTTAGCTGTTTCTTTTTTCATTAGTTAAACATCGAATCAGTTAAGTTAACTAGTGAAAAGACTTCCTTGGACTCTGTTTCCGAGAATCCTCCCTGGGTCATAGTCACCTGGGTCAGCTCCTGGCATCCCCCTGTCATCTTGTAAAAAAGTTGATGAGTCAACTCACATCAGGCAGGTAATCAGGTAATCAGCTCCCCCCCTCCTGCCCCCCAATATGTGTGCGCTGAAGAGCTGGGCCTGGGTCACGGTTTGGGGGGGTCTGGGGTGTGGGGTGCTGTGAGTCACCCGGTCACCAGCCCCACCCAGCTTTGGCACCAACAGGCTCACACACTCTCTGAATGAAAGACAGGCGGAGTACACCGTGTCCGTCCTCAGCTTGACATGCACTGATTCACACTTGAAGATCACGTTTTGAAACTGATATTGTTTTCACATGGGAAATCTGAATTCAATGGTAAACAGAACACAACGTGAATTTTAAGGTTAAAAATCTCAAAAAAAAAAAAAAAAGCTCCTCCGTCGCTGGTGGGGATGTAAAATGGTACAGGCACTCCGGAACATAGTTCGTCAGTTTCTTAATGAAAGTAAGCACGTGCTCATTGTACAACCCACAGTCACACTGGGGCATTCTCCCCGAGAGGTGAAGACAACACCCACCCCTGCATGTGAACGTTCATACGGCTTTATTCAGAATAGCTAAACACTGTAAGCGAGCAGCCACAATGGTTCTCCATGGGCCAATGGTTAAAGGAACCGCGGCACATCTGTGCCCTGGAGTACTTTGACCAGCTACAGGAAGGAATGATTGGCATACACTCCGCAACCCGGGTGCACCTCACGGGGGTCACGCTGCGTGGAAGAGGCCACATAGTCCATGGCTCCATTTATTTGCATAGCTTTCTTTTTTTCTTTTTTTTAATGATTTATTTGGAGAGAGAGAGAGAGACAGAGCACAAACAGGGGAGGGACAGAGACAGGGAGACACAGAATTCAAGACAGGCTCCAGGCTTTGAGCTGTCAGTACAGAGCCCAACATGGGGCTCAAACCCACGAACCGTGAGATCATGACCTAAGCCAAAGTCGGACGCGTAACTAACTGAGCCACCCAGGTGCCCCTGTAACTTTCTATAAATAACAAAATTATAGAATAGAATTAGTGGTTTCCAAGGGTTCTGGGGGGGCAGTGGCGAGCGAGGACGGGGTGGCGGTGGGAGGACTATAAAAAGGAAGCAGGAGGAAGGTCTCTGGTGATGGAGCAGTTTTGTATCTTGGTTGTGGTGGTGACATGAATCCACACGTGAGAAGAAGACTCAGAAGCGTGGATGCATTTTACCAGCGTCGTTTACCTGGGTTTGATGGGGTCGGTGCTACAAAGGATGTAATCTCTGGGGGGAGCTGGGGGAGACCTCTCTGAGCTCTATCTGTAACTGCCTATGTATCTCTAACTACTGCAAAATAAATGTTTTTAAAATGTGCATTTTAATGTTAAAGAGTCTAAGATAAAGCAACATAGGCAAAGGCTTGTAAGAGCAACCTCTGGCAGTAGAGCTGGTAGGGAACACGGAAAATTCTCTTGGAATTTATGCCACCCTAGTTTGTCATTGTCGTGACTGCAAAGGAGCCCGAGACTACTGCTTGCTGCTGGCAGCCGGGGTGTCAGGGGGCTCTCTGGAGGGGGGGGTCTCAGAGGAGCTGAGGGGAAGAGCTCGGGTCTCACTGGAGTCCCTCCTTAGTTCTGTTCTTGTACTTTTGGCCCCTCATTCCCATGGAAAGACCCTGGGCACGGGTCCTGCCCTCCAGACCTCAGAGCGGGTGTTTAGGAAACAGTGGCTGGAGGAAGTGGGCCGGCAGACACCACTGCCTTCCACCCTGGGCCCCCCACCCCCCCATCCCGGACTACATCTGAATCCAGGTATGGATTTCACTTGCTGGCCTGAGCTCCTGATTTTAGAATGCACGCTCTGAACTCATGTGCTTAGAAAAATACATGCCTGTCTATGATGCCATAGGCCCCCAGACTGAATATCTGCTGGGGCTCCAAGGCCTGGTGCTCTGTGGTCAGCGCCAGTGTGTGGCAGCAGGCAGCATGCCCAAGTGTCCAGGGACAGAGGGGTTCTGCTCGGCTGACTCTCACCCTCCTCCCCAGCCTGGCATATGTTCTGCTCAACGGGATCAGAACCAACCAACCAACTTGACCTTCTCCCTCCTCTCTCATTTACCTCCCCATCCTTGGCCCCAGATATGAGGCAAGCACACTCGGGTCTATAGTCCATGCTTGGAGGGCTCACTTAAGGAAATGGCAGGTGCAGAATAGCCTGTACAGAATAACCCCATTAAATCCACATATATGCGCATATATAAAAATACACTCATATATATGGATTATATTTATTTCTGTGTTTTCTAACTGTTCCACAATGAAGAAGGATCACTTGTGAACTAAAACTAAAGTTGTTGTGTGGAAACATCAGAAGTGGCCGAGTGAAAGGACATTCACAAAATAATGGATTGGTAGTCTTCAAAAGTGTCAAGACAAAAACAGGGGACAGGGAGACAAGATAAGCAATGTGGAATCCTGGACTGGATCCTGGACCAGAACAGGGACATAAGTGGAGAAATCAGCCCAGTTTGAATGAGGTTTATTAGAACAGTTGATCAATGAAAGTATCCGTGCTAATTTCCTGATTTTGATAGTTAAGTTATGTAAGATGTGGACCTTAAGGGAAGCTGAGTAAAGAGTACATGGGAATTTTCCGTACTGTTCACATGGCTTTGCTGTAATTCTAAAATTACTTCAAAAGAAAAATAAATGAATAAAATTGAGCCAATGACAATATCTGCCTCCTAAGATACATAAGGCCCCAGAAACCAACATAACCATACAGGAGCCCAGCATTGGAGGGCTGGGTACATGGGAGCCCCCTCTCACCACCACTTCCCTCTGGCTTTCTCTCTAGTTCTATAGGCCCCGTCCCTCTAGCCTCCTGCCTGCCCGCTCTCCCCTGGACTCCAGGCCTTTTTCCTTTTCTTGGCTGCCAGCCTGGAAATCCAGCCTGTCTTTCGAGATCCAAACACCAAAACCACCTCTTCGGTGGTGGGCCTGGACCCCTCCCTGGCTCACCAAGGTCAGATGGTCCCTCATGCTGGTGCCACAGCCCAAGACAGTCCCGGCCTCAAGCATCCTCTGACTGTGGAGAAGTGCTCGCGAGTCTCTCCAGCAGACAGGGAGCCTGGGAAGGCAGGGCCTTGCAAGATTGACATAAGCCATTCGCTCAGTACAAACTGGTTGACTGAACCACAATCCTGGCAATTTATGTGGTTGTTTTGAGCTGAGGGACATGACTAGGTCTGAGCACAGAGAACTTGCAAGAGCACTAAGATGTCATCAGTCTGGCAGGATGCCCATGCTTATATCCTCCTTGGGGGGGGGCTGGCAGAAACCTGCCTCTTGGGTGGGGCCTCAGCCGGAGTCACCCAAATGCTGGGCCTGCCCTGCCTGGCTTTCCTTTCTTGGTGCCACCAATGGGCACGCTTTCACGAGTTTGCCATGGGGCCACTCGATTGCGCCCAGCTTTCAGGCAGATGACAAGTGAGGGCTGGTCAGGTCTGACTGAAAACTGGAACCACTTTCTACCTTCCCCTCCCTGGCCCGGGGTCAGCACTGCCAAATTCAGAGCTGGTAAGAAAATATCGCCCACAAGCTAGATATTTCACAAGGTGTTTGAAAAATGAAACAAACTCCTTTGCCCTGAATTGTTTCCTAGACTTCAGTGTCCCCACAAGCAGAAAGGAGATGGTGACAGCCGGCTCAGAGAGGACTGGAGTTTGGTGGACACTGTAGGTGGTGTTCTGCTGTCTGGACTGTGTGACCCCCTCCCCCAGCCCCCTGCAGGTATTAAGGCCACCATTCAGATGTAGGGCACCTCAGAGAGCAAGTTAAGGGTGACCAGGGCGGCTCGCACAACTGTTTTATGGCAGATGTTGTCAAAAGCTACCTCCTGCGCAGAGTCTACAAGTCAAAGTTCAAAGTCGGCTGACATGACAGTTAAGAAAATACTGGAAGACCTCCTCTCAGAAGGAAAGACGGAGCCCCCCCCTCCCCATTTTGCACTTTAGAAAAGCAGAAACAAGCAAGTAGTTGGAGAAAAGAAACCATATACAAGTCCATTTCCAACATCCTCCTGAGGACTCAGGATATTTTAGCAGCATCCTCTCCCTGTCCCCCCCCACCCCCACCCCAGCCTCTCCAGTCACCAAGTAGCCGGCTTGTCACCGTGGTGGGTTTGGTTTAGAAGGAGGAAACCCACTCACACTGCAGAAGAAGCCAGGGGAGCAGAGGGAGGGATGAGGGACCTTCCGGGCAGAGTCCGAGTTGTGGGGGAGATCGGGGGCCACATCAGATCTGGTCCGAGTCCCCTTTCTCCAGGGAGCGCGCTCTAGCCACCGGCCAGCGTCTCCGGACCCTCCCCTCTGCAGGCGGGCCTCGGGGCGCACTCACCAGCTCCGGCAAGAAGAAGGCGTAGGGGATGGTGAGGAACAGCGAGACCCCCAGGGGCACGTCGGGCGGGGCGTAGCTGGTGGCGGGCGGTGGGTCCGGGGAGGCCATCTCGCTCCCAGTGCCTGGTGCCCTTGGCTCCGCAGCAGCTCGCCGGCTCCGCGGGGCCGTCAAATATCACCTCCTGCCCGACACACCCATCAGACGTCGCCTGGGAGGGGAAAAAAAAAGTTCCAGCCGAGCAGGTCCTTCCACTGGCTCTGGCCAAAAGACTCTTCAGTGAAATGCGACTGCGGATTCGGATTTGCATCAGATGGGCCTTGGCCCGCTGGGGCAGAGCCTCTGGGCACACTGAGGCAAGGAGGGCAGGAGTCTCTTCCTACATTTTCCTTCCTAAGGAATTTTTGAATCCTGAGCATATTACTCCAGGGGATGCCAGCTACAGCCACCACGCCTCAACCCTGTGGCCTGAACACAGGCGAAGGCAACTTGCCATGACAAAGACTGTTTGTTGAGGCCCTACTATGAGCTAAGCCGAGCTAAGCAATCTGTAGGCAACTCTGGTTCTTCCCACAGCCATGCACAAGGCTATTTTATCGCCTTCCCAAGTAAGGACACGGCGAATCTGTTAGTTAAGGTCACAGAGCTGGTCACTGACAATGTTGGGTCTTATATCCTTCTGGCCCTGCTGTCTGGGTCCCTTCTTCCCCACTCCTGGGGGGCCAGTCACCCTCCATCTCAAACAGAGGGAGAGGAGCCGCACTCACTTCCAGCTCCTGTCCCCAGGGACTTGGCGTTTCCTTCTCCCTCTGCACCCCCTTCACCTCCCTCCCCTCCGGTTCTCTCTGCTGACAGAGCAGAGGGAGGACTTCACAGAGCAGGGAGAAGTCCACCCTGGCAGGCGTCCCTCGGCCAGGCACCGGAGAAGGGCTCAGTTGGCTGGGTGCTGCCTTCCTCCTTCCCTGCAGTGGCCCCCCGCCAGTGTCGCCAGGAGCCGGGCTTGGGGCCAGGCAGTTCCTTCCTGCCTCCCGCCCACCCGCTGGCCCATCAGGGGGGATGTGACCCAGTGGCCAAGCAGCTGCTTGCACTTTAAAGATAGATCCTGGAGGCTTGAGTCCTTTGCTTCTCCACCTTAGAGTTGACTACTTGCAGAAAGGCTCGGAAACCCAGAGTCTGCTGGGGGTTCTTGGGGTAGGGGTCCCTTCTCCCTGCCCTCCATGGCCTCAACCTCAGCCCTGGGAGGCCAGTCTGGGAGCTGCTCCCTGGGGAGGAAGGGATGTGGGAAGGACAGCCTTGTGTGCTGGGGTAACTAGCAGCCCCCGCAAGAGGCCAGTGCCTATTCATGAGCAAGAGTGGTGAGTTCCAGGGCCTGCCCTCCTGGGTCAGTGGGACAGCCAGCTGGGCCTTTGCCTGGTTGGGGGACAGCCAGCAGAGAGGGCGGCTTTGGATAAACGAAGCCCAAAGCAAGGCATTGCAAGGAGAGGCAAAGAACAAGCCAAGTAAACCTTAAGCCAGCCTCCTCAGGCCCATGGAGACCCAGGAAGAAAGTGAGGCCCTAATCCCACCTGCCATCTGGCCCCCGCCTTGTTTGCAGGGTGAACTCAAGCTAAGCAGGCATCGCCTCAGGAATCCCACCTCTTGCCACCTCTCCTGAAGGTCATAAGTAAGCCCTGAGCCACTCTTATGGCCTGTAGGATGCTTTGACTTGACCACTGACAGCAGGACATCATGGGAGCAGTTTAGGGAAAGCAAGAAGGAAAACATGGCCCTCATTTGTCATCTATAAAGCAGAAGTAATAATAGAACCTGGGGCCCCTTAGAGGCTGACAGGTCCTGAGCCACTTACACCTTCTGAGGCAATTAGCCCATTAAGAACCGAAGATGTGACAAAACAAGTTCATAAACGCTTTGACAAATTTTAAAGAGTTTACATGTAACGAAGTGATGTCGTGTTATATGTGCCAAAGCATAGGACACTCTACTTAAGCTATTTGTAAGGAAGCTGCAAGGATTCATCACAGGTAGTGAGATTCCGGAAAGGGCAGAAGCTCAGAGCTGTTAAGAACAGCTTCAACTGGGGGCGCCTGGGTGGCTCAGTCGGTTAAGCGTCCGACTTTGGCTCAGGTCATGATCTCGCAGTTCATGGGTTCGAGCCCCGCATCGGGCTCTGTGCTGACTGCCAGCTCAGAGTCTGGAGCCTGCTTCAGATTCTGTGTCTCCCTCTCTCTCTGACCCTCCCCTGCTCATGCTGTCTCTATCTCTCTCTCTCAAAAGTAAATAACTTATTAAAAAAAAGAGAGAGAGCAGCTTCAACTGGAAAGCTATGGAGAACAGCTCACGCGTTCCTGAAAGGATTCGGAGTTTCGGAGTTTCGTATCCGTATTCCTGGCGGAGGTGTCAGCAGACCCTCTAGGGCGATAGCTGTTCTCACGCACCCTGGGCTCCTGCAGAAGGAGATGCTTTCCCAGTTGCATCGGGTCCTGTCAGGTATCTTAATGGACGGCCTCAGATAAACAAACTGCGTTTGCAGTGTGATGCCCCCACAGCATCTGCCAAGCTGCGTTTTGGTGGCATCTTCCTCCTGCTGGGTCTTTCCCACCTTTTTTCTTTTTGGATACAGTTTCATTTTTTTTACTCTATGTCTCAAGAAACTTACTCCAACACAACTGTTAAACATTCTGTATAAAAAGTTATATTATCTGAAAACATATTAGGAAACGAGTTTTTACTTTTCACAGAAACTCTCAAAGAAAAATGAACGAGCAAAAGGATGCCTCTGCCATGCTTTCCATCCCACACAACAAACTTAGGTTTCGCACAAGGAAATTTTTTAAAGTAAAAAGTAAAATAAAATTTGAAAGCCCAGTCCACGCTCCTCTGGGGCCGTGGGTATGAATGCACTTGGAAACGAGGTCAGAAATCTGCTGTGAGGCTGTGGGGAATGCCAGGCCCAGAAGAGGGGCCTTCCAGATTCTTCTGCGAAGGGCCTGCTGGTTTCCACCTCATGGACTGAGAATGAGAGTTAATCCTGAAAATCATGCAATAGTATCTGAAGCTGCTGATTACGATCGTTGGGTTCGCTGGAGTGGGTTCAGTGGGATAATCCACATGAAACTATTTAGGATGGTTCCGCAGATGCTTCACGAGTACTTGCCTGTTTATCTAATTCTAACCCTGAAATCTCTTCTGGCCCTCTTTCCTTTCTGTAACAACAGAACCTTCTCTGTTAGTTTTTCCACCCTAATTTAAAAAACTAGTTTCAAAATTGTTTTCATTAATGCATAGTACACTTACAGAAAGAGCGCACAAAACATCCAGACCATGAAACTGCCACTCAGAGCACAGAGTGTTGCCAAGCTCCCAGGCATTTTGCCCTCCCTCCTCCCTGATACTTGTTCTCATGATGTCCTAACCCTGTAGGCTGGTTTTGCCTGTTTCTGGATGGATTCGTTTGTGTCTGGCTTCTTTCACTCAACGTGATGGCGTCTGTGAAACTCGTCCGTGTCACTGTGGCTTGTAGCTCACTCACTGCCTCAGTGTTCCACCTTAGGAGCGTGAGCCACTTTATCAATCTGTTGCTTCTGCACATTGGAGTCCTTTCAGTGGGGATTATGATTAAGAACACTACTATGAACTTCTAGAACATGTGCATTTATGTATGCACTTCTATTGGGAATGTCTTAGGAGTAGAATGGTGGGTCACGTGGTATGTGTTTTTAGCAGATGACGTCAAGCTATTTTACTAAGTGGTTTAAACTTCAGTACAGCCTTGGATTGCAAGTAACTTGTTCTGCGAGTGTTCTGTAAGACGAGCAAACATTTCTAATACATTTTAACTTGATACACGAGCAATGTCTTCTAATTTGAGTAGTATGTGATGCAGAATATCACATGACCACAACTGAGCCAATGTTTCTCTCTTTCTCTTGCTGTGGGATTGTGGATGACTGTCTCCCATGCTCAGATGCTCTGTCTCAGGCCACGGGTGTTTGGCAGGAATCAGTGATTTTTCAGAACACTGGAAGGTGCCCACAACTGGCACTCGTGTGTTTTTGTCACTTGAAAGCACCCATGGACAGTCCTTTGCTTTTCCATAAAGAGTAAGCACAGTGATGCTTTGCTTCATTCTGGGCCAGGCTGCCTGCAGATCTAGACCTTTCCTCTGCTGCCTTATTGCCAGTTACATTAAATACAGTATATGACAAGAGTATTATTAACACCATACTGTAGTCACATCCGTGTGAGCATATACAATGGCCCCCATGCAGAAAAAGGTTGAAAAGAAAGGTGGGAAGAAGAAGGAGATGATTACGGTGGAAGTTAAGAAGGAAATCATCAAGAAGTATGAACAAGGTATGTGACCAGCTGAAATTGCAAGACTGTATAGGAAGTCTGTGTCTGTATCTTATCTGCAGAGGAGGAAGAGAAAAATGTGGAGGAATCCCTCACTTCAAATGAGATTAGGGAGATGTGTAAAATGTGGGAAACAGTGCAAAATGTGGTAGAAAAGCACCACCCAAATAAGGCTGTAGCAGTGGGAGCAGTGAATCTGTTTAACGATGATGCAAATTACATTTCTGTGAAATCCTCAGAAGGAGCAAAAGCAAGCGTCATTGGATAGGCTCCTCATTAAACGTGCATGAAAAGAAAAAGATTCCATTGAGCCAATAGAGAGCAGTGATTCTGTTAGTGACAGTGAGAGTCATCCTACACAATAGCCCTTCTCTCATCTCCCTCACACCAGCCACGAAGGTTTTCAAAGGTAAGTGCAGGTGAATTTATTTTTCTTTATATTTTGTATTTTCTTTATTATTTTGTATTATATTACAGTATTGTAATCATTTTTACATGAATATTTTTTTGGGCTGTGGAATGGATCATCTGAGTTTCCATTATTTCTTATGGAGAAATTCACTTTGATACACAAATGCCTTGGATTACAAGCGTGTTTCTGGAACAAATAATGCTTGCAAACCAAAGTTTTACTCTATTTATGTTCCCACTAACAATATGTGCAAGTACTGTTGCTTGTGATTGATGTTTGCATGTATATTATATCACACTTGGGGTTGTACTTTTCTACCCCTTAATTTCTTTTTAAAAAAAATTTTGGTTTATTTTTTTTTAGAGGGCGAGGGGCAGCGAAGAGAGGGAGACACAGAATCTGAAGCAGTCTCCAGGCACTGAGCTGTCAGCACAGAGCCTGACACAGGGCTCATACCCATGAACTGTGAGGTCATGACCTGAGCTGAAGTCGGACGGTTAATTGACTGAGCCACCCAGGCACCCACCCTTCCATGCCTTTACTTTCAACTCACTTTTATAACTATGTTTACATGGATTCTTTTTCTGTGATTAGGCTTTAGTTGGGTCTTTTTTCTTTTGAAATTCATGCTGGAGTTTGCTGCCTTTGGCGTGTTTAGAATATTTAGACCGAACGTAATTATTGATAAGTTTGGATTTAGGTCTACTGTTTTATTTTTGTTTTTTGTCTGTTTGCTCTGTGTTTCATTTCTTTGTTTCCTCTGTCCTGCATTGTTTTGGATTTTTGGAATATTTTTATTGGCCACTTTGGCTCATGTATTGAGTTTTGACTATGCCTCTTTACTGTTTGTTTAGAAGTCTGCTCTCGGAATTACAACATTCACAATTAACTTTCCGGTCTCCTCAGAATTAATATCTTGCCACTTGCAGTGGAATGCAGAAACCTTAAGACCATGTAGGTACCTTTACCCTCTTGTTTTCCCATCACATTGTCATGTGTATTGTATACACGTAAATTCAAAGCTCACCAGACAATGCTATGACTTTTGCTTTCAACTTTCGCACATATTTTAAAGAACTTAAGAGGAAAAAAAAATGGAGTCCATTCCTTGAATGGTTTCATTTTGGTTACTAGAGTTTTAATTCCCCAAACTTCAATTTCATTCTTCTTGTATTGCCTATTTCTCCATTGAGACGATCTTTCTATTTGTTTCAAGATTTGCCCCTATTTCTTGCAGCATGACTAGAATAGCTGCTTTAAGGTCTCTTAGCTCTTGGGCCACCTCAGAGTTGCCTCTTGATGGTCCCTTTGTCCTTTTCCTTGAGAGATGTGGAGATTTTCCTGGGGCTCCAAATATCCTGTAATTTTGGATTATCTGGACATTGTTAATATTGTGATGCAATTGTGGGTCTTGTTTAAATCCTGTAAGAATGTTGATTTGTTTGATATCAGGCAAATGCCTGGTTAGGTTCAGGCTGCGAGCTGCTCCCTACCATCTCTGGGCTGTAAGCACTGAACACCATCATCATCGATTACATTCTTAAAGGTTTTGCTGTGCTATTCCAATCTGCTCGGTGTGTGTGTGCCAGTCTGGGACTTGGGACAAGTCTGGGACCCTGGAGCTCAGTGCTAAACCCTTTGGGATGCTGTGTAGGGTCCATCTTCGCGTGAGCTCGGCATTCATATGCCATTTTAGGGAATCACTTTCTTGAGCTCTCCCCTCTCTGTGAACTCCCCACCACTCTCTACTTTCCAGGACATCCTGCCCCCTTCCCCTCTCACCTTGGTGCTCTGGCTGAAAAGCCAGGAATTTCGTTTCTCCACTCTGCTGTACCAACACACACACACACACACACACACACACACACACACACACACACACACACACACACACACCAAGAGTTACAGGGACAGAGACAGAGAGAAAGGGAGAAAAAGCATCAGGGATATCCCCCATGCTCTTAGGATTCCTGTGGTCAGAGAGAAGAGTTTCCCTCTAGTTACCTGCCTGGCTGCCACTTGCTTTCACCACTACTGTCACAGCTGGGGGCTGGGGCAGGAAAGAATGTGAAAGACAAATAGAAACAGGGGTGTTCTACTCTCTCTTGGACCTGTAGGGGCTCTCTTACCCCTTTCTCAGACCAGAAATAGAGGGCTCCTTTTGGAGAGGATTTTTGGTCTGTATCCTGTGCACAGTGCTGGGTTTCACGTCTGACCCAGGCCTGGTGATATCAGAGGACAGAAAATGGGAAACTCACCACTAATCTCTATTTGACTAGAACCAAAAATACACCAGCCTGGTTTGAGTCTCTGAATAGCCCTTATCCACACCTATTTTTCTTGTTTATTGATTCATTTGCATATTGTTGGTCTCCCTACCCGCCCTGACACCTCCCCCCCGCCCCGCCCCCCCTCTCCCCCCCGCCAGGATGTTGACTTCAGGACAGCAGTAATTTTGCTCATTTTGAATATTGCCTGGAACACAGTAAGCACTCAATAAATGTTTTCAAATGACTGAATCTATGATTTCAGTCATAACGACTTTGGAGACAACTGCCCATCTCTTTTTTTGACTCCTCTTCCTCAACCTCTCTCCCCACCAATAAACCGCCTCATATGTTTTTCAGAAAAGATTTACTGGTTGCCTGACAAATAAGGTGCAGGCCAGGAGAACGCCACGGATGCCTGGGGAAAGGATAGCCGGTGGTATCCCTTAGGGCTCTTCCCATTGCAGGGGTTGGGAGAACCCATTCCAACGTTAACAGTGGAGGGAACAGAGGTGACTGGGTGGCTCAAGTCGGTTACATGTCTGACTTCGGCTCAGGTCATGATCTGGCGTCTTGTGAGTTCGAGCCCCGCTTTGGGCTCTGTGCTGAGAGCTCAGAGCCTGGAGCCTGCTTCAGATTCTATGTCTCTCCCTCTCTCTGTCCCTCCTTTGCCATGCTGTCTGTCTGTCTCTTAATAATAAATAAAAGTAAAAAAGCTTTTTTTAATTAAAAAAAAAAAAACCAATGGAGGGAATAGATTGCCTAGGGGAAGTGAAAAGTTCAGAGGGAATTCTGCCTTCAGGTGAGGCTGGATCCAGAGGCTCAAGCAATGCTACTGGGGGTCTAGATCCCCTCTGCCTGTGAGCCCCACCTGTCACTGTCACTGCAGTTGGCTTCATCCTTTTTTTTTTTTTCTAGGAGAGAGAGAGAGAGACAGCATGAGCAGGGAGGGTCAGAGAGAGAGGGAGACTGAAATAGGCTCCAGGCTCTGAGCTGGCAGTCAGCACAGAGCCTGACGCGGGGCTCGAACCCACGAACCGCGAGATCATGACCTAAGCGAAAGTCGGACGCCTAACCGACTAAGCCACCCAGGTGCCCCAACAGTTGGCTTCATCCTTGACCTCAGTCAGTGCAAGCCCCCAACCTCCCCCATAGACACACACTCTAGGCTCGCTCTTCCTGGTGACAATGTCCCTGACATTGTCAGTGATTTCAGGTCTCCCACTACACTTGACAGGCAATGAAAAGTGCTCTGGTAGGAGTAAATCTCCTGAGATTTCCTCTCTGTTGGTGCATTCCCAGGCCCCTCACTGAGACAGGGCAATGGGGCATGCTGATGTGCCGGGGCCAATCAGGGCCTACCCCTGGAGCTGGGATAAAAGTGTGTGTGTGTGTGTGTGTGTGTGTGTGTGTGTGTGTGTAAGAGGAATAGGAATAAAGCTACCAGGAAAGAAGTAGATGGATGCTGGGCATCAAAAATGCCAGCGGCCACTGAAACAACTTTCTACTGCAGAAAAAGGGGCACAGACAACTCTCCCCCTTTATGATGCAGGGACACACGTGTCCCAATGGCTCCAGCCTCTCGATTCAGGCACAGCTTGACTGCAGCTACTGCCTCTACAAGTCAAGGTACCTCGACTCTCAAACCAGGGAGATAAAATGCACACATGGATAGGCACAGGCATGGGAGGAGGTTGTGGTTCACGCTGTTTTTGAGGCCGTCAGGCAGAACAGAGTCTGGCTCCTGGGCAGACTGTCTCTGGTGCAGACTGTCTCTGGGCAGTCTGTCTCTGGTGTTTGGGCAGGTGCAGAACATTTCAGGCCCAAAGGGTAGCTTCGAGGAAAGAGGAGAGACTTACTGGGATAATGTTTGGGTCGTCCAGAGATAGCTACCTGGAGGAGAGCTCAGAAAGCTTGGAGCCTTTTCCTCTTATCCCCTAAAGTGGCCTCTCCGAAAGGACAAAGTTCTGCAAAGTGAAACTTTGCCAGCAAAGTCTGACACAAGAGAGCAGGTTAAGGTCCAGTCTGTCTCCAAGGTGTGAGAAATGGGCTAAGCAATAGACACACTATCAAAGTCCTGAATTTGAGCTGTATTCCATGTGTGATTTTCATCTTCTATTGCTGTCTGCGGACGGACGTGCCCTCTCATCTGGTGTGCCTGAGGCCTCCATTTTCCTATGTGGGACTCATGTCTTCACTCATGGCTTCACCCGCCCTCCCCATCCAGATCCGGTGTCGAGTCTGGGTGCTGAGGGATACAAGGTCGTCAGATCCAAGTGTTCCTGAGTTTCAGAGTGAAGGGCGGGAGTTCAGATAGTGAGGCATGCATACCTCCAAACATGGGTGGGAAGCTAGTCGGTCCCTGAGGGTCTGATGGAGGAGTTGAGGGAGAGAGGATACAGATAAGGAGAAATCACTACACCCACTGCTTATGTGCTCCCGCTGCAGTGCTGTTAGTATTCCAGGCCCCAGTAGGGTTGGAGCGCAGGCAGAATGGCAGCAACAAAGGTCTGTGCTCTTCCTTTGTAGTTCTCGTGTTTACTGCTGTCCACCTCATGCATAGCAAGTTAGGACAGGGCTCACGTGGGGGCTGCTCCCCCTGTGTCCTCAAGGCTGAATGCTGGGCCTGGAGTATAGTAGGTGCTCAGCGAATACGCGCTGAATGAATAAGGGAACGGACAATGATAAAATTCATGCATGGTGCCTTAAGTAGGTAGGGTTTGGTCTCCGATTCTCTGGTTTGAGCAAACAGCACCCAGAGCAGCTAGGTAGACAGCTCGCTCTGATCGCCTCCACGCCCCGAGAGAACTCCCCAACTTGGAATGCTTCCCAGGAGAGGAAGTGAGAGGAAGCAGGGCCATTTCACGGCAAAGGATATCCTCTAATGCTGCAAACTGACAAAGCCTTCAGCTGCTCGATGACACTTCCGGCTCCCTCCCTCCACTGATGGGATTCCCAGATGCTACCAGGCTGGCAAGTTAAACCTGCTCTGTTTGTGTGTGGTTTTATATATTTCAAATGGTTCCTTGTGAGTTGTTCAGGCCTCATCCCTGGCCCCCTAAAGAGCACTCAAGACTAAGATTGCACCATCCAGTCCATGAGGGGAGTGCAACATTCTTCACCTCCAGCGGATCTCATGGATATGACACTCAATCAATTACAAGAGGCTGGGAGGTTGGGGAGGAGAGGACCATGTAGTTTGCAGTTTCACAACCCCTTCCTGCCACCAGTGGTTCTGCCGCGGGGAGTCCCCCTGGCCTCACAGGAAGGCAGCACATTCAGGGTCACTTGGCAAAGGCCTGCTGGTCGCCCTGTTGCTGCTCCCCTACTAAGGCACTCACAATTAATTCAGCGTTGCCAAGTCACGCTTCTTGAAACAGACCCCAGGACTCATTTCCAGGATGTTTTTGGCTGCCTGACAACCCCTTCCTGTTTTGGAAGTAGAAAGTGACATTAAAAAAGCCAGGGAGGCTTCATTGTTTTTTTTTTTTAATTTTTTTTTTATTTTTTTTAAAGATTCCATTGACTGAAGAGTGGAGGCTCTTAATGGCAGAGATGTGCTCGCTTGAGGAACTGTCCTCTCCTCGGAGACTAACTGCCTATTGCTTTGATTTTTGGCCTAATCCTTTCTGAAACTCTTTTCTCTCATGTTCCCATATTTTCCTCATGTGTCAGAAACTATGAAGTTGCCCACATTTGTTAATCATGACACATTTCAAATGAACACGGAAGACAGCCTGAAAACATCTAGTAAAGAAAGCTTGTGCTCTTCATGGGTACATTTGCTGAAAGGAATTCACCAGCAATATTTTCTTTCATTGAAAATGCCCAACTGCTGGCCTAATGCTGAGTGATCAAAAAAAACAAAAACAAAAACAAAAACAAAAAACCCGAGTAAGATAAAGAATTAAGGATTCTACCAAAAAAATGAACTTCACAATGGTGAGTGACATGGTTTCGTGTATCTTCAAATGAGACTGCAAGGGCCTAAGAGGAGGCAACTCAGTGACAGAATGGGGGAAAGTCCCTGCACACATGTTCACTACCTCCATTTAGAAAGGCAGAAACCCCTTTCCCTTGAAGCAGGAGCTGCCGAGGGCCTTGGTCCCTGAGAGAGGGAGACAGCGGCTGGGGAAGAGGTCAGGGCAACTGCATCAGGATGGCCCTATGAACGGTGTCTGGACGTTCAGCTGCCCGCATGGCACAGAGGGCAGAGGGAGAGAGGCTCCAGAATATAGCTCTTGGAGATACAGTGAAATCTCCTTGTCAAGGCCAAGTTCCCTTGTCCGATTTGTGGCTGGGAACCCTTACATACCATGTTCATTTCTGAGATGAAGGCCCAAGTAGAGTTTAGATTAATGGTTGCGGGCAAGCTAATTAAGTTGAAGCCGAGGAGTTTCAGAATACGGTGGATCTCTGCAAGTAAGGGCCTGTCTTAAGGCAGCGTGTGGCCTGAAAAAGTACCTCAGTTGGTCCTCTGGCCATGCAGGTTAAACTCTAATTTGATCATGTTTTTCTTCAAATAGCGTTCTCATGTTTTATTTGCACCTGTAATTCCTCAGTGTTTGTTCTGATGAGAGGAATATCTTTGGTTGTGGAAAACTATACATGAGATTGTGGAAAATTATACATGACCTTTACTTGGTATATTGTCTATGCTACTTACTAGCTGTCTTTGGACCAAGTGCTTCACCTGCCTGGCCTGTTTCTTCAGCAATAATACAGGAACAAATCAGTACCTAATTCCCATAGTGGCTGTGGGGACTAACCTAGTTAACTGAAGATATGCATAGGAGGCACTCGATAAATGCCAGCTGTATTATTACTATTAACAGTGAAGTCTTGAGACAATTCACCAGCAGCCACAAGTTTATTTGAATGCAACAAAACCTTTGCTCTCTGACAGAGGGGTAGGTTGACTCATTCCTCAAAGCCTGAAAGGCTTTTGTTTTTTGTTTTTGAAAGAGCACTAATATGGACTTGAAAAGGCAAAACTAGATCCTGCTTTTATTTCTAATTAGGATAAATCACATTCAAATAGTAGACTGAATCGAATGATTCTTAGCATATTTTTTTCCGATTCCTCCTTCATTTCACAACGTAGCTTTTATTAGCAACAATAATATATTTTTATATAGACTATTATCAAACATATGATTTACAATGATCTTTTCTCATTCTGCAGACTGTATTTTCAATTTCTTTTTTAAAACAATTTTATTTTTTTCATCATGATAAGCATCCTCTTTAATCTCCATCTCCTATTTCCCCCATCTCTCCACTATGGTAACCATCATTTTGTTTCCTATAGTTAAGTCTGTTTCTTGGCTTGTCTTCTTTTCCTTTTCTTCATTTGTTTTCTTAAATTCCATCTATGAGTGAAATCATATGGTATTTGTTTTCCTCTATTTCCCTCAGCATTATACTCTCTAGATCCATCCATGTTGTTGCAAATGTCAAGATTTTGTTCTTTTTTATGGGTGAATAAAATTCCACTACATATATATCTTTTATATATCTTATATATATCTTTGATATATATATACGTCTTTTCTAAATGTTTATTTATTTTTGAGAGAGAGAGAGCCCAAGCACAAGCAGAGAAGGGGCAGAGAGAGGGAGACACAGAATCCAAGGCAGGCTCCAGGCTCTGAGCTGTCCGCACAAACCCTGATGTAGAGCTTGAACTCATGAACTGTGAGATCATGACCTGAGCTGAAGTCAGACCCTTAACTGACTGAGCCACCCAGGCGCCCCTCCCCCCATCTTCTTTTTCCATTTATCCATCAATGGACACTTGGGCGCTTACACAATTTGGCTAGTGTGAATAATGCTGTAATAAACATGGGGTGCATGTATCCCTTCAAATTAGTGTTTTTGTATTCTTAGGGAAATCCACAGTAGTAGAATTACTAGATCATAGGGTATTTATGTTTTTAATTTTTTTGAGGAGTCTGCATACTGTTTTCACAGTGGCTGCACTAGATTGCATTCCCACCAACAGTGCATGAGGCTTCCTTTTCTCCACATCCTCACCCACACTTGTTTCTTGTGTTTTTGATTTTAGCCATTCTGACAGATGTGACATGATATTTCATCAGTTTTGATTTGCATTTCCCTGATGATCAGTGATGTTGAGCATCTTTTCAAGTGTCTGTTGGCCATCTGTATGTGCTCTTTGGAGAAACGTATGTTCATGTCTTCTGCCCATTTTTGAATTGGATTATTTATTTTGGGGGTATTGAGTTGCATCAGTCCTTTATATGTTTTGGATACTAACCCTTTATCGGACATGTCATTTGCAAATATCTCCTCTCATTCGGTAGGGTGTCTTTTAGGTTTTTTGCTTCCTTCACTGTGCAGAAGCTTTTTATTTTGATGTAGTCCCAAGGGGCGCCTGGGTGGCTTAGTCGGTTAAGCGTCCGACTTTCGTTTAGGTCATGATCTCGCGGTTAGTGGGTTTGAGCCCCGCGTCGGGCTCTGTGCTGACTGCCAGCTCAGAGGCTAGTTTATTCCTATTTTCACTTTCTTGAATGATCACAAATTTAGCTTTTGATAAAAATCTTGCTTTTATACCAATACAGTCAACTTAAATTTGTTAGTTGGTTCTTGAAAAAAATTCTCTAAATTTTGATAACACTATTTCCTTATGAAATGTATTTTATTGTATCAATATATGTTCAAATTCTCAGGTAAGGACTTTTTATAGAATGTGGTCTGTACAAAAAAGAATAGAGCCGAAGTTACAATGGAACGGTTACTTTTGGTTCTGTCATTTTATTCAGGTATCGAGGAGGGTCCATCGATTCAGTGGGAAGCTGTGGGTCAACGGCCACCATTGTCAGGCTGCGTTCTTTCTTATTTCACCCAAGAAGTCATAGGTCTGTTCTGAAATGTCAAAAGGTCTGTGGACTCCATGTGGCGAAAGCAGAGCTTGCAGACCACCCTCGCCGCCTTGGTTTTGCTTAAGGAAGTCCGCGATAACCTTCCACCGGGCAGCCTCGGTCTCCTCTTCTGCCCACCTGTATGGGGGCAGGAGTGTGGAGTGCAGAAGAGGCGTCACACAGCCGTGGTACACCAGGAGGAACGTGGCCTTCAGGGACTCCTGGTCTCTCTGGGAAAACAGCAGAAACAACTGTGAGTGGACCTACATCATTCCTTTTTAAGTGTTAAATTCTATGAACTCCGTAAGCTAAAATCGACCTAAGGAGTGAGATGGAGGGTGCCATTAGTGCCTGGCAAGTAATTGGCTCTGAATCAGCTACTCAGTGGGGAAACAGTACTCTCTGAGACCAGGGTGTCTCCTAAGCTCTGCCGAGGGGTTCCACACGTGCCATCAAGGACACTGGGGTGCTGAAATCTAATTCTGGTGATAAAGGTGTGGTTCCAGGGCAACATGACTAGAACACAATGTGAAGGTAGCCGTGTCCCCTTAATTGGGTTATAGCACATCAGAGACAATGTTAAGTTGTTACAAAAGAAGGGCAGCATGAAATCCAGAGAAAGGAGACCCAAGGACTAAGAATGTGCAGACCCTCCCCAAATAACAAGAGTACTGCAGTCATAACCAGTCAACCCTGACAGTGACAGGCCAGGGTGGGACTCTCAGGGAGCACGGCAGTCGGGCAGGGGAGATACTACACACAGCAGATCTGCACATAAATATGGTTCCTCCAAGCAACCATGTGTGCGGCAATTTCTACAGGCCTGAGGCCCAGCACCTTGTCCACTGATGTCCTAGAAAGCATTAAATCTGCCAATTTTAGCAAAGGTCAAGTGTAGATGGTACTGGTCAAATGGAAGCTCAACTATAAATAATGCACTTTACGATACATATAGTATGTGTATATGTATATATCATATACATAGCATACATATTATATATATTATACATATAGTATATATTATGTAAAATACACAGTTGTATGTTTTTAAAAGTTTTTAGGATTTTTGTTTGTTCTCCCATGTTCCTTGCAGATAGTTAACACGTTAGACTTGAAGTACAGAAACCATGTACCATAAGCCAAATGCAGCCCACTGCCTCTGTTTGTAAATTAAGTTTTATAGAAACCCAGCCCCACTCACATGTTTACATGTAGTCTGTAGCTGCCTTTGTGCTACAGTGGTAGAGTAGAGTACTGTAACAGGACCTTAGAGCCTGCAAAGCCAAATGTATTTACTATGTGGCTCTTTACAGAAAAAGTTTGTCAGTCCTGGATTAGAGCAGTGAAGCCATTACTCACTGAGGAATACGAGTTCTGTTTGGTAATCACCGAGCTTCTATGGTAATGTAAGCATGAGCCATGCAGTTTTAAATGTATTATACAGCTTAGGCCAATTTTCTTTTCCCTTCTCCTCATGTGATATGAACTTTGAGAGCTAGAGGAATTTTTTTCTAAATAAGAGAAACCTGATAGCCAATTGGGAGACTTTGTTTAGAAACTTCTCAAATAACACTCACTGATCTGAAATGATTGTTTTGATCAAGTGTTTCTTTTCACATGAGGACTGCTCCCCCATACCCTGCTTGGAACATGTCTTTGCAACCATGATGACACAGTTTAACTGGCTGGGAGGGATTATGACTACAGCTACTCTGGCTAAGACGGGCATTATTAGCAAGTGTAAGCAAGCAGTGAGCGCCGCAAATGTTCAGTTCAGCGTGGAAAATCACATTACCTTCTCTGATCTTTTTAACGTGCTCTCTTTCTCAGCCCACGAACTCTAAAAAGTAAATCAAAGTATCATATTAATCTGAGTATTCACAAGCCTTTGCCACAGATGATCAGGGTTAAAAACGCTGTACGGACCCTACATGGGTGAGAAGTGGATATGTAGGCGCCTACTGCTAACGAGCTGGAGCCAGACTGACCAGGAGGTGAAAGATGCCTTGGACGCACCATGATTCTTACAAGTCAAAACTAATTTAAGAACGGAATCAGTGAAACACTAACAGATCCTTGCAAAGTGCATAAACATAGCACCTGAGCAATAACATACTATGCAGGTTTTAAGTTCAGATGGTAAACGAAAATAGGAAACTCTGCCAAATACCATACTTCTTGGCAATCCTGTCTGCCATGATGACGGGGATCAGAAGGGGATAAAATGAGGTACAGCTTTGCAAGTAAATACTCCAACCTGTCCACAAAGATTCATACAAGCTTCTTTAAGGAAGTAAAAAACCCAGAATTCAATTAATCCCACAGACACATGAATTGAAGCCTTTCTCAGTGCTAGTTCCGGGCAAACTGTGAGCAAGAGGGATGTGCCCATCCCCGCGGCTGCTTATTCCCCGCCTCTGCTTTGTGCCTGTTTGCAGGTATTCTCCTGCTGGTGCCTGTTTTCATGGATTCCTTGAAAGCACCAGCCCTTATTTCAGTAAGGAGGCCCTGGGGTGGATATGACAGATGGCACCAAGAATGAGATTCTCCATGAAATGAAAGAGAAGTTTCCTACCAAGAGACCACAGGCTGTGCCCCTGATGAGCCAGATCTTGGAATGGTTGTATTTACCCTGACCTGTTACCATGAATGGCCAGTTATTACCATGAAAGAACTACCTTATGAGACTGGGGTCTACCACCCTCATTGACTGCTGCACCTGCAGGTCTTGGGGGGTTTCAAGAGGCCCCTTCGAGAGCTAGGGTGCTTTACTAAACAGGCCAGGTATTATTATTATTATTATTATTATCATTATTAAAATACCAACAACAAACTAAACTTGGCTAAGTTGACACTAGGAGGCTCACACCCTTCATAATGTGAACCTTTAAAGGTATCTGAGTTCACATGACTATCACTTAGCAACTTCAGACATACTGTCTGGAAAAGCTTGCCTGTTGTTTGTTAGTTGTATCAAGGTCCCATCTCATTTTTCACTGAGCTACCAGCAAGCAGTAGGGTGTATCATTTACAGTAAGTCAGTGGCAAACAGCAAACGTGTGTGTGTGGAGGGCCAGTACTATATACCGAGGCCCACTTCTTCCTTCTGGAGCAAGGAGAAGACTCCATCTCCCAGCTCCCTTGAAGTTAACTGGGGCCATGTGATTGGTTCCAGCCAACGAAACACGAGCAGGAATGGCCTGTGCCACTTCAGGGCACAGGTGGTGGAAAGGTCAAGGGCAATCCTCTGAGATTCTCTCTTTTCCTGCAGGTGCAACTGGCAACAGAGGAAGCCGCTTGTTCCAGATGATGCTATAAGAAACGAGCCTCCAACAGCCCGCACCCTTGGATGACTACCTTGGGTCTTCCACTGCTCCATGCTGGACAGGTACCATGAGGGAGAAAGAAACCTGTGTCAGCTCCCGCTGCACAGCCTGGCTGATCCTACGTCATATGGTATGCCGTGAAGACATGGCTCAAGACTGAGGAATAAACCACTCTTTTAAATTTTTATTATTTAACTCATGATCCAAAGGTAATCAGTATTGCTTTTCTAGAGTATATCCTTCCAGATATTTTTATAGGCAGATATATAAATGTAAACATATATATATATATTTAAACATACTTATTACAACTCAAATGTTTTTTTTTTTTTTCACTTAACAATGTGTATGAACAACCTTATGTGCGTCTTTCCTTGAGTCTGTGGCATGTCTGGGCACAGCCAAGGCTGGTCTGCAGGCCACTTCTCTGAGCTAACTGCTCATCAGGAAATGCAGAATTTAGATTAGATCAGCCCTAAGGTTCCTTCCTAACTCCAACACCCAGGTTACGTGACTGCTACACACCTAGACAAGTATGCAGGCACCCTGCACGGTGAATTAGCCACAGTGCGCTCTCGTAAAATATTTGTTGGATCAATCAATGTACTTGTATTCTGTATAATGAATAAATATTATGATACTATGATACTTTTTTAGGGGAAAAAAGAGAAATTCTGCATTATCTAATGATAGTGCCAAATAAACTTGTCTGGAATTACAGATAATCATATGCCATGAATACTTTCTTAAGCCTTTTTGCTGAAGACTGCATTGTTACAACCCAGCCAAACTATCCCATGAGATCAGCTTTAAAGTCTAATAAAAATCTTGGTAGGCGATTCCTTTCTCTTTCCATTTCTCTGCCAGGCTCTTATGACCTCTATCCTTATGGACAGGAATCACCTCCTTCCATGTCTCTGTCAGGCCCCTACAACCTCTATCCTTTTGGGTAGGAATCACCTCTGAGCACAGCTCGCTTCTCTCCTGCACGTGCACTTTTCTACCCTGTGTGTCAGGAGCTGTCCTACAGCAGAGCCCTGCACAGGTTACCTGCTGCCTTCCATACACACTCTTCACTGGCAATGTGAGACTCAGACCGACCTTGCCCATCTGCAGACACGTTTCACATGCCAAACCGGATCACACACAGAATATTCTCTATTCCTTCATGCTGATCCCTTCTACCTGTAATGTCTTCCCCTTCCATCTCAGCATGTCAAAGTCCAACTTGGCCCCAGCTTTTTATTAGGTCTATGTCACCAAAGACCTGTTCTGGAACAGGTTCCTGGCTCTTCTTTGCTGCTCTCTTTACATCTTCACGGACCTGGATTACACAGTGGCACTTATCATGTTATCTGAGTACTGCTTTGCAGGCATAATGGGACTCCTAATATTTGTTAACTCTGATATGCTAAGTTAAACTTTATGAAACTGTCATTTTGGAAAGCCAAAAAATGGCCAAAAATTTGAGATTTCATACGGTTCAAACTCATATCCAGTTGCTATTTCACATAGCAGGCAGTATATATTTAATTAAAATAAAAATGATATGCATACCTTGATGTGACTGAAAACCCAGTCGATTTTTGCTCTGAGGACATGATCAGTGCCCATCTTAAGTCAAGAAACACACCATAGATGAGAGACTGCAATAGTGTGCACAGCAGGTACTCCACCTGCTCACTGGGTCAGGGAAGGCAGCCCTGGGGAAGCAGTGTTCATACCGAGGAAGGATGAGACCAAGTTAGCTAGACAATGGACAGGGATTGAGAGACATTGCCCAGATAGGAAAAGAAACACCCTAGGGCAGGTGTCAGAACTCACTAATGCAATGTGTTCTACTGCATTCAGAACCCATCAGGTTCCCATCATGATTCATGCTACCCACCCTGAGTGCGTCCATCATGTCAGGCTGCTCCAAGAGCTTGGGGAAGGTGGCCAACAGTGGGTTACTAATTAAGTCTGAAATATGAAAGAACAGAAAGGATTTTATATAAACTTCATCCAATGTATTTGACTGCAACAGACATAAAAACAATCATTCAGATGAAAATTATTGTGCCATGTGATTTGTTGATAACACATTCCACACACTTTAACCTCTAGGAGGGCTCAAAGCTGTCTGCTCAATCTCCGTCTGCTGCTATACCCATATGCCAGGGAGTTCTGAAATGAGCCTTGTACCAAGGAGATAGAGCTTTTAGGGTAGAAGTGGCTTTGAACAGAGTAAGACTAGAAAATTTTGTTCTTCTTTCAATGCTGTTTTCCAATCTCTCTTTCTTTCTTATGATATAACTGTGACATAGTGAAAGGAACCAGTTAGAGAATTTATACAACTCAATACCAAAAAAACAAATAATACAATTCAATAATGGGAAGAAGACATAAACAGGCATTTCTCCATAGAAGATATACAAATGACCAACAGATACATGAAGAGATGTCTAGTATAACCAATCATTGGGGAAATACAAATCAAAACTACAATGAGATACCACCTCACACCTGTCAGAATGGCTAAAATTAAAAACACAAGAAACAACTACTGGGGAGAATGTGGGGAAGATGGAACCCTCCTGCACTGTTCGTGGGAATGTAAACTGGTTCAGACACTGTGGAAAATAGTATGGGGTTTCTTAAAAAATTAAAAATGGAATTACATATGATCCAGCAATTACACTAGTGAGTACTTACCCAAAGAATGCAAAAACATCAGTTTGAAAAGATATATATGCCCCCATGTTTATTATAGCATTATTCACAATAGTCAAATTATGGAAGCCTCCCAGTGTTCATCAGTAGGTAAATAAATAAATAAATATATATATGTATATATAAATATACATATACATATATACACACACATATATGTATAAATATACATATACATGTATATTGGAATATTATTCAGACATAAAAAAGAATGAAATCTTGTCATTTGCAACAACACGGATGGACCTAAGGATATAATGCTAAGTGAAATCAGTCAGAGAAAGACAAATACCAAATGATTTCACTCATGTGAAATTTTAAGAAACAAAGCAGACAAAAAAAAAAAAGAAACCAAGAAACAGACTCTTAACTATGGAGAATAAGCAGATGATTACGAGAGGAGAGATGAGTGGGGGTATGAGTGAAACAGGTGAAGGAGATTACCAGTACACTTATGTGATGAGCACCGAGTAATGTATAGAATTGTTGAATCCCTGGGACACCTGGATGGCTCAGTCTGTTAAGCATCCGACTTTGGCTCAGGTCATGATCAAGCAGTTCAAGAGTTTGAGCCCTGCATGAGGCTCTGTACTGAAGTCTGGAGCCTGCCTGCTTTGTATTCTGGGTCTCCCTCTCTGCCCCTAACCCACTTGCACTCTGTCTCTCTCAATATTGTATACCCGAAGCAATATAACACTGTATGTTAACTATCCTGGAAACAAAGAAGGAACCAATTAGGAGGCACCCCTGCTCTTAGAAGGCTGAGTAGGAACCAATAAGCACGAGGGACGGGAGACACAGGGCAAGCTGCTCGGGCCTGACTCCAGTCCACCAGGGCACTCTTGAAATGGCCTGGGCAATATATTCTACAATCTTATGTCCTCAGTAGAGAGAAATCCTCCCTCTAGGTCCTTATTAGGTTTACTCCAAAGGTCAGAATGATGACAACAGTTCTGAGTAACCTCCTTCCCAACAGAAAAGCTAATAAGCTTTATCTTCTCTATGAAGTCATATCATTCAAGAAGTTTTTCTAGAGTCATTGAAATAAACTCTCAGGCAAGTGATGATGAAAAAGGTTAAACTGTCCTTCCCTTGGAGTTATAACTAATTCCTTGAGAAATGGTGGGACTTCCCTAATTTTGAGTTCCATTTCAATCTACCTATCCAGGTGCTAAGTCTCTAGGAAAGGACTCCTGTCTAACCATGAACTCCACTTGTCCACGAGAACTAAGCTATCTAGGATCCTTCGTCTTGCTCACTCTGCTCTAGTCACACTGGCTTTCAACCGCAATCCCTCCAACACACTTGCATTGTCTTGCCTCAGGTCTTCAGACATGCTGGCCCCTCTGCCCAGACACGCACCTGCCCCACACCTCTAACTCCTCTCTCATGTATTATCTTGACTATTACTCACCCAGAGACTTCCCTAAGATCTTCCCAGTTGTATGCTCTTGTTTGCTTCCTTCCTTCCTTTATTTTTATTTTTTATTTAGAGAGAGAATATGAGCAGGGGGGAGGGGGACAGAGGGAAAGAGAGGGAGAATCCTAAGCAAGCTCCACTCTCACCATGGAGCTCAATGTGGGGCTCGATTCCACAGCCCTGGGATCATGACCTGAGCCGAAATCGAGAGTTGGATGCTCAACCAACTGAGCCACCCAGATGCCCTGGCTTTCTTCCTTTAGAAGGATTGAAAAGGATGATTCATGTAATTTTGTGTTTGAAGTCTGTCTGTCCACCAGGGGAGGGATGCTCGCGCCTGTCTCATCCATCACCGGGCTTAGCACAGTGCCTGGCATATAAGAGGCATTCAATACATATCTGCTTATTTATTTACTGAGTTCAAAGACTACTCATTAAAATTAAATTCTTTTTTAGAGGCAATTCTTATAACACATGTAGATCTCTTTGTAAGTTTAATCATGTGTGATGTCATTGATTTTTTTAAATTTATTTTTTAACATTTTACTAGGAAAAAGTTTCAAGCTTACAAAGAAGATGCAAGAATAAAAACAGAACATTTGAATATCTCTTTCCTGTATTCAATTTTAACTAGTCTGTTGATATTTAAACACTATGCATTAAGAACCAGTTATTTTGGGTGATTTTGGTCTCTTCCCAAAAAGATAGTGTGCATACCAAACATGTGGTAAAAACAGATTATTCAAAAATGCTGAGGGAAAATGTGATTGTATCTGAGCTTTAGTATCTCAAATCTCCAGAATTTGTAATGTGAAAATACGTTATATTGTAAAGAATTCAGTATATTCTGAACTAACACAGGTGCACAATGGAGTACAATGCTATGCATGTGAAGTAATTTATTGGCTTTGATATTATTCTAAATATTTTATTCTGAATGCACCTTCAGAAGCAGAGGATAAAAGTTGGCATAGGCCACATTTACTCAAAGCATGATACATTACTGCACATAAGGAAATTGCAAAGACTTCTTACCAGTACTTTGCATGCTCATCCTGTCTCTTAGGAGTACATCTCCAAGAATTTGGCGATAAAATATCAACAAATGAATGGAACACATACTTCCAATTAACGTTTCTGGCAGTAAACTGTTAAAGAAGAAAAACATGTACTCATTAAATAAATCCCTATGATCCAACTTCCAGTGTTTTAAAAATATGTACTTACTACTTTAATGAACAGTACCAAGTTTTGCTTCATTACTGGAAAAACATTTTAACAATTTTAAAGAAAAGTTCCTAAGTTGCCCATAGAAAACTAACATTACACTTTCAAGCTTGAACTCTGTCTTGCCATCCTTGTGTTTCATTTTAGCATTTATACAGTCTTACCTCAACCAACTCAATGACAACGGTCTCAACTTCTCACTACTGCTCTTCTCATATATACCCATGTAAATGTTAAATTAAAAAAAAGTCATCAATTATATGCTTGGGAAGAAAGGGAGCAGTCAGCTACAAGTTTTGACAAAGCCATGTGGCCACCCCTGTTGATATGACAAATGAAAAGGAAACATGAGTTCAGACTGTTCATGTTGCTGGGTGGAAGGTGGGAGGGTGTAGGCAGACCGGGACTGAATTCTGACTTTGCTTCTTCCTAGCTATATGACTCTGGGTTAGTTAATTATTCTCCTTGTGTTTTGGTTTCCTCACTTGTATAATTCAGATAGTAATACCTCCATTTCAGAAGATTACTAAAAGGATTAAAATGAGACAAATGTGATGTGCTTAATGAAATGCCTGGTCCATAGTAAGGGCTCAAAAACAGAAGAAAATTTCAATATTGATGTTAAGTTGGTATCAGTTTAAAAGGGACTGTTATCACTTTAATATGTAATATGTAATCTCCATGGTAACCACAAAGAAAAAGAAATCTATAGAATATACACAAAGGAAAAGGGAATGAAAATGTGTCATTACAAAAAAAAAATCAAACAGAAAGGAAGGCTTAAAGGGAGAAAATGAGGGGCAACCATCTACCCCCAGAAAATTAAAAAACCAAAAACAAAATGTCAATACACAGTCCTTCCCTATCCGTGATTACTTTAAATATAAATGGATGAAACTCCCTAATAAAAAGACACAAATTGGCAGAACTAATAGAAAAACAGGCTCTAACTAAATCCTATCTACTAGAGACTCACTTTCGATCTATGGATGTTCATAGGTTGAAAATGAAAAGGATAGACAAAGATACTCCATGCAAGTAGTTAAAAAAGGAGAGCAGAGGTGGTTATATTAATATCAGAAAAAACCATACTTTAAACCAAAAAACTTAAAAGAGACAAAGAAGGATATTATAGAATGATAAAAGGATCAACGCATCAAGAAGATATAATAATCAGGGGGGAGGGGGAATGGGCATGGAGGAGGACACTTGGGATGAGCACTGAGTGTTATGTGGAAACTAATTTGACAATAAACTATTTGTAAAAAAAAAAAAAAAAAAAGAAGATATAATAATCATAAACATGCAACAAACATTAGAGCTCCTAAGTATACAAAGCAAACATCAACAAAACTGAAGGGAGAAACAGGTCTACAACCATCGTAGGAGACTTTAATACACCACTTTCAGTAAAGAAGAAAACAACTAGACAAAAGATCAATAAGAAAACAGAAGACATAACACTGCAGACCAACTGTAATAAAGACACATATAGAACACTCTGTTCAATAATAACAGAATACAGAATATTTTTCTCAAGTGTACATAGGACATTCTCCAGGACAGATATGTTAGGCTACAATACGAATTTTAATAATTTAAAGGACTGAAATCATACAAAACACCTTTTCTGATCACAATGGAATGAAACTAGAAATCGATAGCAGAAGGAAAACTAGAAAATTTGCAAATATGTGGAGATTAACCATCACACTCTTAACCAATCAGTGGCTCAAAGAACTCACAAGGAAAATTAGAAAGTATCTTGAGACAAATAAAATGAAAGCACATCGTATCAAAATTTATGGGATGCAGTGACAACAATGCTAAGCTAAGAGGAAAAGTCTATAGCTACAAATGCTTAAATTAATTAAGAAGAAAGATCTGGGGCGCCTGGGTGGCTTAGTCCATTAAGCGTCCAACTTTCGCTTAGGTCGTGATCTCGCGGTTCGTGGGTTCAAGCCCCGCGTCGGTCTCTGTGCTGGCTGCCAGCTCAGAGCCTGGAGCCTATTTCAGAGTCTGTATCTCCCTCTCTCTCTGAGCCTCCCTTGCTCACGCTGTCTCTCTCTCTCTCTCCTAGAAATAAATAAAAATATTAAAAAAAAAAAGAAGAAAGATCTTAAATTAACCACCTACCTTTAAACCTTAAAGAATTAGAAAAGAGAAATAAATGAAACCCAAAGGTAGCAACAGGAAAGAAGTAATAAAGATTGGAGCAGGGACGAACAAAAAAGAGGAGAGAAAATAACAGAAAATCAATGAAGCAAGAGTTGGGTTCTTTGCAAAGATCAACAAAATTGACAAACCTTTAGCTAGAGGACTAAGAAAAAGAAGAGAAGATTCAAGTTACAAAATCAGAAATGAAAACAGATCTTACTACTGATTTTACAAAAATAAAAAAGGGATTATAAGACAATACTATGAATAATTGTACATCCACAAGTTGGATAATCTAGATGAAAAGCACAAATTCTTAGAAACACACATCCTACCTGGCTGAATCAAGAATAAATAGAAAATCTGAGACTGAATCAATAATCAAAGACCTCCCAATGAATAAAACCCCAGGATCAGATGGCCTCACTGGTAAATTCTATCAAATATTATTAATACCTATCCTTTTCAAACTCTTCCAAATAACTGAAAAAGAAGGAACACTTCCACACTCATTACCTGAAGCCAGCATTATTCAGATACCAAAGCCAAAGATACATGAGAACTCTAGAGACCTATATCCCTGATGAATATGGATGCAAAAATCCTCAACAAAAACCTAGCAAACAGGATGCTAAAAGGTTTATACACTATGAACAAGTGGGGTTGATTCCTGGAATGCAAGGGTGGGTCAACATTGAAAAGTCAGTCAATGTAATAAACTACACATTAACAGAATGAAGGAAAAACCCACATGATCTTCTCATCTGATGCTGAAAAAGAATTTGACAAAAGTCGGTACCTTTTCATAATCAAAACACTTAATGATCCTAGGAATGGAAGAAAGCTACTTCCACATAATAAAGGCCATAGATGAAAACCCCACAGTTAACATCATATTCAATGGTGAAAGACCAAAAACATTTTCTCTAAGATCAGGAAGAAGGCACGGTGCCATGGTGCCAGTGGTGCCTACTTTCACCACTTTTACTCAACACAGTGATGGAAGTCCTAGCTAGGGCCCCAGGCAAGAAAAGGGAATAAGAAATATCCAAATTGGAAAGGAAGAAGTCAGATTCTCTCTGTTCACAGATCACACGGTCTTCTATGTAGAAAACCCTAAAGATTCGGCAAAACACTGTTCGAATGAACAGACTCAGCAGTTATAGGATATAAAATCAGCATATATAAATTAGTCATATTTCCATACACTAACAATGAACAATTTGAAAAGAAAATTAAAGCCAATTCCATTTACAACAGCCTCAAAAAGAAGAAAATACTTGTAAAAAATAGAAGCACAATTTCAATATTATTTCAAAATAATAATCGGGAAACAGGACACGTGAGTGCTTTATAATCCTGACACATGACACACGCTAAATGCTCACTGGGAATATACTGAGCACAGAGCTAACCTTAGAAGATACTCAAGAAAATGTCTTGAGTCCTTCTAAATATACATTTTCTAAATGTTATTTTTAGAAATACATGAACTCTGTCACTAAGCATAAAGAATGACCACATAGGTAATCGTGAAAACCTTGCAAACAATGTCCTCTCTTAAGGAGGAAAATATCTTTGGGCTAAGAAGAACCTCCCAAAGATAAAAAAGAGATTTCAACGTTTGTAAGTTAGTCCTTTTGGTTTCTAGAGTGAGCATTTTAGCAGGAAGTCACATCAATCCCAGTGGTAACACTCGGGCTTCCAGGCTGTTGGAAGAGAACAGAATGAATGTAACCCTGATGGTGGTGCTGGAGCAATGGATTCCCCAGGGGTAGTTGCATGGAATTTAATAAATATCCTCGACTACTTCCTAACCCCTGCATTTCTAGAAACATCCAAAAATGCAAGACAGGTTCTCTTACATTCATGTATAGCATTTGGTCTACAAAGCTAGAAACTGTTGTTTTCTGACCCTACTATAATACTGGTCTTGTGTCTGACCTGGATTGCAAAGACCGGCCACAGAGGATTATTTAAGCTGCCTTGATGCCACCACATGCCTTCTCAGTGTTCGGCTGTGATTCCTAAGGGTTGTTCCACATTCCGCCCTCTGGTCTATGGCCCACGTGGGCAGTGTCTCAGCTGCATGCCCAAACCATGTCTCATGCTGAAGAACAGCCATTGATTTTGCTAGAGGAAGGGGTGGAACCTTCCTTCCATTTTTCCCTCTCCTCTCACGGAGCCGCCTGCTCTGTCTGGCTGGCATCGCTTCCGGCCCACAGCAGAGGCCTCTGTTCCTCCCACAGCACAGGCACTCTTTTTCTTTGGGCATCTCCCCACAACCTGAGGCAGCACTGCTGCACTTGATTAGTTCTCTTTAGGAAAATCCTCTGATTTTCCCAAAGCCAAGATGAGCAGAAAGCTCTGAGCTACTAAGGTTGGCTAACCTGAAGAAGTAAAAAATATACTTCTTTCTAATCTCACAGATACACCAGCCAACTCTGATAGGAGAAGTGCCATGAACGTAATAACAGGGCCCGGGCTAGTAATGCTATTATCTCATTTATTTTTAGGAACAATACAATGGAAGTGAAAGAGGAAAAAAGATGGGATATGTCAAAAAGGTAAAGACAAGTTTATAGCAAATTTATACACATGCACACAGCCTACTTCTATAGACTGGTATTTCTTGGTATTCTGAACTCATGCACTGGGAGTCTGGGTCTAAATTCAGGGCTTTCCCTCATCAGGGCCTTTGCCTTTGACCAAATCACATCAAAAGTTAAAGTCCATCGAAAAACAGCTCCAAAATTAGAATGGCAAGTCTTGGTGAAACTGAAGGATCTATTTGCTGCCTCTTTCATCTCATGCTGAGAGGGTCACGATGATTACAGCTGTCCCCACAAAAGGAGTCCCATGGGCAGGATTCGGGTGCTGTTTCTTTGGTAAAGGAGATGAGTCTACATTGATTGATTTGCAGTTTTGCTGACATCCAAAGGTACACATACATAAGACTGCTGGCTGGTGAGAGGGCAGAATGAAGCCGACAGGCAAGGACACTGGGTAAAAATGGGCAGGAAGGCAAAATTCTCACTGGGCTTCCCAACCTTGCTCTGTGTGCTTCGTAGTGTGTCCCTAGGCATAATGTTAGGCAGGGGAGTCCGGCTAAACAAAGGTGAAGTTCATTAAGTACGGGAGGGTGGGACAGAGGTGGGATGTACTTTTGCAGGAGAGGAGGAGGGCTGCTGGCACTATTAATTGCCTTCCTCTCCCATCCATTGAAGATGGCAGTCAGGGAAGGAAAGGGGACTGAGAGGGAACAGTTCCACCTCGGTCTCCACCCTGCGCAGGCTCAGAGCAGAGATGCCCAAAAGCTCCCATGCTGGTGCCCACTCTCACCACAGACTCCCAGCAGGGCCCTTACACCACACCCAGCTGTGGGGCCTCTGGATTCTCTGTGCCGATGGCCCAGTCTCTGTGAGAGTTGGCTGAGCCTGGGCTGCACCAGTGAGCTGCCCCAGCTCACACTTGACAATACTGGGCAAATGTATTTCCGGATCATGCAGAGTGGAGTGGCAATTCAAGACAGTGCTCAGGTCCCTCTCTGGGCTCTGGGAGGAGAGAAGAGCACACCCAGACAAGGTGGGCGGAGGCTGGGAATAGCAGGAGAAAGAGCAGAGCTCTTGAGAAGTACACTTTTGTACCAGCAGGAAGATTTCTACTTTGAAATTCTTTAGCAAACATTTCTTTAAGCTCCTACTGTGTGCTGAGATCAAACAAGCACCTTAGCTCCTGGGACCTGGAGGGCAAGGACTCAGGACCCTTCTCTGAGAACCAGCAAACAGAAGAACACTCACTGCTTTGGAAGCATGGGCCTGCCTACCTGAACTCTGCATCGCCTGGTCAAATCTGATCTCTAGATTGTAAAAAAGTATCTTGGAACCAGTATTTGGGGCCAAAGCGACACTATTAAGAGGTGTACTTGAAAGATATGCTTGGGAGTGCTTGGGGACTCTTGGAGGCTTACCAATGAGATGAGAAGTGGAAGCAGGAAGAATGAAGCCAAACAGGATTTTGGCTTTTCTTTTACAAAGACTGCTACTGTGCTTTTTTTTTTTTAATCTTGAAAAATAACAATTTTCCAAGGAAAGAGTGGCCAAAAAAGGGAATCTACGGGCTCTATAAACATCCAGTGGGGGAAGAAAAGTCAAGAGAATGAATGATATCCATGAACACATTATTAATGGTTATTGAAAGATTTAACCGTTAATAGTAGAATTATAAAACACATTTCAGTATCAGATATAAGAACAAGGAATACTTAAACTAAGGGCATGGTCCAGAATGAGAGAAGCAACAATTCAGAAGGCTATGCCAAATTTTCCTCTATTACTCTGTTTCTTGGTAATCAGCAAGTAAGAAGCAGGTCATGGTGGAACAGGTCAACCTGTCAGCTTATGTCCCCAGGCCCTGCTGTTCCGTTCCACCCCTCTTGTCCACCCTGTGCCCTCTGTGTTAAGTTCCCTTTCTCCATAGCTGCACATCTTCACGTGTGCACCTCTCCAATCCTTCAAAGCCTATTTCAACCCCCGCTCTGATCTTACCAGCTATATAGCAGATCTTCATTTGAACAAGTTTTATAACATAGTACCATACCTGGCATTATATTTGCATTTATCTATATATATGATAATAATAGTAAATAATTATAGATAATACTTATTGTGTTTTAGTATATGGCATATATTATAAAAATATTATATATTATAAAAACAATCTAGGTGTTTTATTTACTTTCTTTTCATTAAACCTCATTATAGCTTTATGGAGTTGATATTATTATGCCCCTTTAAAAGATGTAGATATGAGGATCCTGAGAGAGATGGTTAAATGACTTGTCTGAGAGGTTACTGAGCTAGAAGGTGATAGATCTGGGAACCTGCTAGTATATAAGCTCCCTGAAATAAGTGAAAGGGACTGAGAGTACACTTGTGATGAACACTGAGTAATGTATGGAATTGTTGAATCATGATATTGTACAACTGACAGTAATATAATACTGTAAGTTAATTATACTGGAATAAAAAATCTAAAGACAGCTGTATAAACCAATAAAAGAAAATTAACTAAAAAATAAATTTAAAAAGCCTACCTGAAGAAAATGCAAACTAAAACGACCATGAGACACCATTACTTATTAAAATGGCCCAAAATGAAAAAAATTCATAATACCAAAAATATGAGTAATTGGAATTTTTGTACATTGCTGCTGAGAGTATAAACTGCTATAGTCATTTTGGAAGAGTTTGGCAGCTTCTTATAAAATTAAAAAGACACCCAGCCATCCTGTGCCTCATTATTTATTCCTCTGAGAAATAAAGTATATATCCACACATGAAAACCTCATATGCAAATATTTAGAGTAGCTTTATTCATAAATGCCCAAATTTAGAAACAACCCAGGTGTCTATCAACTAGTGATTGGATAAAATGCATTATGATACATCCATCAAATGGAATATACTGTTTAGAACAAAAAAGAACAAACTTCTAACACAAACTTCTAATAATATGGATGGCTCTCAAATGCACTATGCGAGGCGAAGGAAGCCAGACTCAGAAGGCTACACACTGACTCCGTTTGTATTACATTCTGGAAAAGGCAAAACTGCTGAGAAAGAAAACAGCCGAGCAGCTGTCTGAGGCTGAGCCTAGGGAGCTGACCACAAAGGAGAGAGCTGTTCAGAGTGACGGGAATATTCTCCACCTTGGTTGTGGTGGTAGTTACATGAAAGTATACATTGGTTAAGACCCAAAGAACTGGAAACCAAAGAAGGTTAATTTTACTGCATATAAATTATACTTCAGCTAACTTGACATTAAAAAGAAGTTCCCTAATGATAGGATCAAGGATGGCAAGCCCCATTTAGCCAAGTTTCTATACTATTTCTGACCAAACACCTCACTTGAGCTACTAGAAAACAAAAAATAAGCTGACTTGAATTTTATTACCATTCTGTTTCCCTACTGATCCTTGACAGACAAATTAATGAGACAAAAATAACCGATGAAAGATGACCAAGCTGGAGAAGCCAACAGTGAGATGGTCTACGAACTCTGAAGGACCTCAAGGTCACTGGCCAGGTGAGTGGGTAAGTGGGTACCAACCTTAGTAAGTTTCTTGATCTTCTGTTCGAAGATCTCAGTTTTACGAGGAGTTGAGGCTGCCTTCTCATTGTCATAATCTGATGGAAAACGTTCCCATGTGCTTTAAAAAAAAAACAAAATAACTGTCAAAACTCTAAGTGCTTAGGGAGGTGAGTATAATAAAACAAAGTACCGTTTAGATTAAAGCAAAAATTTGGGGTAAGAAATAATAATTGTATGAAAACCAGGAGTCCCTCACATACCCTAAATGAGCTGATGAAGAGTGAAAGCATGACGCTGATGCCTACCCATCTCCCTAACAGTACCCAACTGGTCCCTGGAGCTGCCACTACATCAGGGGCTGGGACAACATCATCGCTGCCAGGGTACAAAGGGAAAAAAGCCACTCTGATCCAGGTAGAACCTACTGTGTCCCAGATCCCAAACTCCTTCCTGTTCCAAGGAGGCGGGGCTGGCATCACCAGGGCAGCAGCAATGCCATGTGGCCTAAGTCATGAAGCCAGGACAGGGAGGTCTGAGAAGCGAAAGGGGAGTTTCATATCTGTCAGGAGCTGAGCTCCATGAGGCAAGGACCGTATCTGTCTTACTTTTCATTTTCCCATTATCTAGCATGGTGCCCAGTCAACGAATATATTTTAAAAAGTGCTTGATATTTTTGAAAGGCAACTTGGCATGTTATGACCACAATTTGAAATGTCTACATTTTTTAAACTAGCAGTAAGGCAACCTCTGAATTAGCCTCTTTCATGAATTCTGTGGTGGTCACAAGTATTAGTCCAGGCTTCAATGAGAAGGCATTAATGAAGGGTCCTCACACTTTCTAATTTCTTACATTAGAGTCTCATATGTGCCACCAAGAAAATAGCACTTAGATCAAAATGATTAGGACCTTACTATCAAATGACTTATTTTTAAAACTGTGAACTCAAGTGAAGAATGCTATGCTTATTAGAATAGAGCTCCTTTTGCTGATGCATCTTCTGTTTACTTTTTAAGGCCAGGAGAGAAAGCGACGCCTAAGAGCTGTACCTCTTCTGGATACTGAAGGGTCCACTTCAACACCTTTCTCATAAGGGGTGCCACCATTCAAGAAGAGTTCATACGTTCTGCAAAAGAATAGTAAGCCACATGTTTCCATTTTAAAACACTGAAGTTTGCAGTGAAATATTTTTTAGGGCAGATAAATTCACAGACATTTTATTTGTCTCATTGCTAAACGAGAATGAAAGCTGTTGATTCCTCTATGAGGTTTTATCTCAGTAAAATTTCTTTTATTTTTTAAAAATATTTATTTATTTATTTTTTCTCTTAATTTATTTCTAGGAGAGAGAGAGAGAGAGACAGCGCGAGCAGGGTAGGGCCAAAGAGAGAGGGAGTCACAGACTGAAGCAGGCTCCAGGCTCTGAGCTGGCAGTCAGCACAGAGCCCGACGAGGGGCCCGAACCCACGAACCGCGAGATCATGACCTAAGCGAAAGTCGGACGCTTAACCGACTAAGCCACCCAGTCGGCCCTAAAGATGTTTATTTATTTTGAGAGAGAGACAGACACAGCATGAGTGGGGGAGGGTTAGAGAGAGAGAGGGAGACACAGAATCCGAGGCAGACTCCAGGCTCTGAGCTGTCAGCACGGGGCCCAAACTCACAAACTATGGGATCCTGACCTGAGCCAAAGTCAGATGTTTGACCGACTGAGCCACCCAGGTGCCTCAAGGTTCTTTCTTAACTTTGAACTATAGAAAATACATTTTTCCACATTAAAATGAGAAAGATTAATTGATATCATTAAAGTGTCTTGACTTTAATGACTTCTGTTAATGGGTGTATTAATGATATATTTTTAAATGTATTTTTCAAATGTTTATATGGCATAGAAATGAAAAGTAAAGAAACAGAAGAATCTCTCCCTATACTGTCTCCTCTAGTCTGGTAAGGCCCTTGTCCTACTTTTTTCTATGCAGATGCAAACAAATATATATACACAGTAAATCTCAAAACAGACACGCTTCTCTTTAAGTTGCACAACACCTACGTGTGGAAAGTAGAAGATAAAAGCCGGCATTGCCTCCCTAGTACCGCTCCTCAGAGGCAACCTGCCCACATATGCACACAATACAGTTTTCCACAAATAAAAGTGGAGCCACAGCACACATAGTATCCTGCAACTTGCTTTGTCCATATAATGATATATATTCAAAATGTTTCTGTATCAATAGACAGGCTTCTACCTCGTTTAGAAAAATAGCTATAAAAAAAAAAAGAAAAATAGCTATGACTTCGCTTTAGAAAGATGCGAATAGCTACACTTTTCCCTTCTAACTAGGTACAACTAAAAACCTTTGACATTCTTTTTATTTTTTAATGTTTCATTTATTCTGAGAGAGAGAGAGAGAGAGACAGCATGAGCAGGGGAGGGTCAGAAAAGAGAGGGAGAATCAGAGAATCAGAAGCAGGCTCCAGGCTCTGAGCTAGCTGTCAGCACGGAGCCCGACGCGGGGCTCGAACCCACGAACTGTGAGATCATGACCTGAGCTGAAGTTGGGCACTTAACCGACTGGGCCACCAAGGCGCCCCAAAACCTTTGACGTTCTTTTTTTAAATCATAAGAAGTCTGGGCTCTTTCATTCTCTGAGGGGGTGCCCCTCCCCTTATCACTGGGGTGATGTCAGAGAAGTGGAATCTGGACTCTTACCTCTGGCTTGTGGTAAAGAGGCCATGCCCACCCCTGGGTATAGTAGAAGTCACAGGAGGCAGGGAGCATTATCTGAATTAATCCTCATAATAACCCTCTTGCGTAGGAACTATTCTAATCTCCCATTTTAAAGATAGAGGAAATTGAGGTTTGCAGACATTAAAGAACCTGGAGCCTGGCTTACAGTCACACCGACAGCACCAGGATCAGAGCCCTGAATTTTACAATTCCAAACCTTGGATCTTAATCACCATCCTGATGACTGCTGATTTGCATCTCCTCTGTGAATTTCTTGTTTATATTCTAGACTTTGATTTTTTGTGTCCATTTTAAAATTTGAATTGTCTTTCCTACTCATTTTTTAGGGCCCTTTTTATATTAGCGATAATCTGTTATGTATATATTATAAATATTTGGTCTTTTGTTTTTTGGTCTTAAGTTTTAAATTTGTTTATAGTGATTGCCTTAATGATTTCAGTGTATTACCTTTAAAATAAAGGTGGGGGCGCCTGGGTGGCTGAGTGAGTTAAGTGTCCGACTTCAGCTCATATCATGATTTCATGATTTGTGAGTTCGAGCCCTGCATCGGGACTCTACATGGACAGTGCCGAGCCTGCCTGGAATTCTCTTTCTCTGTCCTTCTCTCTCTGACCCTCCCCACTCATTCTTTCAAAACTAAATAAACTTAAAAAAAAAAAAAAAAGAAGAAAGGTGGCATCACAGATACCCTGGGGACCCTGGACTTAGCTTTCCCACTCTTTGGAGAGAATTAGGCTCTGTTTCAGCACTGTGAAATGTGCTGATATCATAGAAAATTACTGAAAAAATATTCTCAGCAGAGAGTAAACTTTTTTTTTTTTTTACAAGTTTTTAAATGTTTGTTTATTTTGGGGGGAGAGACAGAGAGTTGGGGAGGGGCAGAGAGAGGGAGATAAATGATCCAAAGCAGGCTCCACACTGACAGCAGAGAGCCTGATGCGAGGCCTGAACTCAAAAAAACGTGAGATCATGACCTGAGCTGAAGTCAGACACTTAATTGACTGAATCACCCAGGAGCCTCTAAACATCTTTTAAAATACTTGTTCTATATGTGGCATTTCTTCCTCTCTAGGATGACCCTGTGCATGTTGTCTTCATATACTACTTCAAAGAATATTAAAATCAACATTAAAAACCCTCTCCCCACAAATTTTTGAAATGATAACACAATATACGCTCTGTAAACCTGAGGTATGCAGATTCTAAACACTGAATTTCTACAAAATTACTCATTTGGAAGGAATATATAGCCAACTTACTTTGCTGGAATAGGAATTCCACTGGCATCAAAAAGTTTAAGAAACACCCAGCCACAACTTAATTCTCCTCTTTCACCAGTTGACTAGGAAATTAAAAGGCATATAAAACTTAACGTCGAATCAGTCAAATTTAAAAGCACATATTAAGTCCTTTATAGGGAACAAAATTAGCATTCACTTTTAGAAATAAACAATTCCTCCCAAGAAAATAAAGTGAAACACGGTGGGTCCCATTTTCCTTGCAGGCCAGACAGCAGAGGCAGTATGAAAAGTGAAAATCCTCTCTTGTCAAATACACTTTTGAAAATCCCTGAAGCCTGAAGATGTGGCAACTGTTGCTACTGCTCCTTGAATGATACAAGTATTTTGTGGAATGATCTAAACCACATCACTACCTGGGATTTGAGCTTTGCCTCAGTGAGAGATGAAATACACAAACTCAATCCTTTTTCAGTTTTTAATCATTGGTCAGATTTTATCTCCACTGTCAACTGCTGGAGGCCTCTGGGGACTTGCTTGGGGGCCCTCCTCCCCTCTCCTGTCCTACTCACCCACAACACATAAGGATGATTTGCCTTAAAGAAGTGCAAGTTTGGTGTAATGTTATTAATATAATAACAGTTGGCTTTCTGAGTTACCTTGAGGCCAATTATATACACTAAGCCTACTGGGGTATTATCAGAGTGTGGAGACATTTAAATTACTATCACATGAAATAAGTGAAGGGGCGGGAAAGCACACTTATCGTGATGAGCACTGAACAATGGATAGAAACTGTTGAATCACTATATTGTACACCTAAAACTACTGCCAATTAAAATAAAAAATTTAATAGAAAAATAAATTACTATCACAGATCCACACCCACTGGTTCAATCTTTTATGTGATATAAGTTAATCTAATTTCTGTTGTTCCCTTTAAAAAAGTTACCACTGACAGGTCCTTTAATGAGGACTGTCAGCCACAAGGTTAAGTGCACCCTGACCCTCTAGGACAGAGGTAAAACACTGCTGGAATGCCACTGAACATCTCTTATCACTTTCTGAAAAGTCTCATCCTTTTCAAACCTTGAGTCCTTAAAAGTACTGGACTTCCCTCAGACTATAAATATAAATAAATACAGTTGCATTGTAAATGCTACTGAAAAAGCAGCACTATATGTTCATTAGACCCACCATTCCCATTCCTCGAGAGATTAAAATTCTATTACACATAGACACCTCAATTATTTTACTTGTGAATACAGACTTTTTTTTTTTTAACTTCTCCTTAACATTAGAAAGCTATATCTTTCAACTGACATACATTGCGAATATAAGAAATTCCAAGTTCAAATAATATTCCAAGATCTGGAGATGAAGAATTGGATCTGATAAAACAATCACCATCAAGCAAGCACGGCAAGATGCCTGTAACCTGAAACAATGAAGAAAACTAAGTTACTCATAAAAATGTTAAATGGGAGGGAGGTTTAAGCTTTATTCATCTGTACATGGTTTATACCTTTGCATCATAATTAACAGTCTTTTAAAGAGAACAAAAAGCAAATGGATTGGACCCATCAAGGATTTCAAGTTAAAAATTTAATTGCTCTGTTTACTTTCACTTATCCTTTGCTTAGAGTAGAGACTGCTGTGAAACAAGTACTATGCCTAGCTCCCTCAGAGGTGTTATAAAAATAATTTGCATATATAATATTTATACTGACCATTGTTCTTTGGAAACAGAACCAAAATTGAAGACTTCATACACACCTTTGCTCAACTTTCCCAAGGTGTGCCTTATAAATTTTCCTTTCCCTTCTTTTTTGCTCATTCCTTTCCCTCTGTCTGGACAACCACATCCCTCTGTCTTGCCTATAAGGTCCTCCCCATCCCTCAAAGCCTAGCTTCTCTTCTACAAAACCTTCCCTGAGCCTAAGGGCTAGAATTAGTGTCCCCCGCCTCTGTGCTTCCACAGCGCTTGGAGCCCTATAACCATTACATCCTGTCTTTGCCATAGTTACCCACAGGACCCCGCCTCCACAGGGTTACTCTAAGGATTAAATGAGAGAGTGTCCAGGAGGACCTACCACCGTGCCTGGCCCTGGATAGAGCTCCATAAACACTGATTGTGATTATTATACAATAACAATTGTATAAAGTGTTTCTTTTCTACTAACCTGTAAGTTCCCAAATGCCTAGGAAGAATGGCTTGCACCTAACAGATACTTAATTTCATTCATTCAAATATTTTTATTAATTTCAAGGAACAATTTCTTATTATTCATCCTTCCAAACAGTTTATCTTTATACCCAAAAACATTTAGAAAGTTCTACCTAAATGTTTCATGTACACCAAAATACAAGCAGTGGGGCACTTGGAAAATCAAACTAGACTTTTAGGAGATGTGCTAGAGCCGAGGTTGTGAACCTGCAGCACACAAGCCAGGCGGCTGGGCCTCCCCCACACCCTGTGCCCTCTCCTTGAACCCCTACTGCTTGAAGATCTTTTGATGCGTAAGACAAAGGTTAATGAAGGATTTTTAGGGTGCAGCGCCCCAAGACAATTAGTTATGGGAAGTAAATACTAAAGTAATGAAACTTTGGAGGTAGAAAAAAAGTAAAGCAAAATAAACTATAGACCATAACAAGAGCATTAATATCTTCATGTTCACTAACATCCATGTCACAGGGATGCGGTGGTTTGAAACCACCTAACGTCATTCCAGTCTTTTTTTTTTTTTTGTTCCATTCTTGATAGTGCCTGGGTATAATGCACCAGCCCCCTGGGTGTCACCTTTGATTTTATCTGCAGAAAGCACAGCTCTCATTAACACAGTTGGTTTCATTTGTGGAAAACACTTCCTAAACTTATCTTTTTGTTTTCATTTTCATCAGGGGGCATTTCCTAGAATTGAACCCCACGATCCACTGAATGAGATGATTCATAGGAATTAGAACTCTGATGAGTCAGAAACAAAAGTAATTTGTATCGACGTCTCCAAAGAACATTTAAAATAACCTAGAGATTCAAATCTGGCCCCATATATTCTGTGCTTCACATAAACACATTATTGCAGAGATACACGTGGACAGCTTTGCCTTAGAAATTAACTGCATAGCACTTAACAGGGAAAAGATGTTCACATTTCATTCTACTCACTGATGCCTTACCTGGGGAGAAAAAGTCCATGTGTTAGGCTTTTTAGGTTGCCATGTGGCTCTGACCGTGTGAATGTTGCTCAGAACCTGAAATGGAATTTTCCCAGATGAGAGCACGCTGTAGAAAGTTCTCCCAAACGTTACCACTTCTATGTCCCAAACAGCAAACAGGCAATAGGCTATCCTATGTGGAGCAGAGGGCCTTGTTGGGGGCTCTTACAGTTTTTATGTTGTGCCACTCTGCTTTGTTTTCTTTTTACATTAAGTACACACAGAACTTTAAAAATGATTAACAAAAAACTGTTCCAGCACTAATTTATAAAACAATGAAAGAATGGATAAAATAAATTCAGGCTCAGCCATTTGCTCTAGTAATAAATTATAGTTAAGTGAAGTACTATCTGAGACAGGTTTACCAGAAAAGCAGGCGAGATGTCAGGGACAAATGACACATTATTAAGAGATGTGACCTGTAGGAGCCCATCACCATGCCACTAAGACTGACTATGCTAATAACAGCCAGACACACAGCCTCAGTTTTCTTCAAGATCGCCAGCCCGTAAATTACATTCTTCCTACAACTCAATCTCTTGTAAAATGCTTCTGCAAGAAGTTAGTCCCACAATGTATATAAAGCAATGAAATACAAAAGAAGCAAAAACGTCAAATTCTGTAACGTTATGGCTAAAATTAACATCTTCCAAAGAAATAGATAACATCAAAGTTTTATGTAATTAATTTATTTAAAAGTTTATTCATTTATTTTAAGTAATCTCTACACCCAGTGTGGAGCTCGAACTCACAACCCTGAGATCAAGAGTCACATGCTCCTCTCATTGAGCCATCCGGGTGATCCTAAAATTTTTATTTATTTATTTATTTATTTATTTATTTATTTATTTATTTATTTATTTATTTTAAATGTTTTATTTATTTCTAGGAGAGAGAGAGAGAGAGAGACAGTGTTAACAGGGGAGGGTCAGAGAGAGAGGGAGTCACAGACTGAAACAGGCTCCGGGCTCCGAGCTGGCAGTCAGCACAGAGCCCTACGCAGGGCTCAAACCCACGAACCACGAGATCATGACCTAAGCAAAAGTCGGACGCTTAACCAACTAAGCCACCCAGGCGCCCCAAAATTTTTATTTTAGATAAAAATATTTTAGTAGAGCACTTTTAAAACTAAGCTTTAAAAATAATTAGAAGCTACCTCAAACATGTCCTATGACGTCAGGTTCAATTCACTGCCCTCTATGTCCCTATCTGGGACAACTAGGGTCATCTTATGGGCAGCTGAGCTGTTTTCCACATATACAAAGTCCTCATTTCCTTCAACAACTAATACACAGGAATTTGCTTAAACTCTTCCTAAAATAATATATATTCTCGGCCTAAACTCTTTGGATTACAAACTTGTTTTGATTGTTACCTGGTGTTTAATGTAAGACTGCATTTTGTTTATTCTAAGATTCCTCTTAGTTTTTCAAGAGGTGTTTCCCACTTCTACTATCCAAAAAGTCCTTTGCAATCACTGAAATTGAGATCTCATACCATCTCTGCTTTTATCTTTTCAAGTTGGAGAATCCCGATTTTAGTTCAGGAGTAACTTCTTCTGCTTGATAATTTCACAGTCGATTTGTGGACTGAGAGCTAAAAAGGACTTAGTCCAGGGGTACCTGGCTGGCTTAGTCAGTTAAGCATCCAACTCTTGATTTTGGCTCAGGTCATGATCTCATGGTGCTGGGATGGAGCCCCGGATCAGCAGGGTGGAGCCTGCTTGGGATTCTCTCTCTCCCTCTCCATGCCCCTCCCCCACTCACACTTATTCTCTCTCTCTCTCTCTAAATATAAACAAACATTTAAAAAAGTACTTAGTCCAAATACCTCATTATACATTTTCAAAACCTGCAGCAAGAGCAGGTGAACAATTGGCTCAGAACTACTCTGTTTTCTGTACAAACCCAGAACACAAAGGATGAAGTAATCAAGGATTTAAAAAGTTTAGAGGCTTCTACTTAGCACACTGTATTTTTTTTTTTACTGTTTATTTATTTTGAGAGGGAGAGAGAGACAGAGTATGAGCAGGGGAAGGACAGAGAGAAAGGGGGACACAGAATCTGAAGCAGGCTCCAGGCTCTGAGCTGTCAGCACAGAGCCTGACGCGGGTCTTAAACCCATGAACTATGAGATCAGGACCTGAGCTTAAGTCGGATGTTTAACTGAGCCACCCAGGCACCCCAGCAAATTGTATTAAGAATATATATGGATTTCTGCTCAGGATGGCATGTTGAATTTATGCATTAATATAGTGGATCTGCTCCCAACATAAAGGAGTGACAGTTAAAAAGAGTAGAACTTAAACACAAGATGAATAATTCAGTGGACCATAGATGGAAGGGGAAAGCTGTTAGGAGGGTGGGAGTAAAATCGGGGATCTCCTGGGCTCTGAGTCTAGAAGTAGGAAGTGATGGCAAGGAGCTGGCTTTATCTGTTACAGAGGCTGACAGTACTCAGTACATGACAGACAACAGACAAGACAGCCTTACTGCTTGAAGACAGCGGGATGAAAAAGAAATGGTGGCCAACCTTCCCCCTCATAGGAAGTAGTGAACCTAAGCAGGTGAGAGGAAAATGATAAAGCCATGATACCAGGGTGGGAACCAAGGCAACAAGTGGGCCCTTTAATGAACCTTAGATGAAGAATGCTAAACTCCACTGTGACATCTGGTTCTAGACTGGAGTTGGGGAGGGGGTGGTTGATGGTAGCAACCAAGCACTGTTAGGTAGGAGGGAAAGAGAGTCATACATCTTTCACATAAAATGTGCCTCTAAAGATACACGAAGAAATAAAATACTATACTAACAAAACAAGAAACAACCCCAAGGATTGAAATTAACAAAATATGTTGTTATATGTAATTATATACTGATTACTTAAAAAAAAGCCAGGGGTGCCTGGGTGTCTCAGTTGGTTAAGCGTCTGTTTCAGCTCAAGACATGATATCATGGTTCTGGGTTCGAGCATGGTGTTGGGCTCTGTGCTGACAGTTCAGAGCCTGGAGCCTGTTTTAGATTCTATGTCTCTTCCTCTCTCTGCCCCTTCCTTTCTTTCTGCCTCTCCTCTGCTCACACTCTGTCTCTCTCTCAAAAATAATAAGCATTAAATTAAAAAAAAAAAAAAGCCAGATTTACTCCTCGACAACATTAACAAGATGGGGGCAGGGTACTCACTAGGTAGCGAAAGCATGTTATTAGTATCTTTGATGTGTTAAGAAAAAGAAATACAGGATAGTTTTAGATTTGTTTATGAGAATAATTTATAAATAAGTAGATATGTTAAAAATGGAAAGGTAACCACTTAGATATGGAAATATAATCTACAGATTCCAATCAAAAGAAGAAAAAAATGGGGATGCCTGGGTGGTTCAGTCAGTTAAGCCTCTGACTTCGGCTCAGGTCATGATCTCATGGTTTTGAGTTCGAGCCCTGCGTCAGGGTCTGTGCTGACAGCTCAGAACCTGGAGCCTGCTTTTGATTCTGTATCTCCCTCTCTCTCTGCCCCCCCCCAGCTCATGGTCTGTCTGTCTCTCTCTCTCTCTCTTTTTTTAATGTTTTATTTATTTCTAGGAGAGACAGAGAGAGAGACAGCGTGAGCAGGGGAGGGTCAGAGAGAGAGGGAGTCACAGAGTGAAACAGGCTCCAGGCTCTGAGCTGGCAGTCAGGACAGAGCCCGACACGGGGCTCGAACCCATGAACCTTGAGATCATGACCCAAGCGAAAGTCGGACGCTTAACCGACTAAGCCACCCAGATGCCCCTGTCTGTCTCTCTCTCTTAAAAATAAACATAAAAAAATTAAGAAAGAAAAAGCATAAAAAAATGGAATGCAGACAACAATATTTCAATAGATAACAGTAACGAAAAAAAAGCAAAGATAAAAGATGATAAACAGAAAAGATACAGACACACAAATAAGGGATATAAGTCCAAATATATGCATGTTATAATAAATGAGGTTTATCTCATATTTGCTCAATCCAGATATAGACACTCCAAAAAAAATCATAAGCCTATTTTGCTTATTAATAGTAACACAAAAATCCGAAACAAAGTTTTGTGAACCTAATTGGCAATGTTTCTTTTTAAGAAAAATAAAAAATTTATGATCAAGAAGAGCTTACCCCATTAAAAGATGTTTCAATATCAGAAAATCTATTATTGTGGTATGTCACCTTAACCAATTAAAGGAATAAAGTCAAATGATCATCTCAATAGATGCAGAAAAGAATTTGCTAAAATTCAATATTTACTTGTAAATATGAAAACTTGGAGCAGAAGAGAATCAACCAAAGAAAAGGTACCCATCAACAAACATCCCATTGGTGAGTCTTCAGAAGCACTGACATCTAAATCAGGAAGAAGACAAGGCAGTCTCTCCTGGCAGTCCTTGGCCAAAACAGTAAGACAGCAAAAAGACATGAAGTATAAAAAGGGGAGAGAAAAAACTGTCTTTATTTGCAGGCAATGCAACTGTACACATTAAAAAATTTGAGACTATAAGAAGTGTAAGTGACACTATGTTTTAAAGGTATTAGAAATAATAAGCAATTTCGGGGTCCCTGGGGTGGCTCTGTCGGTGGAGCATCCGACTCTTGATTTTGGCTCAGGTCATGATCTCACAGTTCATGAGATCTCTCTCTCAAAATGAATAAGTAAACTTTAAAAAAAAGAAATAGTAAGCAATTTCAGTAAAGTTTAGGATAGAAGATCAACTTCCAGATGACAATAGCTTTCTATGCATCAATCATAACCACTTAGAAAATAAAAAAGGTGGGCGCCTGGGTGGCTCAGTTGGTTAAGCATCCAGCCCTTGACTTCAGCTTCAGTCATGATCTCACGGTTTGTGAAATCAAGCTCAGAACCGGCTCTGAGCTGACAGGGCAGGGCCTGCTTGGGATTCTCTTTGTCCCCTTCTCTCTGCCCCTCCCATGCTTGTGCTCTCTTTCTCAAAAATAAAAGTTAAACAATTTCTAAAAAAAAAAAAAAAAAAACAAAAAAGAAAATATAAGAGGAAAAAGATTCCAATTCATATAGCTACCAAAACTAGCTAATTTTCAGGAATAATAAGGCAGGAGGAAGGTAAGTAGAGAAACAAGTTAATGATAATAAAAGGAAGTAAAAAGAAATCTTCCAGAACTGAACTATCCAATAGAGTAGCCACTAGTCGCATGTAGGTATTTAACTTTAATTTTAGATCACTTAAGTTAAATGAAAATTTTAATTATTCAGTCATGCAAGCTATGTGTGAAGCCACATTGGGTTAGTGGTTACCAGGCTGGATAGCACAGACATAGAATATTTCCATACCACAGAAAGTTCTGTTGACAGTGCTACCCCTGAAAGTGAGGCATTCTCTGTGATGGCTGACCCAGTTTCTTCTAAGTTAATGGCACAAAAATTAAAAGGCAGGATAAAGGAGACTGCTGGATTAAAAGGGACTTAAGATACATGACAACCAAATGCAATGTTTGAACTTTGTATGGATCAGAATAACTATACAAAGAAAAACTTTAAAATAACAGGGAAATCTAAATATGGACTGGGTATTAGATGGAAACATGGAATCATTCTTAATATTGCATGGGGGATAATAGTGGTTATGTAAGAAAAGTGGTTATGTGGAGCTCCTGGGTGGCTCAGTTGGTTAAGCCTCCAACTTTGGCTCAGGTCATGATCTCATAGTTTATGGGGTTCAAGCCCCGTGTCCAGCTCTGTGCTGACACTTCAGAGTCTGGAGCCCGCTTTGAATTGTGTATCTCCCTCTCTCTCTGCTCATCCCCCACTCGCTCTCTTTCTCTCTCTCTCAAAAATGAGTGGACATAAACCAAGTGGTTATGTAAGAAAATGTTTATATATTTATACATGCATAAATGTTGATTCATATACACGGGAGTAAAATGGAACGTCAGAAGTTTTCACTACAATGTTTTTATAAAAAATGAAGAAAAACATCGGGGATAGAATAGCCAGTTAAGCAAAATCTTGATAATTATACTATTCTTTCTACTTTTGTGAATGTTTGAAACATTTCATGATGAAAATTTGATTTTTAAATGAAAAGGGAAAGGCAGACTGGAAACAACCATGTCAATCAATTACCACCGTGACTTTATGCTTTACCATCTTTCTAAAAAGTCATAGTTTCAAACATGTTACTTAATAACATTCTTGATGCAGGGACCCAGGGCTGTCCAATAGAACTCTAATAAAACTTTCTGTGATAATAAATACATTCTGTGTGTGCTATCCAATACGGCAGCCATTAGCCACATATGGCAATCGATCACTTGGTGATACTGAGGAACTAAATGTTAAATTTTATTTAAGTTTTAAATTAATATTAATTTAAAGTTACTTTAAATTTAAGTAAATGATGATTTAAATTTAAATAGTCATATTCAGCTAGCGGCTACTGTATCTGGATTTGGACAATGATCTAATTTGCAATAAATTTGATTATATATTTATCTAAAAATGACAAAAGGTATTTGTGTTTAAATTAAAGAAAAAGTATGCAAGACTTTTATAAAGAAAATTATGAAACATAAAAGAAAAATGAAGATCAAAATACATGGAAAGATCATATCATATGTTTAAGGCTATATGGCTTAATACTGTAAAGCTTCTACTAAAATTAATCTAAAAATTCAATGCAATTCTACTAAAAATCCCAACTGGGTTCTAAAATGTAATTTAACAAGCTGATGCTAAAATTCACATGGAACGGGGCACCTTGATGGCCCAGTCAGTTAAGCGTCCGACTTTGGTTCAGGTCATGATCTCACGGTTTGTGGGTTCAAGCCCCACATCAGGCTCTGTGCTGACAGCCAGCTCAGAGCCTGGAGCCTGCTTCGGATTCTGTGTCTCCCTCTCTCTCTGACCCTCCCCTGCTCATGCCGTCTCTCTCTCTCTCAGAAATAAATAAAGCATTAAAAAATTTTTTTGAAAATAAAATTCACATGGAAGAACAAAAAGTCTAGATTAGTTAAGAATAATTTATACAGAAAGCAAACTGAGGGGACTCAGTAATATTATAAAGCCATAGTGATTAAGATTAGCATTGGTCCAGGGAAAGACAAATACAACAGTCGATCAGAACAGAGACCAGAACCTGATCCACATACAGATGAATATTTGTTACATAACAGAGCCACCTTGCAAGTCATGGGGAACAGATGGACTCTTCAATAAATGTTTTTGAGACAACTGGCTATAAATATGGAAAAAATAAAACTCTACAAAATACATAGAAATAAATTCTAGGTAGAATCAATACCACAATGAACAGAAATATTTAAAAGAAAATAAGAGAATATCTTTATGATCCTGACATAGAGAAGGATTTCTTAAACAAGACATAAAAAGCATAAACCATAAATAAAAAGACTGATACATCTAACACCTGTGATCTTTAGAACTTCTGTTCTTGGAAGCCAACTTAAACGACACAAACTTAAATGCCAACCCACAGACCTGGGGGTGCTTGGAATGCAAATAACCAACAAGATGTCCAGTTTTTATCAAGAATTATAAATCAATTATATATTTAACATACTTATGTGAAGCTTGAAAATCCAAATGAAAATTCTTAAATCTATAAAAATCCAAAAGAAAAATGAGCAAAAGACACAAAACACAATTCATAAGGATGGAAATCTGATTGGTTAATTAACATAAGAGTCATTTAAAAACACACTAGATATCAGGGAAATGAAAGCCAAGACCACAGCGAGATTCCATGTCATACCCAAAACGTTGCTAAGATAATATAGATTGTTAGGATGTGGAGAAACTGGGACTGTGGCCGTATTCCTGGAAGAAGCTCTGTGGAGAGTAATTTGCCATTATCTGACACAGTAATCCACCTCCTCCCAAGTACACTTACACATATTCTAAAGCCTTGTCTCACATGAACACAAATAAACGTGTATAAGAATCTTCACTGAAAGACTGTCATAGTAAAAATGTTCAAGAGAAGAATGGATAAATGGCATATCCATATAATGAAATACCACTCAACAGTTAAAGGGAATGACCAAGAGCAAATTCCATCAACTTGGACAAAACATAATGTTGAGGGAAAAAAAAGAAAGTTGCAGAAGGTACAAGGATATGATACCATTTTATAAAGCATGAGAATAGTAAAAATTAGGCTGTATAAAATTAATAAAACAAAATTTAGGATAAAGGTTACCTATATGGAGGGAAGAAAGCACTTGGATGTGGGAGGGGTACACTGGGGACTTCAAAGTACTTGCAGTACTTAGTTTTATTTTCATTATTTATTTTTTTAATGTTTATTTTTGAGAGAGAGAGAGAGAGAGAGAGAGAGAGACAGAGTGAGTGGGGGAGGGGCAGAGAGAGAGAAGGAGACAGAAGTGAAGCAGGCTCCAGGCTCTAAGCTGTTGGCATAGAGCCCGACGCAGGGCTTGAACTCACAAACCTGAGATCATGACCTGAACTGAAGTTGGACGCTTAACCGACAGAGCCACCCAGGCGCCCCTGCAGTATTTATTTTTGAATTAATAGACTATGTTTAATGAGAAGTCTTCGGTTTAGAGAAAAATTGAGAAGAAAGCACTTATTTTTTATTTTAAAAGAAGTCAGAGTACATATTACAAACTGGGAGACTTCAACAGAATTAGGTGGTAAGGTCATGGGTATCTGTTATGTTACTCTCTGCACATTTCTTTTTAAAGTTTATTTATTTATCTTGAGACAGTGTGTGTGAGTGGGGCAGGGGCAGAGAGACAGAATCCCATGCAGTCTGCGCACTGTCACTGCAGAGCCCGCAGCTTGAACTCACAAACCATGAGATCGTGACCTGACTCGAAACCAAGAGTCAAATGCTTGACTTACTAAGCCACTCAGGCATCCCTCTTTACACTTCTATGTTTGAAATGGTTAATATTTTACAAAATATTGTTAATTCCAATAAAAATGAGTATAAAATAGATATAAAAGGAGACAAGTAAACAAATTGAAAAATTATAATGTTCCAAGATCTGAAAGATTCTAAATGTGAGATACAGGCTTGCTTTCTATGTCTCTTATTGGCAAAACAGATGGGTAATTAGTTGATGCGTTATTTCTTGTAACGAACTATAGAAATGATCCCTGAAAGTATAGTCTTTGACGCATTATTTCTTAATGAATACTTTTAGGTTTTCAATTCATTTTTTTAAAGGGTGAAATATACAATGATGATAATTCTGAAATGTGTCAAACCCATCAGACAAGTTAAAAGAAACATACAATGAACTCTCATATACTTATCAAATAGAGTCTATCCTTAACATCTTATACTTATCCTTGCTTTATCACATGTATCATCTATCCATCCCTCAATTCATCTTATTTTTTTGATGCACTGCAAACCTGGAGACATTAGTAAACCTTTCTCTAAATTAGCATGCATATCATTAACTAGAGTTCATTTTTTATTCACAATTATTTGTTTGATGTAAAATTTAAGATGATAAAATTTGCAAACCTGATTTTTATTTTATATGTAACGTCAGTGTGGAGACAGTAAAGTGGACCGGCTGGGATCACGGTCCTGAGGCAGGACATAGTGAGTGCTGTCAATGGAGGCCTGGTGAGGAGCGTGAACTTCTATTAGGGCCCCAAGTCAGGAAGCACACTGTCCCCCCAGGGATGTGACTAGAAGCCAAGTGAGGAACCTGGACTTCCATTCTCACCTGCAGTGGTGAGGTGCCACCTACCTTCCCTTGACAGCAGGTGTCAGAGGCTTGCTAAAACAGAAGTTAAAATAAGATCCAGAAACTCATAACACCCCAAGTGGCCAAAATGTATTTGAAAAATAACTCCTCATCCCAAGAACCAGGAAAATCTCAACTTGAATGAGAAAAGACAATCAACATGCCAACACTGAGATGACACAAATGTTGAAATTATCTGACACTTAAAAATTTTAAAGCAGACACCTAAAAATACTTCAATAAGCAACTATGGCTGTGTTTGAAACAAATTTAATTTTTAAAAATGTTTTATTTACTTTTAAGACAGAGAGAGACACAGCATGAACGGGGAAGGGGCACAGAGAAATGGAGACAGAATTTGAAGCAGGCTCCAGGCTCTGAGCTGTCTGCACAGAGCCTGACATGGGGCTCAAACCCATGAACCAGGTCATGAGATCATGACCTGAGCTGAAGTCGGACGCTTAACCTACTGAGCCACCCAGGCGCCCCGAAACAAATTTAAAATATAGAAATAAATATAAACTCTCAAGAAAGAAATAAGGAAATCTCAACAAAGAAATGGACGATAAAAATGAAGACCTGGTGGAAATTCTAGAATTGAAAAATACAATAGCCAAGGTGTGCACAAACACACACAACTCATCAGACAGACTCAAATGTTGAATAAAAAAAGAAAATAATCAGGGAACTTGAAGACAGGAAAATAGAAAGTACATACTCTGAACAACTAAGATAAAACTGATGGGGAAAAAAAAATAAACAGAGCCTCAGGAACTTGTGGGATTATAACAAAAGATCTCACATTCATGTCCTCGGAGTCCCAGAAGAGAGTCTGGAGCTAGAAAAGTATTTGAGAAAATTATGGCTAAAAATACCCCCAAATTTGGCAAAGGACATAAGCCTACAGTTTAAGCAGCTGAGCAAACCTTAAACAGGACAAACCCAAGAAATCCATGCCCAAGTACATCGTAAATATATAAAAACTAAACCCATATATCTTGAAAGCAGTGAGAAATAACACCTAGATTTACCAATAAGGGAACACCAATTCTAGTGGCAGTAGATTTCCATTGAGAAACCATAGAATGGAGGGGCACAATATTTTTCAAGTGCTAAAATCAAGAAAGAAAGAAAAAATAGCCAAATCAGAATTCCATATCTAGTGACAATATCCTTCAAGGATGAACAGGAAACAGACATATTTGGATAAAGAAAAACAACAAGAATTTGTAGCCAGCAGAAAGAATGGTTAAAGGAAATTCTCTAAATAGTAAGAACATGTTAAAATCAGGAAACTTTTAACATTAGGAAGGAAGGAAGAACAATGGAAAGAGTAAAAATAAGGGTAAATAAAGTAGATTTTCTCTTGAGTTTTCTAAATTATGCTTGGTGGCTGAAGTAAATATAATACTGTGTGATGCGGTTCCCAATGTATGTAGGGTTTTAATAATAATGTCTTTTATTTGTAAGTAGGGAAGCACTCTCAGGTAAATAGCATGAGTATTTATATAACTATTAAATATCATCTCTAACTTGTCATTTGAAACTTTGACATAAATTAGTTATATAAATTCACTTCTATTATTTTTAATGAATAACTTCTAATATCTTGATATGTTGTATCAATAAATTCCAGTCTTTAGGTTCTCATTTATGAGCACAAGGAGAGGTAAAGGTAAGTATCAGACCAGATCTCAGCAAAGAAGGCAACTCATCTTTTCTTGGTCACCGGTGACACCTACTGGCTTATGAATGGCAGTGGCTTTGTGCAGAGTGTGTAGAAATGAGGGAAGATGACTATAATGACCTGGTTCATTTATTTATTCCTAGTTCAAAGAGAAATAAAGGCACTGGGAGCTGTAGGTATACTCAGCATGAGTGAAGCTAAATCCACAAACTCCTCCAAACCTGATCATCTCTCAATGCTCCCTATCTCATTGAGTGTCACCACCATCCACCCAGGTGTGGAAGTCAGAGACCTAGTGTCATGTTGGACACCCCACTCTCCCTCACCCCCCATTTCCAAGCCATCACCAAATTGTGGTTTTTATGGCTTAAGTATCCCTGTAGCCACAGTTCTCCTATCTCCACTTCCCTCGTCTAACTTATCAGCTTCATATCTCATCTAGTCACATCTATGTTCTATGTATATTCTTTTTTTTTTTTTAATTTTTTTTTTTAACTTCTAGGGGAGAGGGAGAGAGAGAGACAGTGTGAGCAGGGGAGGGTCAGAGAGAGAGGGAGTCACAGACTCTGAAACAGGCTCCAGGCTCTGAGCTGGCAGTCAGCACAGAGCCCGACGCGGGGCTCGAATCCACGAACCGCGAGACCATGACCTAAGCGAAAGTCGGACGCTTAACCGACTAAGCCACCCAGGCGCCCCCTATGTATATTCTAAGTGCTTTACCATTATATTAACTCATTTCTTCCTCACATGGACCCTAAGAGATGTGTGCCAGATGAGGAAAGCGGGAGAGAACAAGGCCAAGTAATTTGGTCAGCATCCCACACCATGCTGGTGGAGCCAAGGTTAATCTGGGGCAAATGGCTCCAGGCTTTGTTTTCTTGGAGATGCTGCTGGCTGCCCTTCGACCACCACACTGTGCCAAAGACCCCAAATGGTCTACTCATGTCCCTTCTGCACCCCCCACCCCGTAATTCATCTCCAAAGAAGAGCCAGAGATATTCCCAAAGCATAAATCTAAACTCTCTCAGTTCCTCCAATGACTTTTGCTGCCCTGGCATGATGGCGTACAATGTCTCACACTGGTCCTTCCTGCCGTCTCCCATTTCATCCCATCCTACACTCCTTCTTGCCTCTTTCCACTCAGCTACACTGGCTTTCCCAAGTCCTGTCCCGCCAGGGCCTTTGCCTGTGATGTTCCTTTGTCCACGTTCATCTTTCCTTTTCCCTTTGCCTTCTAAAGGACTATTCATCCATAGATCTCAACCCGAGAACCCCCTCTAAGGAGGGAGCTGTGACTCTCAATATGAGAATTCTTTTCTAATGCAGCTAGTGCTGTAAATTTCTCCCTAACCATTATTTTAATAACATCCCACAAATTATAAATTCCATCTAAGCACTGTATTTAGGCTGTGCCTCTCAAACAAATCAATTAATTTTTTTAAGAGTCATGGAAAAGGACACAAGGAAACTTTGTAAGGTGATGGCAATGCTCCGTATCTTGATGTGGGTGTTGATTATACAGGTATGTACACTGTAAAAAATGCAATACTCTGTACACTCAAGAGCTGAACTATATACAATACTAGAAGACAGGTGTCAGTACCTTTTTTGCAGGTGGGAAATCTAAGGCTCAGAGGAGCTAACTATGACATACACACCAACATCACACACTTAACAACTGAAAGAAGTAAACCTATGCCATCAGAGCCTTTCGGTTTGCATTCTACCACATATTATTTTACATGTACACACACACACACACACACACACACACACACACACACACACACACACACACAGGGAGAGAGAGAAATTGAGAGAGAGAGACAAAGAGACAGACATACCCAGTGCAGTACATGTTTAATATGCAGCATTAACAAAATATTTTTCCATCTTGACTGAACTGTTTTACTCCTCAGTAAGCTCACCTGATTACCATCAAACAGACAGAGGCGAACATGTCTGCTGAGGACCTGAATGCTTGTTCCTGGAAGAGGAATCATTTTACAGCTCCACAGGGTCAGAATAAATGAAACACGACTTGGTCTTGACTTAATCTGAGAAAAAAATTGGTTATAAAAAAAAAAAGGCTTAATTTATGACTTATAAGACCAATTCATTTTCAAAGCATTTTTAATAAATGCTTTACATGTACATAGAATAAAAAAGGATGAAAGAAAAAAATTTACACATAAACATATGCACACAAGGAAAGTTTCAATAGTCCACTCCACTTAAATAAAAACCTTAGGCAAAATTTCCATAAATTTTTATGTTTTGAAATATTTGCATTTGGGTGGTAAATTCATAAAAATCATAGTGAAAAAGCAGTACAATCAGGTAAAATGTATGACCTGATCATGGAATCACTGCATTCCAGGATCACTGTTACAATTCACACCTGCATGATGTGGGTAAGTAGAGAAGGTCACCACAGCATAATTACCAGTGACACTGGCATTACTGTCCAGCTGGCTCCTCCTTGTTTTAATTCGAAGCATTTTACCTACATGGTTTCTTGGCGTCTTATAGAGATGTTCTGACAATGCACTGGCCGTTGGATATGATTATTCAGTTCTACTTCACAAGTATAATTCAGAATGTCAATAAATTGGCACTCTGGTTTCTTTTTATAGACATCTTTGATTCTTAACATTCTGCTTTATGGTCATGAGCCTTTCCATTTAAATAACTTTTCTTTAATGTCTATTTATTTTAGGAAGAGAGAGAGAGAAACAGTACGAGTGGGGGTGCGAAGAGAGAGAGGGAAACACAGAATCCAAAACAGGCTATAGGCTCTGAGCTGTCAGCACAGAGCCGGACACAGGGCTTGAACTCATGAACTGTGAGATCATGACCTGAACCGAAGCCAGATGCTTAACCCATGGAGCCACTCAGGAGCCCCTCATTTAAATAACTTAATATCATTGAAAGAATAAGGTAATATCAAACAGCTTGTCACATTTTCAATTTAAGAAATAAGAGCTGAATATTTAGTTCTCTGGGTACAAGTTCATAAAATTAAATGCCCTTTATTCATGTTCTAGTACACTAAATAGACCAAATACAACATTATTATTGACTTGGAATAAAAGATTATTTATATTACGGAGGTTCCAGGCAATGTTCAGGTTGAGAGGAGAAAATTCTACACCATTCTCCCCACAAAACCTAACCACACTAGGTCCTCTTATTTTTCCCTTGAGGCTCTGAGAGAGGAAGGGAGAAAAGGCCGAAGGTCCATGGGAAGGGGGGGTGATGTGCTCTAATGTGGTTCAACTCTGCTAAAATGGAGGAAGCTAGAATTAAATATAAAGACTATTTCCCACTTCAAGTACTCAGAATATCAGGAATCCTTTACTCTAAACTCTCTCCCAAAAAAGTATAATCATAAAAGACTTTCAACTTCCTCATTCCAAGTTAATTCAACACTTACTGAGTTATCATGTGCCAGGCACTGTTCTAAGCCCTTCACACATATAATGTAACTCAATAGCCCCATGTTGGAAGTATTATTATTATTCTTCCCTTTTCTACAGATGAAGAAATTGAGGCAAAGAATGATTAAGAGGATACCTAGCATTATTTCCTTTGTAACAATGGGAGAAGAGAGCAACAGAGAAAAGAGATAAAGTCAAGATAACAAATCCAGGTTTTGCCTTAGCAATGAAGTTATCACTCAGTGTTTAAGAATTAAAATACAGAAACAATTACTTTATTTTTAATCATGCCTTAATCAGTGTACACGTTATTCATATACTTGCAACCATGACAAAATCTGGAAAGGTCTAATTTTATTGATAGCCACCATACTCACAGTGCCTGCTTTAGCGTCCCAGATCAGATCTCTGAAGGCCAGCTGCGAAGGAGTGAGCTCTGGCTGTAAGAAGTAACTTGCCTGAAATTGATTTCCTGCAAAACCAATTTTTCCTTTATTTTCTTACAAAGAAAGAAAAATCTATAATGCTATGCCACAAATTTAGGAAACAGACATCCAAAATGCCAAGTTACCTAGTAGGAACTTGCTTTCTAAGGCATATACGCCAATGGAGATTTATTGATGTGTAAGAATAACAGTAGAAAAGACAGAAGCACATAAGGGCTCATCTTAAGGCAGTTTTAAGAAAGATCTTAGTGGGTTGGGGGAGATGGGCTAGATGGGTGATAGATGTTAAGGAGGGCACTTGTGGTGAGCACTGGGTGTTTTACGTAAGTGACGACTCACTAAATTCTACTCCTGAAACCAATATTGTACTGCATGTTAACTAAAATTTAAATTAAAAACAAAAAAAAGAAAAAAACTCCTGTTACTAGAGTACATCTCTGCAATATATCTGGTTGAAAAGGAGAGCTCCAAAAAACAAAACAAAACAAAAACTTTTAGGCCAATAACATGCTCTGTGATGAAGAAGATCCATTCAAATATTTTTGCAAAATGCAGAAAATCCAAGAACACTTTTTAGAAAAATATATAATCATGAATTTCATTTTTTTTTTTACAAACAGTTTATTGACAAATTAGTTTCCACATAACACCCAGTGCTCATCCCCACAAGTGTCCTCCTCCATGCCCATCCCTCCTCCCCCCCACATCCATCAGTCCTCAGTTTTTGTCAGCATTCAAGAGTCTCTCATGGTTTGCCTCTCTCCCTTTCCCCCACCATTTCCCCCCTTCTTCTCCCCCTTGTCCTCCGTCAAGTTCCTCCTAATCCTCCTATACGTGCAAACATATGATATTTGTCCTTCTCTGCCTGACTTATTTCGCTCAGCATAACACCCTCAAGGTCCATCCATGTTGCTACACATGGCCAGATTTCATTGTTTCTCATTGCCATGTAGTATTCCATGGTATAGATAAACCACATCTTCTTGATCCATTCATCTGTTGATGGACACTTAGGCTCTTTCCATGTTTTAGCTATTGTGGAGAGTGCTGCTATGAACATTGGGGTACATGTGCTCCTATGCATCAGCATTTCTGTATCCCTTGGGTAAATTCCTAGCAGTGCTATTGCTGGGTCATAGGGGAGTTCTATTGTTAGTTTCCTGAGGAACCTCCACACTGTTTTCCAGAGGGGCTGTACCAGTTTACATTTCCACCAACAGTGTAGGAGGGTGCCCGTTTCTCCACATCCTCGCCAGCATCTAGAGTTCTCTGATTGGCTCATTTTAGCCACTCTGACTGGCGTGAGGTGGTATCTCAGTGTGGTTTTGATTTGTATTTCCCTGATGAGGAGCGATGCTGAGCATCATTTCATGTGTCTGTTGGCCATCTGGATGTCCTCTTTGGAGAAGTGTCTGTTGATATTTTCTGCCCATTTCTTCACTGGGTTGTTTGTGTTTTGGGCATGTAGTTTGGTGAGTTCCTTGTAGATGAATTTCATTTCTTAACATAAGACCATTTTTATACTGTTCTCCCATATATTAGTTGTGAAGAATACTGACTACAAAAATCATTTATTCACTTGAGAAGTCATTTCTGAGTTCCCACTGTGTGCCAAGCACTCTGCTAGGATCTGCAAATACGTATGTGAATCAGAGAAACACAGCACCTGCCCTCATTAGCTTACAGTGGAGTGGGGGGAAGAATTAAAACAAAATAAGTAGAAGGGATTAAGTAAAATAATTATAGACTAACTTAGATCCATAAAGCATGCTCAAGCGGAAGGCTGTAGGGGAAACCTACATTAGTCAAAGGAGAGTCTCTGGGAAGATGGAATCACCTCTGGGACGCGAAGGATGGGAAGGAGCTGGGCATTCAGGGAGGGCTGAGAAGAGCCTTCCAGCAGAGGAGACTCAAAGCAGCCCTTCGGCAGATAACTCAACAACTCGGGCCATACAGGAGACCCTCCCCAACATGATTTCTCTTTAACGAGCTTATGAACAAATGTTGTCAAGGACAGAGAAATCCAAGAATGAATAAGAAAATGGAAATGCAAATGATAATAACTCTTCAGAAAAGTCTGTGAAGGGGAGAAAGGGAGGCTTTGGCTAGAATGAGATAGGATGAGAAGGGCTAGTTCTTTCTTAAAGGTACAGGTACCAGGCATGCTTTTACTACTAATGAGGGAAGAAGCCCGTGTAGGGAAGGGGGGCGGGCTACAGATACATGTAAGGGCTAACAATTAAGAATCGTTATTTCTGAAATAAAGCAAAGGGGCTAGAACCCAGAGCACAGGTAAATAGGCTGGCGGCTGACAGGGTCAGAGGCCCTTCCTCCACTGTCACAGGAAAGATGAAGGAAAAGACAAGCACCAAAGAGAGGTGATATTCAATATCCTTTTAAACAACTTGTTTTGGCTGAAACCAGAAAAAGACACCTGAACCCTGACTGCTTAACTACAAATCTGTGGCGGCTCACAGACATGCGGTACCTTCCTCCAGAAGCTGGAAGAGCGTGGAAGGCCTGAAGCCTGCAGGAATGGCCCCCATTGTGGTTAGCACATCAACAGTGTTTATCTGCTGGAGACAGTAAAAAAAAAAGAAAGAAACTCAGTTGCTTGTTTTCATTCATGTCTCTTCACCTCTATAATACTTGCTCTTATCACTATAGCAACTACAACCCAAAGAAGAAAACACAAACATGCAGACTTTAGTGGACAAATATAGCAACTAAGCCCCAGATTCCTGAGGATGCCATCACCGAATCCTGGCCTCTCCCAAGGACCTAAGCCCCAAGCAGTGCCCAGCTCTGAGCTCCAGACCAGCTGCTTCCTGTACATCTTTCATCGAAATCTCCCTACTCCTGTCCCGCTCTACAGTGTGCTGCCACAGAACAGGTGAGTTAACATAGTAAACTGATACGCACTGAAGAATTCATAGCTTTTTTTGTATATGTACACACACACACACATACATACATACACATGGGCACGTCTGTGTGAGTGATAAGTGGTGTAAGAGGTCAGAAAGGGCATTTACTTAACTATTAATGATTATTACTTATGGGAGGGAGGGAGTGGATTTTCATTTTGTTAAATAACTTTTTAAAATGATAGGCATATGGGAGACATGTGGGTGGCTCAGTCAGTTGAGTTTCCGACTCGACGTCGGCTCAGGTCACGATCTCACGGTTTTTGAGTGTGAGCCCTGTATCTGACAGCCTGGACCCTGCTTGGGATTCTCTCCCCACTTCTCTCTCTGCCCCTACCCTCCTCACACTTCCTCTCTCTCAAAATAAATAAACTTAAATATTTTTTTAAATGATAAGAATATGGATAAGTTCTTACTTTTTTGAGCTTTTGGGAATTTTTCGTATTAACTGAAATTTAACATCTTTACCCAAACAATAGAAAATTCAGGCAGAATCAATAAGAAATAGTTGCAAGCCCTCAAACCTACTCTTCTTCTTTTTTTTTTTTTTAAATGTTTTTTATTTTATTTATTTCTAGGAGAGAGAGAGAGACAGCGTGAGCAGGGGAGGGTCAGAGAGCGAGGGAGTCACAGACTGAAACAGGCTGCAGGCTCTGAGCCGGCAGTCAGCACAGAGCCCGATGCGGGGTCCGAACCCATGAACCGCGAGATCATGACCTAAGCAAAAGTCGGACACTTAACTGACTAAGCCACCCAGGCGCCCCTCAAACCTACTCTTTTTAAAGAAAAGGCCTAAAGAGACCTGTTACATGGCTTATTAAACCAGAACTGTATGTTTTACGCTCTGTACATCTCATGCCCTGTATCCTGTTTAAGATCCAATGCTATCTTCCAAAGTCTCCATCCTGTTTTGATTCTGAACTCTATCAGAACTATTAGGTAACAAAACAAGACATCATTTAACAGGACAGCCAATACCAACCTCTGAGATAGCTTTTCGGACGGCACTCCAAGGAGAATCAGTTCTGGGAAAGATAAAATAGCAAGGTGAACGCACAGAGAGGTCATGACTATTTATTCAATTAGGGAGCACCATTAATCAAAGAATAAAATATTTAGTTGTAAGTTCTAAAAACTTAAGTCTCTAAACAAAACCAAGATAGAGAAATATCACGTACTAAAAATAATCACAAAATTAAAGTCAGACTGAAGCAAATAACAGTATGAAAAACACGGTTCTCAAACTGCAAATGGTCTCTATTTCAAGAGATTCTTGAATTATTTTATGATAGTAAAAATAAACAAAAAGTTTTTTAAACTCACTTTGATATCCTCTCACACCTTTTACCTTTGTTTAACTTCTGCTCCTTCTGCTGTTTGGTCCCCCACCTCTACATCTTCTTCGCTGCCTTCTTCACTTGAGTTTTGGCCTTCTTCTTTATTATAGGGCTGAAAAATTATTGAAATATGAAGTGCTTTTTACCTAATGCAAAAATCAACCAATAAAAATACTTTCAGAAAGGCTCAACTATTGACAGGAATGTACCCGATGGGAATAATCAAAAATCAGTGGGAAAAATATTTCAACACTTTGTTGATAGCTTCGCTATTTGAAAAAATTACAAGGATGGAGGTAGAGAGCAAGTTTAATAAAAACAAATTCCAGATAGAATTTAGTCCAATGGAAAAAAAGAAGACAGAAATAAAAGAACTATAGAAGAAGAAAATAATCTCAAGATGGGGACGTCCTTTCCAATTATAATACCAAAACCAAAAATCATAAATGAAATGAAAACATTGACAGACCAAGCAACATAAAAAACATGGTTGAAGGTCAACAAAGAAAATATCTGTCACAGGTTTCCAATGGTTAATAGTCTTATCCTGAAAATATTACAGAACTCTTATAAAGCAATACAATTTAAAAAAATCTCTTAGAAAAATGGCCAAAAGAACTACAAAAGGCAATTTATAAAGTAAAAGTAGAAATGGCCGTAAAGCATATGAAATGACGCTCAGTCTCACTGGCAGTACAATGAATGCAAATAAAAAACGAGCCTCTTTTTGCCTACTACACTGGCATAAAGATTGGGGGCAGCCATCACAGGTACATGGGTGGGGACACAAGTATGCTCAGATGCTGGGGACAGAAGTACCAATAGGCATAACTTCTCTGAAGGGCAAAATGGCACATCAAATCAAAGTATAAAGGCATAAACCTTTTGAACCAGCAATGAGCACCTAGGAATTTATCGGAAGGGGATAAATCAGACAAAGACGTCTGTGCAGATTGAACACAACACAGGCTGGTACCTTCTACCACCTAATGTCCACCTCTTTTGTAACAGAATCCCTGATTTTAGCAATGAGCCAGCTAAAAGTCTACATGTTCCAAACACTCCTTGCAGCTAAGTGTTACCAGTAGACTCAATTCTGATCAAGGAGATATCACTAGAAGTTTTTTTGTGTAAATTCCTGGAAACCATCTTAAAAAGATAGCAGCTCTTGTCTTTTTACCTCTTATCCCCCTTTCTTCTTTCACTTCTGGGAATCATTAAAAGATCTAGCAGCCAACTTAAACTAAGAGATAATCCTTGGAAGGGCTGCCTCCCACTTAAGTATACAGAGAGAAATATTAGATGGGGGCTCCCCCATCTTTGATTGCCGACCTCCACACTTCCATGCATAAGAGAAATATGCTTCTACCTTATTTAAGCCACTATTTGGGGGGGATCTTTTGTATCTCATAGTGGAAGACTAAATAAAACCTCCATAAAAACCCCTAAAGGACAGGGTTTAGGGAGCTTTCCAGGTTGGTGGCCACTTTGAAGTGTTGTACTAGTGGGCAGGGGAAGTCTGGAGGGGGTTGTCCCCAGACCAGAGAGGGTTCAGGTAGGAAGATCCAGGTCCCACCCCCTCCATGTCCCAATACCTTGTCCATCTGCCCCTTGCATTTTGGCTGTTTCTGAACTGTAGCCTTTATAGTAAACTGCTAAACATAATTAAAGTGTTTTCCTGAGTTCTGTGAGTCCCTCTAGCAAATGATCAAACCTGAGGAGGCGGGTATGGGAAGTGAATTTACAGCTGGTCACTCAGAAGTACAGGCCCCTGGGACCTGTGAATGGCATCTGAATGAGGGCAGCTTGTGGGGTGAGCTCTTAACCTGAGGGATCTGTGCTAACTCCACAAGTTAGTGTCAAAACTGAATTGAATTGTTTGGACAGCTGGTTGGTTTCAGAGAACTAGTGTGGAAAAACACATATTTGGTGTTAGAAAAAAAATCACACTAGTAGGGTGATAAATGGCATCAGAAAAAAAGGCATCTCAGTGTGGTTATGAAAAAATATAAAAGTACATTTGTAGTTTGCATTATTTTTCCACTGGACAGCACTGATCCAGGCAGATATCTACACATATTGGCACAGAAAATGACCGTGCTATATACTGAAATATTAAAAAAGAAACAGGTTGCAAACATACATGTATAGTATGCTTACCTCCTAGGAAAAGGATCGTATATTAGTGGAAGTTAACCCAAAGTTAACGGTGGCTTTGCTTGACAACAAATAATAAAATCCTATTAATTTTTATGATTCGCATTAATCCACAAAGCGCTTTCATTGTGTCATAACCTTCTAGGTCTTACCTGCACAAGGGCACTTCACAGGTCCCCATGACTGTTAATACACAAGACTTTCCCATGCCCTGTCCCTCTGAAATTAAATTCTCTATCTGAACTCATTCACTAGTCACCTGATCAAAGAAGAGGGCTTACTATTTTATTAAAAGTGAAAAAAAAAACCGTTTTGAAAAAAGGGAAGAATAAACAAAAAAATACTAACCTCCACGTAGGTTCTGGGAATGAGACCTTTGTTTCCTTTGGCATTCTTAGCTATCCACCAACCATCAGGCTTTTTTTCCATTATAAGAAGAATTTCCCCTTTCTTAAATCAAAAAAAGTAAAAAATTTTAAATGCAAATTTACCACTAAGTCAGGAATTGTCAACATTGAAACTATTTTCAGAAATAGAATAGCATTTAATTTCACCATTTTACTACCAGGTAAGTCTGACAACATAATCTCACATAATTGCCTGTAAATCATAATTTTTACTATTTTATTAAAATAGATTGAGTCTTTAAAAATGGCATCAGGAATATGTAATATAGGTATACAAAGTTTTCTCATTCTGTCAGGTATGCACACCTATCCTTACGTCACGTTCTAGTCTCGTTTCTACCTTAAATGTAAGGTCCCCAGCTTGCTGAGCAGTAAAATCTCCAACAGCAATGTATTCTTTCCTTGTGGCCTGTTGCTGAGATCCATGTTCCTGTTTCTCTTCCTCTTCCTCTTCTGTTTCTTCTTCCTCCCCACTACTTTCTTCGCTTTCCTCTTCATCATCATCTTCTTCTTCAGCTTCTTCGTCTTCTTCAGTAGAATCGTCATCTTCCTCTCCTTCAGGAAGTGCCCCAATTCTGTGAAAAATAATTCTGTGATAAGGATCACTTGAAGTAACATATAAGAACAGATCAACATAACTTCTATGTATAGAAGATCTTGTCCATATTTGGAAATAAGTGCATAACTCACATCCCTTTTATGTTCTATTGTGTTCTTTGCATTCTTTTTTTTTTTTGTGCATATTTGAGAGGGTTTTTTTTCTTTTCTCTTCGGGTTCATTGATCTTTTCCTCTATTGTAACCAATTTTCTTTTAAACCGTTCAGTAATTTTTTTTCATTTCATATTTTATATTTTTTAGTTTCAGAATTTTCATTTGGCTTCTGTTAGTTGCCTTTCTCTGCTTGATTCCTCCCTATCCATCCAAGTTATCCATCTTTTCCAACAAATTCTTTAACAAACTGAAAGTAGTTGTCTTATAGTTCTTATTTGCTAATTTTCACATTTGGGTCATCTGAGCTTCTGCTGATTATTCTGTCTCTTTATTATAAGACATTTTGTACCTTTTAGAATCTGAATCTGTATTCAATCAGACTGAGAAATTTCTCAGCCATTATTTCATCAGGTATTTTAACAGTTGTATACTGTTCATTTATTTTCTACATTTGAATAAACTTAAAATACTTTGCTTTTTTTCTATTTCATCCTTATTTTCTTCTATTTTTAAGATATTAATCATTATTTAGAAGTCCTTATCAGCTAATTGTATTATCTAGTTCAGATCTAGGTCTGCTTTTAATTTTTTTTTTTTATTAGTGGACATTGTGGACAAGACATTTCGAGACTTTGGATTATATCATCTTCCTTTACAGAGTGTCGAATTTTGTGCTGTTACACAGCTAACTTATCACGCTCCTGTTAAGGCCTGGCTTTAGGCTTGGAGAAAATCTACTTCAGTTTTGTCTTTATTTCAAATCACAGTTCCCAGTCTTAAGCTATTTTCCTTACTCCTAGGGCATGGGCCTTCTGTGATCTCTACTAAATGCCTGAAGCATTCACCAATGTCTGTACTCTAGCTAGGTACAAACGCCAATATTTTTCCAAGACTGTTTGACTTCCCAAATCTTTTAAGCTCTCAGTGTCCTCGTAGGTGCTTTCTGTCAATGTTTCTAGAATCATGCTCTGTGGAGACCAGGAGTCCATTCAGATTTCTATAGTTGTCTCTTGCAACATCCTCCTCCTTTCCTACAAGTCCCAATGGACTTGGCAACTCCAAAATTTGATCTCTGCCTCCTAAGCTCAGTGACACTAGTATTCCCTGTTTAGGATCTACCTTCCTGCACTACAGCCCAAAAACGTTCCCAGGGAGAGGGTCTGGGTAAATATAGGACTCACTTCTTTTGTTTCCCTGTTTTAAGGACATCAGCTATTTTGCACATTTTGTCCAGATTTTATAGTTGTTTATGGTAGGAATTTTAAGTCCAACACCAGCTACTTTGTCATTCTCAGTACTAGAAATCAGTGAAAATTCTAGAATCCTTGTATCTACATCCTTCAGCATTTCCCCCAGGGTATAGTGTAAAAGTATGGGAGCAGCACTTGAAGAGTCTAAATAGTTATTTTTTCCTTTTTGATTTCCACAAATTGGGTTGGTTTGTTTATGCCATCAATTTTCTTCCCACTTTGCAAAAGCTGTTATTAACATCCACTACAGCAGAAAAACAGTATATGATCCTACCTCTAATTTTTAAAGTTTCTGAAAGAAGAAAATATGCAAATAGATTATCCAAATAATTTCTGTTTGCATATCAACACTGACATTAAAGCGTCATCCTTATTTTCTAATATTTGTTTATTTAGCTTTTCAGATCTCTCTTTTATCTCCCCAACTAAATTATACATTACCAAAGGGCAAGGATTATGACTTCTACTTCTTTACCTCTCTTATGGGACCTAAGACTTCTACTATACACAAGAAATAAATGTCAAATGATTATACTTGTTATCACCATTCATTTATATCTATACTCTTAATAGGTCTTTATTCTGAATCAAACATGAAAACTGCTGGTGATATAATACCCGAAAGAAAGAAAGTAAGGAAAGTGGCATACTCAGTTATATTTTCTCTACTTATGGACACAGCAAGTTCCTGCAGTTGGTGGGTAAGCTTATCCAAAAGACTGTGCTCCTCCTCTTTTTTCTGATTATAGTTCCCGACAGGTGCAGGTTCATCGGCCTATGAGAGAATATAAGTTTATTTCACTGAGAAACTGATTTCAGTTTCCAATTATATTTATTTTAGAAGGGAAAAAAACACTCTAGTAAGTTCTAGAAGACAAAGTAAATGTCAACATGAGACAAGGCCTACCTGAGAGAAATAATATTAAAAGAAATGTAGATTATTATGTTGAGATGTAACCCGAAAGAAAAATGATATGACCTGGTTTTGTGCTGTCTTCTTGCTAGCTAATCTGATCCTCAATGGTCAGTAAGAGTGAGGTACCAAACAGAACGTGAGTTTGTTCTCACAAAGAGGAGTCAAAAAGACAGGTGCCAGTCCCAAGTTCTGCCGTTTAGTGGCAGTGAGACACTGAGGAAACTGCTTCACTTTGGGGAGCCTCAGTTTCCCCACCTGTGAAACAGGATAACTAGACTTTTAAATTTAGGGTCAGCCTGACTCCTAAAACCAAGGGTTTTATGTAACTGGAGAAATCCAGAAGAGGTGCCCAGATGCAGTAAAGGAGAGTGATACACGCGTAGGGAGGTGACTTTCAGATGCCTCCCACTTGACATGCTCCAAGAGTATCTGGCCCTGGACACTGAGCTGAAGCTCTGGCTCAAATTGAAAGAAAAAATCCTGAAGGGACTTCCAAGAGTAAATTCTAGTTCCTCCTATTTCTGCAGAGTCACTGATACTAGAGGTGCCATGTGATGCAAGCACTTTAGCACTTACGCTCGGGCCAGATTATGCACTCTCCCCACGGTGTCATTAAAATTAAAACAACTCTAGACTGTAAAGCATAAAACTTACATGATGCAAAAATAAAAATAGCCTCTTCCTGGATTGTCTGAGTCCTCCACGCTGGGTAAGCTCACCAGAGCTGAACTTGCCGCAGCATTTAGAGCCCTGGCTTTTTGGCTCCAGAGCACAGCGTCAGTGTGCCAGGGACAAGTCAGCACTGGCGGCACTTAGATTTCACCACCTCTAAGGCAAGCCCAGGGATGTAACCACTCTAATGAATTCCCCCTTCCTGAAAATGTCTGTATAAAAACAGATGTTTTGTAATATCATTAACCATAATACTTACTTTGTTCAACTTTTGAAGAGCATTTTTATTTTCATCTATTGCCTGTTTTAATTGGATACACCTAAATTTTCAAAAAGAAAGGAAAAAGTATGAATTTTTCATTGTCAGACTAGACAGTTATTTTATGGAATCATACGTAAATCTTTAAGCAGGCAAGGCAATTAGCTATTACACGAACGATGTTGCAAAATTCACCTGTAACTGCCTTTCTACCCACCAGCTCGGGTGAGACTCACACGCTCTAAGGCACACAGATATGACAGCCAGGGCTCAGAAAGCTTACGTGACTCTGAGCTTCAGTGTCCTATCTCAAAAATTAGGAAAGCACTGGACTTCAAATTGCTTCTTCAGCTCTGAAGTCCCATGAACTGAGGACCTAGCCAAGAAAACAAGACTAATGGCGATAATAACAAAGTTTATTTGTTATAAACACAAATGTGTTTGTGCACAATGGTGTGCATTTCACAAGCACCACCTCACATGAGCCTCATACCAACTCACTCCAGCAGAAGGGAGTGAGGTTCTAAGGAGCGGTTGCAGCTAGTCAATGATGGAGTAATATGTGAGGGCAGAGTTTAGGATTCTACAGCTGGCCTCTGCCCACCACAGCACATTCTCCTTTTGAGTGTGGCCTACCTAGACGGGTAAGCTGTTCTACTTAGTCCACAGACAGCTCAGGTAGTTTAGCTTAAGTCTTAGACCCAAATAAGAAGGATAAAAATGACTGAATATGGGCTATGTCTAACAGTGACAGTTATCAAAATTCAAATGCTTTCTCAAACAATAACCTACAAGAGTCAATATTTTTTATGCTCTTTGAGTAATTTTTTTTTTCTTACAGAAGCTAACGGCATGAAATAAGCAGCAAAAAAGGGGACAAAAATCCTTCATGAAGGAGAAAGAAATGAGAAGTGAAAATTGCAAACTGTGGTTGACCCTGTTAGTTACTTACTCCAAAGCCCTCAGGCTCTATACTGGTGGGGTCAGTGCCACACTGACACCTAAGCGCTCAGAATCTATTGTGGGTAGGGTGGGTGTGTGGCCCAGCACTGGCCGACGCAACATGAAAGAAATATGTTGGGCACTGCCTCCTATTTTATCCTCCCTGGTGCAACCTGTGAAGAATCCTTCACCCTTTCTGGTTTTGTTTTGTTTTGTTTTTTTTTTTAAGTTTATTTTGAGAAAGAGAGAGAACACAAGTGGAGGAGGGTCAGAGAGAAGTAGAGACAGAATCCCAAGCAGGCTCTGCAACATAAGTGCAGAGCCAGAGGCGGGCCGAACCCATAAACCGTGAGATCATGATCGGAGCCGAGATCAAGAGTTGAGATGCTTAATCGACTGTGCCACCCAGGTGCCCCTCCCCCTTCCTGTTTTTAGATGCCGATGCCTGGGGACTCTGTAAAGGTGAAGGGAGCCATCACCAACTAGATAAGGACTGACAGAGCACAATGACAGCAAGAGCTAGGCCTCGAGGACATCAACCCCCACTCATCCACCCTGCAGGAACTTACTTCCGGACTTTTGTGGAATGAGACTGACTGTTGAGCCACTTGGTTTAACAAGTGTCCTGTTATTCAGACCCAAAGAATCCTAACTGAAACCTAGAATTAAAAATTTCACTTAAGGGGTGCTTGGGTGGCTCAGTTGGTTAAGCATCTGACTTCAGCTCAGGTCATGATCTTACGGTTTATAGTTCAAGCGCCACATCGGCCTCTGTGCTCACAACTCAGAGCCTGGAGCCTGTTTCAGATTCTGTATCTCCCTCTCCCTCTCTGCCCTCCCCCACTCGTGCTCTGTCTCTCAAAAATAAATAAATGTTAAAAAATTTTTTTTTAATTTCACTTAAGAGTAGAAAACTATTTTTATATAATATGCAAATAAAACAAATTATTTATTATAATGATCTCCGTCCTATCTATAAAATTACTGAAATCCTCAAACTGTTCAGATATTTCAAGATTTCGGGATCAGGGTAAAAACTCAAGCACACGTTCATCTTCACCACCTCCTGAAGCCCCACAAAAAAATGATAAAAACATTTTAATAGGTAATAAACCCTCAATGTTGGAGAATGAAAGAAAGATCATCTGTCAACAAGACATTTCAACAAATTTCTGCTCCATGGAAAAGAGATGGAAGCATGTTCTTCTATAAAGAGGAAGAGGTCCCTAAGAGGAACAAAATCTGCCAGGGAGAGACACCATGATTTGGGTCAGCATGTAGGAAGGGTCCGGGAGTGACGGGTAATTAAGATGTGTCTAAAGGGATATATTATGATTTCTACAAATGAGGACATCCACAGTGGCTGGGATTTGCTTTATACATTAATTACGTGATGTTACTTTATATTATGTTATGTCATATTAATTAAATGATATCCATAACATCTAAGCTATAAAAGCAATCAGTCTTTTTTTTAATGTTTATTGTGGGGGGCAGTAACAGGGGGAGGGACAAAGAGAAAGGCAGAGGATGCGAAGAGGGTTCTCTGCTGACAGCAGAGCCTGATGCGGGGTTCAAACTCATGAATCATGAGACTGTGAGACCATAACCTGAGCTGAAGTCAGAAACAACTCACTGAGCCACCCAGGTGCCCCTAAAGGCAATCAGTCTTTAGACAATCTAAAGGCTTTATATTATTTGGGGAGAGAGTAAAGATACTGATTAAGTTTAGATTTAGTTAAGGTCCTTTTATAAGAAGTCTGACTTTTTAAAAAGTCTGTTCACAGAAAATCTGAGCCAGCTAGCTAGCTTCCCCTTTCTCTTATCATACCTCCCTCTCCTGTCCTTTTTTACCAGAGGATTCATCTCTAAAAAATAAAATGAGTATTGGGGCGCCTGGGTGGCTTAGTCGGTTAAGCGTCCGACTTTCACTTGGGTCATGATCTCGCGGTTCGTGGGTTCAAACCCCACGTCGGGCTCTGTGCTGACTGACAGCTCAGAGCCTGGAGCCTGTTTCAGCCTGTGACTCCCTCTCTCTCTGACCCTCCCCTGCTCACGCTGTCTCTCTCTCCTAAAAATAAATAAAACATTAAAAAAATAAATAAATAAAAAATAAAAAATAAAATGAATGGCCTGGGGAGAACTACAGTTGTCAAAGAAGTTTCCTGTACACCAGGGTTAAAGACCACTCTGCTCTGGCATGGACACTCCTCAGCTTAACAGGTAGTTTCCAGGCTCTGAAAATCCCTGCCCATGCACAAAGAACTTCACTCTTACTCTGGGGATAATACTGTAGGAAAGAGACCTATATATACAACAGTAGAAGAACCCTGGACTGCTCTCTACAATAATCAAACTAGTCCCTCATTTCTTAAATAAAAGTGAATAACCCAAGGACCACCAGATATGTTAAAGAAAACCTGGTGGGGCACCTGGGTGGCTTAGGCGGTTGAGCGTCCGACTTTCGCTTAGGTCATGATCTCACGGTTCGTGTGTTTGAGACCTGCGTCCGGCTCTGTGCTGACTGCCAGCTCAGAGCCTGGAGCCTGTTTCAGTCTGTGACTCCCTCTCTCTCTGACCCTCCCCTGCTCAAGCTGTCTCTTTCTCTCTCTCCTAGAAATAAATAAAAAACATTAAAAAAAAAAAAAAAGAAAACCAGGGGTGCCTGGGTGGCTCAGTTGGTTAAGCATCCAACTTCAGCTCAGGTCATGATCTTTCAGTCTGTGAGTTCGAGCCCTACACTGGTCTCTGTGCTGACAGCTTGAAGCTTGGAGCATGGAGCTTGAAGCCTGCTTCAGATTCTGGGTCTCCCTCTCTTTCTCTCTGGCCGTCTCCCACTCATGCCCCGTCTCTCTCTCTCTCTTTCTCTCTCTCAAAAACAAACATGAAAAAATAATAAAAATGATCAGTTTATTAAAATAAAATTTAAAAAAGCCCAGTCTTCCCTGGGACTTCAAAGTCAGCTTATAAATCTTATTCTATTTTAAAATCTAGTAAAGCAAGTATAATCACCTTCACTTTTTCTTTATTATTTGAGTAATTCAATCTGAACTAAATTCCTTAAACAATCAATTCTAATTAATATAGTTAAATTTCCTTCAACATTTAAAAGTTCATTTTTAAGAACTTTGAATACCTGAATTAAGTAAAACTTTTTCAAATGATTCAAATGAGTCATTTAAACTAATAAAATGAATTTCAGGTTCTTTTGAATGTTATACACACTTTTAAATACCCAAAGATACACATTATCTTAATGATGTCCTAAAAATGAATACAAAAGTATTAATAGTCTAATTCGACCTAGTTCACCATGTCTATGTAATGTCAAATTTGATTTAATTTTAAACTTCTCCAGGGATTAAAAGAAAAAGTCATAGTAAAACAAAAAACACCCACCAAGAGAACAGTTTTCCCATGTTAAGGGAGTTAAGCAAGGTTGGATTCCTTAATAGAATTTTTTGACTGGGTCCTAGGATCTGAGGCTACAGTAGGCCAAGGATCTACCATAATTCTGCCTCAGTCACTATCTTGAATCTGAGCAGTTTTTATAGTTGCTGTCACAACACTAAGTCCATAACTCAGGTTTGGGTTAGTTTTTCTAGATCCAAGTTATACCGTGATCTAATTGTTCCATTTGACAACCTGCATCTCCACTGAGACTTCAGGAATTTCTGACTTGAGTGAATTCTGCATTTCCCAGTGGTCTTCAAACATTTTTACTGTCTGCCCACTTTAATGTCTTATAGCAAAGTAATGTCAGACATACTAACAAAACACTATGAACCTTAATTCTCTCACCTATATTAATGAGTATCTCATGGTATGATTGTGAAAATCAATAAAAAGGTTTTATTGTTAAAAAATTCTTTTTAAACATTTATGCATTTTTGAGAGACAGAGTGGGAGTGGGAGAGGGGCAGAGAAAAGAGGGAGACACAGAATCCGAAGCAGGCTCTGGGTTCCGAGCTGTCAGCACAAAGCCCGACATGGGGCTCGAACTCATGGACCACGAGATCATGACCTGAGCTAAAGTCAGATACTTAACCAACTCAGCTACTCAGGCACTTCAGAAAAAGGTTTTAGAGTGTGGACCACACTGCTTGGTCCATATAGAGTACAGAATAAATGTAAGTTGCTGCTTTTTAACATTTGTAATTCTCTATTTAATCTGGCCATTCCAATATCTACAACCTGAGAGATACAGATAACTGCAAGAAATACTTTTTTTTTTTTTAATGTTTTTATTTATTTCTAGGAGAGAGAGAGAGAGACAGCGTGAGCAGGGGAGGGTCAGAGAGAGAGGGAGTCACAGACTCAAACAGGCTCCAGGCTCTGAGCTGGCAGTCAGCACAGAGCCCGACGTGGGGCTCGAACCCACGAACCGCGAGATCGTGACCTAAGCGAAAGTCGGACGCTTAACCGACTAAGCCACCCAGGCGCCCCTGCAAGAAATACTTTTAAATACATTTTGAAAATTTCATGTTATTACCCCAGTATAATTTCTTTTATTATTATTTTGACTTTTTAGAAACTGTACAATAAAAAGGGGAAAGAAAGAACACTTCAAACAATTTCTATGCTATACACATTGCCCAATGAAATGTTAAGTGTGGTTTCCGGAAAGCTTATATAATTTAGTGGGTTTTACCTTTGGTAAATATCTCGCCTTTTACTGGCTTCTAGAGCTCCTTTCAACTGACTCTCAGAAAGCAAGCTATCAACCTACGATAAATAGAGACTGTTAGATTATATTGTTAAATACCGTATGACCACAGGAAATAAAATTTTAATTCTTTGTTCCCAAGATGTCACATTGAACACTTTTAAACATATAATGAAGTTGAAAGAATTTCACAGTGAATCCTCACATACCCCTACCTAGGTTCTACCATTAACATTTTACTATACCTTTTGATCCAACTAATCATCAATCCATCTTATTTTTTTTAATGTATTTCAAAGTAAATTGCAGTCATCAATACACTGCCCTACAAATGATGCACTGTAGGTATCACTAACCAGAGTTCAATGTTTGTTATAAAATTTACATACAGTGAGATGCACAAATCTTATACATTTGCGGAGTTATGGCAAATGCATACACTCAGGTAACTCTAACCTGTATCAATACATAGAAAATTACCATCACCCCGGAAAGTTCTCAGAATGTACTTTTTTGTGTCATCCTTTCACACAGCATGTTGTTGAGACACTGCCACATTGTATTATAGTTTATTCCTCCGTTGCTCAATAGTATTGCATGAACATGCCACAGCTTTGTTTACATTCATTCTTATATTCTTACACCTTGACATGGTACTTTCTAAACACTTTGTGTAACTTTGCCCATGTACTGTAACTGCACCCGCAAAAGAGGCACAGATTTCTTTTGGGTTCTCTTTTACACTTGATCTTAGCTAAAAGGCCAAGAGGCGATTTGTGGGTTCTCTTCAAAAGATGATGTGGAGAAGACAAAATGGATGAAAGAAGAGAAATTCGAATTCACTAGCTTCTTGTCTACTCCTCCAATTATGCATCTGAGTGTCAGTTACAAAATTCACAGCTGGTGACAGAGTCTGTCATAACAGGCATGGCCCAGATGGACTCTTGATTGCTTGTCCATGGACATCAAGTTGGAAATCTGTTCATTTTTTGCTTCAAGTGACCTCTGTGGAGACAGGTGTTCCCTGTCAGAGAGCCCTTCCCAGACACTCAGGCTATCAGAAGATTCCTGGGCCAAGTCTTCTCCAGGTTCACTACTCTTTGTAATTGTTTTGTTTTGTCTGTTTTAGTAATAATTTTTTGTAACTTACTTCTGAAACTTCCCTGGTTCTCCCAAGGTCCCACTAAATTGAAAATCAGATACAGAACCATATTAAGCATCTAGCCAAAGCTCAATTTTAGTCAAAGCCTCATCAACTTTTATTTCTACCAGAAGAGCATTTTGTTTCCATCGCAAGACTGTAAATCCAAAAGTCACTTATACCCATCAAATCTTTTGTACTTTTTATTTTTTAAAGTTTATTTATTTAATTCGAAAGAGGGAGAGCAGGGGTGGGGCAGAGAGGGAGGGAGAGAGAATCCTGAGCAAGCTCTGCACTGTCAGGGCAGAGCTCCATGCAGGGCTTGATCTCACGAAGTGTGAGATCATGACCTGAGCCTAAACCAAGAGTCAGATTCTTTTTTTTTTTTTTTTTTTTTTAATGTTTTATTTATTTCTAGGAGAGAGAGAGAGAGACAGCGTGAGCAGGGGAGGGTCAGAGAGAGAGGGAGTCACAGACTGAAACAGGCTCCAGGCTCTGAGCTGGCAGTCAGCACAGAGCCCGACGCGGGGCTCGAACACACGAACCGCGAGATCATGACCTGAGCGAAAGTCGGACGCTTAACCGACTAAGCCACCCGGGCGCCCCAGCCAAGAGTCAGATTCTTAACTGAATGAGCCACCAGGCGCCCTTCTTTTGTACTTTTTAAATGAGAGTCCAAAACTGGACCAAGTATGAGCACTCAGTAAATCTCTTATCTGTCAAAGATTGGAAAATAATTTTATTTAGTAATAGATCAAATGAAAAAGAGCAAAATTATCAAAGCGAAGTAAGAATTTTTGGAAAATAAATTAACATACCACTAATTACTACTTACTTTTTTATTTTTTATAAAAATGATATACATTTGGTGTTCAAAATTATGAAAATATCAAAAAGTATGAAGAGAAACAAAAATCATCGGCATTCTAGCACACACAGTTACCATCCTGGGATGTTTCCTTCAACCTTTTTTCTTTTGTTAAAGTTTGTTATTTGTTTTGAGAGAGAGAGAGAGAGAGCAAGCGCAAGCAGGGGAGGGGCAGAAAGAGAGGGAGAGAGAATCTCAAGCAGGCTCTGTGTTGTCAGCTCAGAGCCCTACATGAGGCTTGAAATCACATACCATGAGATCAGGGCCTGAGCCGAAATCAAGAGTAGGACTCTTAACTGACTGAGTCATCCACATGCCCTTCCTTTAATCTTTTTTTTGTGTATATTATACATAAAATAATGTTATTGAAACACTGTATATTCAATTATATATTTGATCTTTTTTTCTAACTTGACATTTTATCACAAATATTCTCCCTAACACGCTAAAATAAAATTTTAATCATACGATTACATCCCATCATAAGTTATTTATCCATTCCCCTCTTACTGATCATTTAAGTGATATCCAAGCTAAGTAACACTGTGATAAATACTTCTATACATCAATCTGTGTCCCAATCTTTTTATTATTATGTATGGCAAATCCCTGGAAATGTAATTACTTTGCCTAGGAACATGAATGTTTGCTACATCTTGTCATACTGCTTTCCAGAAATGCTGTACTTTATACTCTAGAGCAGTGCTTATCAGTGCCTGTTTCATCACACCCTCACCAGTATTGACTACTGTGATTTTTTAAAAATGTTTGTGATATTTTATTTACTTTGCAGTTACCAGATTATTTTTTAAGTTAATTTTTCTCACGTTTATGGGTTCCTTATATTTCTTCTTCAGTTCATGTCCTTCACTCGGACATGAGTCCAAGTCGGATCCTAATATTTTCCTTACATATTAGGACTATTCTTTAACATCTATTTCGTTTTGAGTTCATGTGAAGCAAACACAGCTTCCACTGGAAAAAGGCTCAAAGATAAGGAGGCATAGAGAGTGGAGGAAAGCGATGGGCGCAGAGATAGTTGGAAATGGTTATTGGTAGGTCTAGATTTGGAAGTGACATTGGTTAAGGAAGTTATTAGGTTGGAGATCGAGATGTTAGGGGGAGGGGTAAGGTGCTAAGTCGATGGTCAAGATTTTCGGGAGTTTCAACTTCCGGGAGTTGGACTAAGAGCAAGAGGGGTTAGAATCGGGGTTTAGCTTCAGGATGCTGGGGTGGGGGAAGGAACGCTACAACTCGGGAAGGTAAGTGGATTGGGGTAGGCTCCTAGGATTAGGGTGCACCCCAGATCTCGCCCGCCGCTAGAGCCCAGGCCCGCGGCCGGACAGCCAGACGATACCTGTAGCTTCAGTTCCTGAGTGCGGCGCTGCAGGGCCTGCAGAGGATTGCGCTGCCGCCTAGCCAGCATCTCCGTCGCCTCTGCTCCGGGCGCACCCCGGTCGCCAGGGAAACCACGGCGGCTAGCGGGACGGTGACGCAATCACGGCGCGCCCGCCTCGCAGCCCTGGAACCCGGCCGGCGGGTGGAGGAGGAATGTGGAGGTAGCCGTCCCTCCACGCCGCAGGTCCTGGGCTCTCAGGTTAGGCCCACTGCCCAGCTAGTCCTCTTGTGCTGGCCAGTTCCACAGGACTGGGGTGGAGGTGGCGGAGAATGTTCCACGGCGTCGGAAACTACATGTCCCACAATACCTCAGTGTTACCGCGCCAATGCTGTTGAGGTTGTAGGTGTTACGGCGTTTGTTCTCTGTACCAGTTTTGCTGAACTAAATCTTAAGGTATAATTTAAGCGTCTTAAACACTTAAATTAACTAAAAGGATAGCTTTCCTATGTGGTCTACATGATTTTGTCGCATACTCTGACTTCAAAGGACGGTTTTTAATTCTTTGCCAGTTGGGGTATCGCTGTTTTATTTCACTCTAGTTTTGCACGTTATCACGTTGTCCATCTTGAGTTCTGTGAGGATGGTGATTTTTGTCTGTCCTGCAGCAGGTATGTGAGCAAATAATGATCTCCATTTTACATGTCCACTCAGGGAGATTGTAATAACTTTTCCCCAGATGGTACTGAATCCTTTGAGTCCAGTTCCCAAACTTTGCACTAACTACCCCGAGTAAGAATGATGATGCTATGAGCTCACTTTGCAAAGGATAAATGCTCTTCAGCACAACGAACGAGTTGATTCCACAGGTCCAGCTACTATGCTGCTTATTTGTGTACTTTTTTCTTCAAATATACATAGAGAAAAATGACAAAGTGTCCATCACACTGAATTTTCACATTGAACTCGCCTTCACGTAACATCACCCATGTAAGGATACAGAACATTACCAGCACCCTATGTAGGCTTCCCTTCCTAATCCCTACCCACCTCCACTGCTGATGTCAAAAGTAAACACTATACTAACTTCTAACAAAAACTTGTTTTGCCTCTTTTGAGTTGTACAGTTTAATCATGAAGTGTGTATTGGCGTCTTGGTGGGCTTTTTTCACTCACCATGTATTTGTGGGATGCATCTGTAATCATCGTGTGTAGTTGTAATTTGTTCAGTTCTTTTGCTCTCTGGTATTTTATTGTGTGATATGCTCTTAATATTCTCATTCATTCCACTGTTGCTGGACATGTGGGTAGTTTCCAGTTTAGGGCTATTATAAACAGCACTACTACATACGTATATATGTAGTACAAACATGTATACAGTGCTGGACCACAGGGTATGTTTCATGCTCAGGTTTAGTAGATACTGCCTGTTTTCCCAAAGTTGTACTAATTTACTCTACCTTTATGGGCTGCTGTTCTTCATATCCTTGACAACATCTGGTATTATCTGCTTTTTTGTGGCTCATGTCTTTAGTTTGAGTTAACTTCTGCATTATGACTCATGATATTTAAAAATTAACATAAATAGCCCAACATAGTATCTTTATTAAAAAGATTTGTTACAGTGCTGGCTTGGGCAACTCGTATACTAAAACTTGAACCATAAAGAGATTAGTATGGCCCCTGTGCAAGGATGACATGCAAATTCCTGAAGCGTTCTATATTTAAAGAATTTTTTTAAAATGTTTGTTTACTTTTGAGAGAGAGAGAGAGAGACAGAGAGAGAGAGAGAGAGAGAGAGAGAGGCTGAGCACAGGCAGGGGAGGGGCAGAGAGAGGGAGACATAGAATCCAAAGCAGGCTCAAGGATCTGAGCTGTCAGCACAGAGATGGACGTGGGGCCCAAACCCATGAACTGCGAGATCATGACCCAAACTGAAGTTGGATGCTTAACTGACTGAACTACTCAGGCACCCCCTGAGGCGTTCTATATTAAAGCAAAAACAAAAACAGGTTTGTAACAACAAATGAGAAAGGAGTGCTATTGTAAGAAGTAAGCAAAATCTATCATTTATGAAAGCCTTAAATACGTATGTATAAATTAGAAAATATATTGCATATCTGATCTATGAGGATTTCCTTATTTTAAATGGAAAAGTTACAGTCATGAATATGGTATAATTCTGTGTTTGTAAAAATAAACAAATAAACCCCTTACGTGTATGTATATGTGAGCAATGAGGAAGATGCAAAAAAGCCTATTACTCTTGTTCATCTCAAGTGGAAAAAAGACTTTAACTTTACACATTTTTTACCATATTCAGAGTTATAACCATTTATTCTTTTGAGTTCTGGGTCGGCATCATCACCATCATCTAGGAGCTTGTTAGAAATGGATATTCTCAGGGCGCCTGGGTGGCTCAGTCGGTTAAGTGGCTGACCTCGGCTCAGGTCATGATCTCATGGTTCATGGGTTCGAGCCCTGCATCGGGCTCCGTGCTGACAGGCAGCTCAGAGCCTGGAGCCTGTTTCAGAGTCTGTTATCTCCCTCTCTCTCTGACCCTCCCCTGCTCACGCTGTCTCTCTCTCAGAAATAAAAAACATTTTAAAAAAAGAAATGCATATCCTCAAAAAAGAAAAAGATGCATATCCTCAGGCCACACCACAGACCTACAGAATCAGAACCTCTATTTTAACAATACCTCAGTGTTTCATGTGTACATTTCAAGGTTGAGAAATACTATTTCAATAGTATTTAGAGTGCTATAAGAGATGAGAGTACTCAGCTGCCTTCTTTTTCATTAATTTACATTTCTTTTGATTTGTGATGCTCAGCATAGTCACATTAACAGTCATCTTTGCTTTTCTCTTGTTATCCCTTGATGCCATTATGAAAATCAGAGTAACCTAAAACAAAGTAGTGAGGTTGCCAAAACCAAAGCAAAGTATGATGACTGTTTCTCCTGAGAACAAGCTATTTTATAAACTCATTATGATTTTATTCCTACTGTGTTAAAATGAATATTGTTTGTATTGCTACCTTACAGGAGACACTGAAAAGGAATTTAATGACTTTTGAGAGGCTCATTATATACAATGAGCAGAACTAAGTAGTTAGGAATCTACTAAAGAAAGATTACAGCAAAGAGGACAAAGAAAGTTGGCTATTTCAGGCTCTTAAAACAATCCACCTCAAATCAAGTATTTATGAGCACCTTGGTGCAAAGCACTGGTTGGGCCTATGGTACAAGATGTTTAAGGCATTGGCCTCAAAGAGCTTATGAGCTAGGGTGGTGGACTAGAATCATGAAGCTGTACCAACTACCAAAGATTGTCATAGAAGTGTCACCTGGCATGCAGAATTTCCTGCCAGGTGAACTGTACACATTGGACTTAAGTTCTCTAGTAAAAACACCTGTGAGACACTTGAAAGTGTGAAGCTGGAAATAAAAGGATCAGGTTGGATAGAAATATCTTAGAGAGGGTTCTGCTTGGATGTGATAATGAAGCCTGGAGAGGGGCTTGGTAATCAATGGGAAAGGAAAGAGCAGAGGACTATCCTTGAAGTTTCAGGAACTTGGAAAGGGAAGCAGTAGTAAAAGTTCAGAAATGTGGGTAAGTTTATATTATTAGGGAAGGGTGGGAAGAATAATTTCCAGGGAGAAACTGGCATTATCAAATATTCTGGAGGTGAAAAGTAAGAGTTAAGAAATGGCCATTGGATAACAATGGCCCTGGAGTGTGCAGAGGGCAGGCTCCAGCAGGTTAATGAACAAAGCATTTAGGAAGAAAGTAATAGTGGACCACCTTTTCTAATTAGCAAATGATGGCCAACTAAAGATTTTTTTTTTAATGTCAAGATCTGTGCATGTTTGTAACAAGACTTTGGAAAGCAGAGAGACTGCAGGTGCTAAAAATAAACTGTGTTAAGAGAGAACAAGGAAGGGGGCAGAGAGATGCAGAATTCAACTGAGGCCAAACAGGAGTCAACCTTGGAAGGGATGTGTCTTCTCTTCTGAGAAAGGAAAAGCTGATGAGTTGAAGCCTCGAAACCAGTAGTTTTGAACTTCTGCCAAGCTTCACAATCACCTGGAGAGCTTTAAAAATCCTAAAGCCCAGGCACACCCCAAAGTACCTAAATTGAAATCTGTGGCATACTGATATTTTCAAGGCTCTCTAGATGATTATACTGTACAGCCCTTTTGAAAAACCACTGCCCTTCGGCAGAGCTATTGAGAGAAAGAACAATGAGGGAATTCCAGCCTATCGGCCTCTGTCTTCTCATATAGTTGAGAAGCAAACTGCAGCCCAGATGGGATGAGCTCTAAGAACCAACATTTTAGTCCTTGCGTTCACAGAATGAAAACAAGAGTTGGAAGTAATAAAGCATAATGGCTCCAGTATAATGGGGAAAAAAAAAAATAAAAGCTTTGTGTGGAAACAACTTTTTTGAATGTTCTTATGTTAATATGGAGCTGCTGTTAAATGTGCTGAGACACAAAATTAATTCGCAAGGACACTGTTATAGAAAACACCTCTTGCGAATTAAAAATAGACAAGGACTTAGTCACTCTTGATTTTTAGGTAACAGCTGGGATTTATCACTAAGCTCTAGTCAAGAGGGGGTTTCCTTTAATATATAACATAATGACATAAATATGAAGTATTTGCCAATAAAAGTTGGAGTACGTTGTCACTCTCATAGGTGCAAAAGTCTTACATACTCCACCCTTAACTCAGTTATTTTTACACAGTCCCTTGCTTTACTGCACAGGTCCATTAACAGTTGGGCAAAAGGACTCCTAATGGTCCCTACGCCAACTCTCCTTTGCAGTTGTATCTAGGAACTACCATATACTCCTTAAGAGAGAAGATACGTGCTCAAAAACACTAATAGATGAGTTTTGAGAATCCCGATCTTTTGATGCAGTGAACTGCCTGCCAGGCAAGATACTCCTTTTCCTTTTGATAAAAGATTCGAAGAGGTTTAAATATTTTTTTTATTTTGAAAATAAAATTGACTTCATAAAGTGCAAGGAGAAATTAGATCTGTCCAGTGTTCTGTATCCATCTTTGACAAACTGCTGGAAACAGAAGAGAAACACAATTAGAAATATATAATCGTTAACTTCAAATTATTCTCTTGTGGAGTTAAACTATGAACTGTAAGAACTGATGTTACAGATGAAAATTTGTGTTGCTCTGATGAAAAAGCTACCACGAGACGCAAGGCTCCTAACTTCCAGGCCACTGCTCTTTCCACTTTACTAGGCTGCTAATAGCCACAGAATTCAGATTGGAGATTACAAAACAGGAGTGCAAAGATGTACCATGGTCTGTCAAGGATATTATCGAAAATAATGATATGGGGGAAAGGAGGTGGCTGGAATACCTCCACAGTCCGTTTCTTTTTTCCTTTCCTTCTTTCCAGTATTTTACTTTGCAGACGTTTAATGGCAAGGTGCAACAATATTGCACGTGGTATGACATTCTCACTCAAGGCACGCAGTGAACAGAAACACGACATCACAGTGCAAGTTTGGGGGGAAAACAAAACCTCCTCTTTTCTAGTGTCTGCAGGATAGAGTCCCCTCCTATGAAGTACCCACAGGCGCTCCTGCCCCAAGATACCAGCCCGCGCCCGACGTCTCCGCACCGAAAGAAATGCTCACCGACTCTCCAAAAAGGGCGAGGCGCTGCAGGCGAGTGTCAGGAGACCGTGGGTCACGGGTCGGAGCCCCTGCAAGTGCAAGGCGAGGTGGGCGCGCGGGGGCCGACAGCGCGGGGGTCAGGCCAGGTCCAGCTTCTTCTGAGTCACCGCCAGCTTGTCCTGCAGCCTCCGCTTCCTCCAGTCCAGGTAGCGCCTCCGCAGCCGGTTCGCCTGCCAGCCCACGAGCACGCCAGACGCGAAGGCCACCAGCACAGACACCTGAAACGTCCGCTCGGACACATTCGCCATGGCAGCCGGCGGCGTGCAGCCTGACCTACGGCGCGGCGGCGGGGTCAATTGGCGCCCGCGTTTCCGGGCGGAGCGGAGGGCCGGGCGTGCGCAGCGCCCCCTTGCGGCGCCTTCGCTCAAAACTCGCGACGTCGTCTGCTCGCCTTCTCTAGTTTGGCCGGCCGGTGGGTGTCCCTTCCCTCCTGGGAACCTCTACAAGTAGTTCTTGTTTGGCATTAGTCAGCTATTGTCTTGCCTTCTGAGCTAACTTTGATGGTGTGTCCTTTCAAACGTATTGTAAGCTCAACACCTCCTTGCAGTTTTTCTGAGCGGTGGAATTCGAGCCGTATGTGTAACTCTCAATTGACTGGAAACGCATTTAAAAAAAAAAATTAAAGAGGGGCACCTGGGTGGCTCAGTCGGTTAAGTGTCCAACTTCGGCTCAGGTCATGATCTTACGGTTCGTGGGTTCGAGCCCCGCGTCGGGCTCTCTGCTGACAGCTCAGAGCCTGGAGCCTGCTTCAGATTCTGTGTCTCCCTCTTTCTCTGACCCTCTCCTGCTCACTCTGTCTCTCCCACTCTCTCAAAAATAAATAAAACATTACAAAAAATTTTTTAATAAGAAAATGAAACACATGAAAATTATTTTAATAATATAATTTGTTTAGCCTAATATATACAGGATGTTATTTCAGCATGTAATCACCATAAAATTATTAATGAGGTTTTTTTTGGTACTGTCTTTGAAATTTGGTGTAGGTGTTATAAGTAACAGCACATCTCAATTTGAACACTAAATTTTCAGTGGAAATACTTGATCAGTATCCAGACTTCATAAAAGTTAGTTGAAAAATTAGGTATATATACCCAGGTTGTTCCAAAGACACAAAAATTTCTACAATGAGTTGAGTATCATTTTTAAATTTAATTTAAATTCATTACAGTTTTTAAAATGTTTATTTATTTTTGAGAGAGAGAGAATACAAGCCAGGGAGGGACAGAGAGAGAGAGAGAGAGAGAGAGGGAGACACAGAATCCAAAGTAGGCTCCAGGCTCTGAGCTGTCAGCACAGAGCTGGACACGGGGCTCAACCCCACGAACTGGGAGATCATGACCTGAGCCGAAGTCAGATGCTTAACTGAGAGAGCCACCCAGGCACCCCTAAATTCATTAAATGTTTAAAGAAGTTCAAAGTTCACTTCTTCTTCATGCCAGTCACATATGTATTGGCAAATATTTATTGACTGGTGCCATCGTCATTGGGAATGTGGAAATGACTACAGCATGTCTGCCCTCAGCTTAGTGCAGGGTGAAGGAGATGGGAAAAAAAATTAAGACACATTCTGGTGAATTGGAATATTTAGTAGGTATGTAGCATAGACTTAAAAAAAGAGGGAAACCCTCAGAAACACTCTTTCTCTCTCTCTTTTAAAAATTTATTTCTAGGAGAGAGAGAGAGACAGCGTGAGCAGGGGAGGGTCAGAGAGAGAGAGGGAGTCACAGACTGAAACAGCTCCAGGCTCTGAGCTGGCAGTCAGCACAGAGCCCGATGTGGGGCTCGAACCCACGAACCGCGAGATCATGACCTAAGTGAAAGTCGGACGCTTAACTGCTTAACCGACTAAGCCATCAGGCGCCCCACTCTTTCTCTTTATAGTCCCTCCAGTCTGTCAGCTAATTCTGTTGGTTGTATTCTCAAAATACAGGCAGAATTAAATCACTTCTCCCTCCACTGCTACCGTTTGAACCAAGCTACCATCATCTCCTACCTAAGTTACTGCAATAGCCCCCATCAGGTTTCTGTGCTTCTATCACTTTCCACCACATTCTATTCTCAGTGAAACAGTCAGAGCGAACCTTGGAGATCAGAAGTCGGATCATCTCACTCTTCTTCTCAAACCGTGCAGTGGACGAAGCCCCAGCAGTGGTCCACAGAGATCTGTGTGTGATCACTTCCTCTGCATTCCTTCCCCATTACCCGTGTGCTCACTAGGCATGCTCCTTCCTAAGAATATTTGCACGGGCGCTGCCCCTGCCTGGCACACTCTTCTACACTCTTCTCCCAGGTGCCTGCATAACTAACTTCCTCTCCCCTTTTAGATTCTTGTCAACTGCCACCTCAACAAGGCCTGTGTGACTATTTAAAAATCACAAACCAAACCAACCCCCACTCTCTGGCCCTCCTGATCTCCTTTTCCACACTCTATTCTACTCCTCCACAGTATTTATAGCCTTCCACCTACTGTAGGATGTACAGTGTCCATTTGTATTTATTATGCTTGCTATTTATTGCCTGTCTCCTGCTACAATGTAAGCTATTCAAGGGGAGGGATTTTTGTCTCAATTGTATACTGGTGGTGCCCGCAGTAGGGGCTGGCACCGAACAGTCAGTAAATATTTGGGGTTGATGACAGCAGGAAGTGGTCAGGGAAGTCTTACGGGTGTGTGGCTGAACTGAATCTTGAAAGATGAGTAGGACGATCAGAAGAAATGAAATTAATTTCTCTGGATCACAGTTTTCTCATTGTAAAATAGTTTGCTATGATTCAGTAGCTCTAAGATGTTTTTAAATCGAGTTTTGACAGCCTGACGCTGTGTACTTAGGCCACTGGTATTATTGCAAATTTGAACCTCACTTGGAATTCTTACCGCATCCCTAAGTGGCCTTTGGGCTAAAAATAAACCAGATCATGTGCACATGTACACTACAGCAGTAAACCTTAGGTGGATGGAGCTGGGAGAGACCATAGAAATGCCCTTATTTTTGTAGGAGGAAACTCTGGCCAGAGGGAAAATAGAACTGCTGGCAAGAAGGCAGGAGCGTAAGACTTTAAATCCCTCTTAACAGAGTCAGTGTGTCCCTGGCTTGAAACTATATTTCCCCCCCAGAGTGCATTATTTCAATGGGTCATTTTAGTAGACTTGATTATGGTCACCCAGCTGTGAGGTGATGATTACATTTGGATTCATAGGCTGAATAGTCAAGTGTAATGAGTTAATTGATTACATGAGTGTCTTTTTTTTTTTCAAAGTTTATTTACTTATTTTGGATGAGGGCACTAGTGGGGGAGTGGGAGAGAATCTGAGGCAGCCTCTGCACTGTCAGCGCAGAGCCCGATGCTGGGCTCCATCTCACGAATGTGAGATCATGACCTGAGCTGAAATCAAGAGTCAGACGTTTGATGGACTGAGCCACCCAGGTACCCCTACATGAGTGTCTTTTGAATGATACATTAACTGCCATTGTTGAGTTTGCTGTTTGAAGTGGTTGCCAAGGGAAAAGATTTTGTCATTTACAATATTAGACCTCTATTGCTTATAAATTTATTTAAGGTGTATAAATGGAATTGATTTCCTCTGCAGCTCCAGGACCCTAAGGAACAAAGCAGTCATTTTATACCCTAAAGCTTCCATAAAGGGTGAAGCTTTGCCATGAATAACATGGAGCATTCATCTCAGTAGGTCCTTGAGTTCTGGCCCAGAAGAACTCAGGCTGGGCCTGTTCCCCTGAACCACAGGCGCAGAGCCCTGTGTGTCAGTTTAGACTTGAAAAAAAAAATTTAAATTATTTATTTCTGATACAGCAAGTCAGAGCACGAATTGGGGAGGAACAGAGAGAGAGGGAGGCACAGAATCCAAAGCAGGCTCAGGCTCTGAGCTGTCAGCACAGAGCCCAATGTGGGGCTCAAACTCACGAACTGCGAGACCATGACCTGAGGTGAAGTCTGACGCTTCACCAACTGAGCCACCCAGGTGCCCCAACCCCACATGTCAGTTTTAACTGCCAGATCTTTCGTTTCCCATTCTCTTCCCCTGAGTTTTTGGAAATGGGAAGGAAAATTCTTGTGTGATTGAGGGATGAACTGAATTCACTTACTTGCCTCCACCAGTACACGTTCTAAGAGCTTGGGACTTAGGGAGGTAGGCAAGCAAAGTAAATGACCTGATTGTGTAATTTCCAAGTGTGAAGCATTTCCTCTCTGGTGCGTAGGCAAGCATGAAAGCGATAGGATGGGGAAAGTGGAGCCTTGGTCCTTGTCTTTGGCAGGAGCTATAATGCACTTCTCCAAGTCTGCCTCTGTAGTTTCTAATTCTGGAGACATGCACAGTGAAATGGTCTCCCATAATCCTTTAAGAAAGAACAGGAAAATCCTTCTGTGTTCTCTGTAGATAAGACACCAGCCTGTCTCCTCATCATTGTGAGGCAAATGATCATCTATAATTCACTCATTATTCCAACAAGTATTTGCTGAGTGCATACTACGTGCCAGAGATTTATTGCTACCTATTCCATGCCAAGCCAATCTCAAGGATCTACCCTCTAGGAGAAAGAATGACAACGATCAAATCCTCACACAAAGAAATATAGCCTTACAAATCCTCATGAGTGCTTAGATGAAAAAGTTCTGTGCACCATGCTTGCGGGAACACAGCAGAACTTAACTGTGTTTGGGAGGTTGGGAGTCGTCAAGAAAGGCTTCCTATGGACTTTGCAGTTAGGACCTGAAGCGAGACACACAAGTAGGAATGATAAGGAGAGGCCTTCTCTTGACCGGGAGGATGAACTTGTGAATGTTGTGCAAAGAGCGAACTCAGTGGAAATGGGAGGGGCAGGAATGCAAGAGAGGTAGGAAAGGTAGATAGGGCTTGCAGGCCACGCATGTCAAGGGCTTTGGATTTTATTCAGAGTGAAGGAGGCTGCCATTTTTGTGGGCAAGGGAGTTGCATGGTTCTGTTTGCAGATTAATAAAATTGATCTGATTACTGTTGGAGAATGGATTGGAAAGTGCCATGGATGGACGTAGGGAAACTGGTTAGGAAACGATTCCAGTAGTTTAGACCAGAGACAGTGGCAGTCTAGTGGATGGTAGTGGATGTAAGCATATTTGAGGTTGTAAGTTTTTTCTTGCAGTACTTTAGAGATGTTCCATTGTTGGTACTGTAATAGCATTGTATGGAGACCGTTGGTAGCCATACTTGTGGGAAGCACAGCATAACAAATACACTGGTCAACTCACTGTGTTGTACACCTGAAGCTAATGTAACATTGTGTGTCAGCTTCATTAAAAAAGAAAATGAATGGGGCACCTGGGTGGCTGGCTCAGTCAGTTGAGCATTAGACTCTTGATTTTGGCTCAGGTCACAATCTCACAGTCAGGAGATCAAGCCCCACACTGGGCTCTGTGCTGAGCATGGAGCCTGCTTAAGATTCTCTCTCTCTTTGCCCCAGTCCTGCTTGCACACCTGCGTATTCACTCAAAAAGAAGGAGAGGAAGAGGAAGAGGAAGAAGAAGAAAAGAAGAAGAAGGAGAAGGAGAAGAAGAAGGAGGAGAAGGAGAAGAAGAAGGTGAAGAAAAGACGTTTCATTGTCTTCTGACCTGCTTAATTTTGGAAACAAAGTCTTTATCTGTATATAACGAGTCTTTTTTCCCTCTGGCTGCTTTTAAGACTTCAAGAGGTTTTAACAATTCAGTTATTATGTATTTTGTATAGTTTTTAAAAGTTTATTCTGTTTGGAATGTGTTGAGTCTCTTGAATCTGTGGGATTAATAGTTTTCACCCAATTTAGAAAACTTTTGGCCATTTTTTTCTTAAACAAGTCTTATGCCTCCTTTTATTCTTGGGACACATGGAGTTCAGCAATTGGTGGATTTTCAAAAGCAGTAATGTTTAAGGATTTTTAAAAAACTTTTAACTGTGAAAGCAAGTGATTCATTGATGACTGGCTAACTTGCAGGTTGAAAGGAGGCTCTCACCAACTGGCTGGTTTTCAGAAGTGTAATTACTAGTATGAAGTTGTTATGGGTTGGTCAGGATGAATTTAAAGCCAGTTAAACAATTCATTGTTGTGGTCAGATAATAATTTTTTGTAGGACGATAGAAAGTTTTTCCCCTCAGTCTCTCTTTTTAATCTTCTATCCAGTAGAATTCCAGGAATTATTCTAGAGAGGAATTAAGCAGAGTTCTACTATTGTTATTGATTCTTCTTGAAGATAAGGTTTCATTTCCAGAAGTCTGATGATCAATTGAGTATCAATCAACATATTTTCATCTTGTTTTGTCTTTGATTGGTATGCGTTTGTGATTCTGGACAACAGATATTGAACAACTATGAGACAAACAAGAATAATTAAGAATATTATAAGATGGGACTGGAAAGCACATAGAAACCATGATCCAGTATTTCTCAAGCCTGAAGGCAAATCCAGCAACTTTCTGAGTCTACCTTGCGTAGCCAGGTTGCCTTTTCCCTGAAGTTAGGTGATAAATTGTTCCATTTCACCTGTGGAACAAAATCTAGGTAAGTATGGAGTATTAGCAACAGTGCAAACTCCAAGGTTATTTCATTATCCATAACTACTTTTGAGCTCTAAGGGGTGGACTCATTTATTATGTCACCCAAAGTGAGGCTCCAATTATCAATGGTCACCACAAGTTGGCCAAATTTTATAGGCAGGAAAAATCCTCAGGAGGCTATTTACAAAATATTATTTATACCTCCAGGAAAACTAATAAGTTGCTACTTTAGAGTGTTAAAACAAAGCATATTATATGAGAAGGAAAAAAGTAACAGTATTTCATAATTAGTTAATTAAATCGCAGAAAAATAATAGATGATCTAAGTTAGAAGTAAGCACTGTCCTGCATGTGGTACCATCAGATTTTACAGTTTTAGTATAAGATCTGAAGATGTGTCTATGAGATTAACTAGGGCTGCATTTGCTCTGAGACAGATAGGCTAGGCCTTAACTACTGGATCAAAAGACAGGTTAATAATAGGCCATGGATCTTTGCTATGTGCTATGTGTTAATAGCTTTAAATGTAACCTAACCTTTCCTTTCATGTACATGTGAAAGTTTTATGATAATATAGGAGATGCAGTTTAGGTGATTATAGATGGATGTTGTGAGACCATAGAAAGTCTTTTCCATTTCTGCTTTTTCCATTCCATGAAGGAGATTCTGAAGGGTTTGATTTGGGCAAATGGTATCAAATCCTTGCTATTTCAGACAGGTTTGGTACCCATTGTACACAATACCCAGTTAATCTCAGAAATCCTTCTTATTGTTGTCTAGTTGTTGGTTTTGGGTAATTTTGATGAATTCATAATCTCTTCTTAGATACTTAGACCTTCCTTCAGCTGATATATCTTGGCCCGGTCAGTGACAGATACTTACAGTGAGTCTTAGAGTCATCCACATGAGGGGAATCTCAGAAGAGCTCATTTACATATAGGATCAGAGTGATCACCTATGGGAAGAGCATATCCTTAGAGTCTTGATTTAACCATGATGAGGCTTCAGTGAATTCCTGGGTCCAAGTGAATTATTAATTTTCCCAGGCGATAGCAAGTAATGTTGACTATTTTTCTCTCCTGGGACACTGAATAAAGACAAGTATAAATCTATTATGGTGAGAAGAGGATGGTGTTTAGGTTAGGCATTATTAGGAAGTGAGGTATAACTATTTTTCTAATTGCATGCAGAATCTCAAACAAATCTATATTCTCGCCACTAGGTATTTTAACAGTGAAGCAGATGTATTCCATGAACTGGTACAAGGCAGGATTAGTTGGCTACTGTCTTGCCCACCAGCACCTGGTCTCAGGTTTAGCTGGGCAGTCCTATTCAGGACCTGGAATAGCCCCCGCGTGGAGCTGGGTTCTCTAAGGATGGAGGTCCAGACCTGGCAGTCAGGTGTTCTCTTTAGCAGTAGTCTCACAGCTGTGCACAGAACAGTCCAAGTGGAAGATTAAATGTGAGAGAATGAGATCACAAAGGTGGGTGTGAGAACCAAGCTCATGTCCTGACCAGGAACAAATATCCTGCCCATGGTTCTGCAGTCACACCTCCAGGGCCACAAGTCTCAGTCACAAGTCATGACACTCAGGGAAGCCCAGAGCCATGGCTTCCTGCCGGGTGCTTTACACACCATTCATGGTCCTTGTAATCCAGAAGCACTTTACCAATCCAGGCTCATTTTTATCACAAAGAGTGTAGACACTCCAGCTCTGTGAGGTTTCTAGAAAGTTAACCCAAGGTCCATTTTGCCTATACACAGGATTTTAGTTAACCTTTTGCTCACAGGTACAGTTGGCGTAAGATCTTTCTTTGCTTCAGCTTTTACAGGATACTAACATAGAACAGAATAAATTCCAGAAATAGACCCACAAAAATATAGTGAATTGATTTTTGACCAGGATGGGAAGCAGTTCAATAGATATAGGAAAGTTTTCAACAAATGTTGCTGGATAATTGGACATCCATAAGTAGAATATGAACCTTGAACCTCAACTCATACTGTATATAAAATTAATTCAAAATGTATCATAAGTCTAAATATAAACCATAAAGTTATAGACTTTTAGAAGAAAACATAACAGAGAATCTTCATGAATTTAAATTAGGCAAAGATACCAAAAGCACAACTATTAATTGAACTTGCTCAAAATGACACAACTTTGCTCTGCCAAAGATATCACTAAGACAATAAACAGACAAGCCAAAGACTGGGGAAAATATTTAAAAATCACATATCCAATGAAAACCATATGCAGAATACAGAAAGAACTCTCAAAACTCAACACTAGACAATAAACAGACATAAAAAATGGGAAGGAATTTAACAAACACTTTCCCAGAGGGGCTATACAAGACACAGGTGCATGAAATAATGTGCGATGTCATTAGGAACATGCAAAGGAAACCACGATGAGATACACTGCTAAGAGCAGCTCAGACATTTTTCAAATGACAATACCAAGCATATTAGCAGGGCTTCTGAGAAATGGAAACTCTTACACATCATTGCCAGTGGGAATGCAAGATGGTACAGTGACTCTGAGAACAGTTTATCAATCTTTTGTAAAGGTTAACAGGCACTGACCAGGTGACCAGCAATTCCATTCCTAGGTATTTGCCTTAGAGAAATGAAAATTTATATTTACCCAAAATCTGTATATTAATGTTTTAGCACCTTTAATTCATAATAGCCAAAAATTGGAAAAGACCCACATGTCCTCTCATTGGCAAATGGATGAATAAACTATGGTGCATCCATACAACCCAACAACACCTGGCAATATAAAGGAATTACTAGATGCACGCAGCAATAGGGATGAATCACTAAAGCATTGCGTGATGTGAAAGAAACCAGACTCAAAGCTATATGATTTTATGTGTATGACATCCTGGAAAAGGCAAAACTATAGACTGGAGAACATATCAGTGGTTGCTGAGGGTTCTGGAAGGAGAGGGGCTTGACTTTTGACTACACAAAGAGGTAACACAAGGGAGTTTTTTAGGGTCATGGAACTTTCTGTATCCCAGTTGTAGTGGTGGTTACTCAAATCTGTATGTGTGTTCGAACTTATAGAATTACAAACTTTTTAAAGTAAAATTTATATGTTAACTTAAAAGTAAAAAATGACAGATAAACCCAACTGATTTAAAACGATGTCCATATAAAGTCTGCACATGAATGTTTATAGCAGCCCTGTTAATTGCTGCTAAAACTTCGAAACAACTGATGTGTCCTTTAATAAGTCAAAGGATATGCGAGCTATGCTCCATCCATACAATGGAATATTATTTAGCAATAAAAAGAAATGAGCTGTCAAGCCATGAAGAGACATGGATTGACCTTAAGTGCTTACTGCTAAGTGCAAGATGCTTCTCTGAAAGGCTGCATACTGCCTGATTCCAGCTACACAGTATTCTGGGAAAGGCAAAACTATAGAGATGGTAAGAGATCAGTGGTTACCATGGGTTTGTGGGGAGGGAGAAGTGTTGAGTAGGTGACACATAGTGTTTTTTTTTTTAAATGTTTTTATTTATTTCTAGGAGAGAGAGAGAGAGACAGCGTGAGCAGGGGAGGGTCAGAGAGAGAGGGAGTCACAGACTGAAACAGGCTCCAGGCTCTGAGCTGGCAATCAGCACAGAGCCCGACGCGGGGCCCCAACCCACGAACCACGAGATCAGAACCTAAGCGAAAGTCGGACGCTTAACTGACTAAGCCACCCAGGCGCCCCACATAGTGTATTTTTTAGGGCGATAAAGCATAGTGGATTTTTTAGGGTGATAAAATTATTCCATGTGATATGATAAGTAATGATGGATACAAGACATTATGCATTTTTCAAGACCCATAGATTTAACAGCACAAAGACTGAAACTAATATAGATAATATTTCTGAAATTTTTATTGTGGTAAAATGTATATAACATTAAATTTACCATTTTGACCATTTTTAAGTGGGAGTGAGTACATTCACAATGTTGTGTAGCCATTCCAACTACCCATTTCCAGATCTGTTCCATCATCCCAAACAGAAACTCTATTCCCATTGAATAACTCTCCCTTCTCCCTTCACTCCAGCAACTAATAGTCTCAATTATACTTTCTATCTCTATGAATTTACTTATTCTAGGTACCTCATATAAGTGGAATCATACAGTATTTGTCCTTTTGTCTCTGGCTTATTTCATGTAACATGATATTTTTAAGGTTTATTTGTATTGTAGCATGGTTCAGAATCTAATCTCTTTTTATAGCTATATAATATTCTATAGTATATGTAAATACCACATTTTGTTCATTCGACAGATGAGTTGTTTCCACCTTTTGGCTATTATGAATACTACTGTTGTGAACATTGGTATCCAAGTATATGTTAGAGTCCTGCTTTGAGATCTTTTGGGCATAAATCTAGAAGTGGAATTGCTGGATCGTATGGTAATTCTTTTAGCTTTTTGAGAAACCCCCACTGTGTTTTCCACAGAGGTTGTCCCATTTTACATTCCCACTAGCAATGCACCGTTACTCCAGTTTCTCCACATCCTTCCCAACACTGTTTGTTTATTTGCTTGTTTGTTTGTTTCTTTCCCCTTCCTTCCTTCCTTCTTTCCTTCCTTCCTTCCTTCCTTCCTTCCTTCCTTCCTTCCTTGTAATAGCCATCCTAATGGGTATGAGGTGGTATCTCATTGTGGTTCTAATGTGCATTTCCCTGTTAATGATGTTGAACATATTTGCATGTGCTTATTGGCCATTTGTATGTTTTCTTTGAAGAAAAGTCTATTCAAGTTTTTTTTTTTTTTTTTTTTGCCAATTTTTGTATTGGGTTGGTTGTTGTTGTTGAATTTAATAGCCCTTTATATATTTTGGATATTAACCCCTTGTCAGATATACACTTTGCATATATCTTCTCCCATTCTGGGGGTTATATTTTTACAATCTTATTAATATCCTTTGAGGCACAAAAGTTTTACATTTTGCCCAATTTACCTGTCTTTGTTGTTGCCTGAGCTTTCGGTGTCATATCCATGACCTTATTGCAAATCTAATGTCATAAAGATGTTCCCCTGTGTTCTTCTCTAAAAATTTTATAGTTTTGTCTCCTCCATTTAGGTTTTTGATCCATTTTGTGTTAATTTTCATTCATTCATTTATTTTTTAAAAATTTTTTGTAATGTTTATTTATTTTTGAGAGAAAGAGAGACAGAGTGTGAGCGGGGAGGAGCAGAGAGAGTGGGGGACAGAGCTGTCAGCACAGAGCCTGACACGGGGCTTGAACCTGCAACCTGTGAGATCATGACTTGAGCCAAAGTTGGATGCTTAACCAACTGAGCTGCCCAGGTGCCCCGTGTTAAATTTTATATATGGTATGAATGAGGTAAGGATCCAACGTCATTCTTTTGCATGTGGGTATCCAGTTGTCCCAGCACCACTTGTTGAGAAGACTGTCCTCTCTCATTGAATGGTCTTGACCCTTGCTGAAAATGAATTGATCATATATGCAAGAGTCTATTTCCAGACTTTGTACTCTATTCTTTGTATTTATCTTTCTATCCTTATGCTAGTACCACACTGATTAATGTTGCTTTGTAGTAAGTTTAAAAGTCAAGAAATGTGAGTCCTCCAACTTTGTTCTATTTTTTTTGTTTTGTTTTGTTTTGTCATGGATAGCCTCCTGAATGTGAAGTGGTATATCATCGTGATTTTTGTTTTGCGTTTTCCTAATGATGAATAATATTGAATATTTTCATGTGCTTATGGCCATTTCTTGATCTTCTTTGGAAAAAAGTCCTTTCCCCATTTGAAAAAATTGGGTTCCTGTTTTTTTTTTTTTTTTAATTGATGAGTTGTAAGAGTGCTCTATATGTTTTGAATACTAGACCCTTATCAGATACAGGTTTCCCCACTATCCAAAAGCAGAACATTCCTATGAAAACTAAATTGGTGTAAAGTGAAGAAGCAGTTACTATCAATTTATAGTAGACCCCTGAGCAACATGGAGGTGAGGAGTGCCAATCCCCCATGTAGTCAAAAATCCACGTATAACTTTTGGCCCTGAAAACATAAGTAAGAGCCTACTGTTGACTGGAAGCCTTAGCTTCCAACATAAAAATTTGATTAACACATATTTTGCATGTTATATGTATTATATACTATATTCTTACAATAAAGTGATCTAGGAACAAACAAATGTTAAGAAAAGTTATAAGAGAAAATACATTTACAGTACTATGCTGTATTTATCCCCCCCCCAAATCTGTGTATAAATGGGCCCACACAGTTCAAACCCATGTTGTTCAAAAGTCAATTTATATGGAAGAAGTTTTGAGTATTTCTGGGCCCCAAAATAACCTCTTAGGCTTTTCAGATACCTTAAGACACATCTCACTAATGGATGCACAAAGTAAATTGAGATAAAGCACATATGTTCAAAGAAAGAGTTCATAACTATGGTGGTTGGATGCTGAGATGCCGAATGTAGTTCCCAGGGAAGGAGTTTGATAGCGACACCCTCGCTGCTGGGCTCTGTGCTGCCTCTACAACAGCTCATTGCAAAACCAAAGCTGAATGCTGTTTTTGCTTTTCATCTTTTCCATAAAAATGAAAATCCTCTTCAGTTAGTGAAAACAAGTACTAATGTAGGTCTTTCTAAAAAGCTAAATGGCCTGGGGGCACCTGGGTGGCTCAGTCAGTTAAGCAGGTGACTTCAGCTCAGATTCATAAGCTCCAGCCCCACATCGGGCTCTGTGCTGACAGCTCGGAGCCTGGAGCCTGCTTCGGATTCTGTGTCTCCCTCTCCCTCTGCCTCTCCCCAGCTCACACTCTGTCTCTCTCTGTTTCTCAAAAAATTAATAAGTGTTAAAAATAAAAGCTAAGTGACCTGATAACAACATTCAAAAAGCAGAGGACATCTGTATATGATTTCAGATACAGTATTTGCTTCCATTCTGTGGGGTGCCTTTTCACTCACTGAATAATGCTCTTTCATGCACAAAAGTTTTTCATTTTGATGAAGCCTTATTTATCTATTTTTTCTTTGGTTGTTGGTGCTTTTGGTGTCATATTAAAGGACCCACTTGCCAAATTCAAGGTCCTAAAGATTTGCCCTTATGTCTTCCTTCTAAGAGTTTTATAGTTTCGGCTTTTTAATTTAAGTCTTTGATTCATTTTGAGATAATGTTTATATATACAGTGAATTAAGTGTCTACTTTCATTCTCTTTATTTTATTTTTTATTTGAGAGAGAGAGAGGGTTAGGGAGAGAGAGAGAGTGAGAGGGAGAGAGAGAGGGAGAGAGAGAGAGAGAGAGAGAGAAACAGCACATGTGCAAGCAAGGGAGAGGGGCAGAGGGAGAGACAGAGAATCTCAAGTAGGCTCTATGCTTGGCGTGGAGCCCAACGCAAGGCTCAATCCCACGACCCTGAGATCATGACCTGAACTGAAATTAAGAGTCAGATGCTTAACCATCTGAGCCTCCCCTCCCCCTCCCCTCACTTTCATTCTTTTACATGTAGATATTCACTTGTTCCAGCCCATTTGTTAAAGTGAGCCATCTTCCCCCCACTTACCGGTCTTGATACCCTTATTGAAAATCAATCTTCTTTAAGTTTTTTTCAATAAAGCTTTATTGCTTTCTGTGAAGAGTCCTTGCATGTATTTGTTAGGTATATTTTATTTTTAAATTTTCAATAGGGAAAATTTCAAATATATACAAAACCAGATAGGTGTACTCATCACTCATTCTCAACAGCTCATGGTCAATCCTGTTACATCTTATTCTTACACAATGCTCCACCTCCATATTGTCTTTGTAAGTCAAATTTAGTGAAGCACACTTGACATACAGTAAAATTTACCCTTTTTATAATTCAATAAGATGTGACCAATGTATACACTCATGTAAGCCGGCATATTCAAGATACAGAATATCTCCAACACCCTGCAAGTTTATGACCCCTTTGCAGCCAAATCCCTTCCTTCCAATCCCAGCTTCCTGGAAAAGACTGATTAGATTTCTGTCCCTGTAGTTTTTTCCTCTTCTAGTACTGGCCCTCAATTTATAAAATTGTCAATTTTTAACAAACCAGCATTTTAGGCTGCAGACATTATGTTTGGAGTCTCTCATGTTTTCAAGGCTACAATAGCTAGGTTAGGCTGGAGCTCTGGCCACAGCCCTTCTGCTTGAGGGAAGTTAACAATTGACCCTCTCCCCATCAGGCTGGCTGTAAGGTGCTTGCCAGGGGCTGTGGGGAAATGCGTGTTTTTTATATGACATTCATAGGACAAGGGAAGGGAAGAGAGAGAAAGAAGTGTCACCTTGGGGGCCATAGCTTCTTTTTAGCCAGGCTTAGCTAATTTGAGTCACATATTTCCCTGAGATCGATAACTGTTGCCAGGAAAACACCCTGTGTAGATTGGCCGAAACCAAACAGGATCATCCTCTAGTGGGAGATGGGGTGGAGGCCTGACCAAGTCTGGGTTCCTTGGTCGGCAGATAGTAGGTCGGGGGTCAGCAGTGTCTTCAGGGTAGGAGTCATTTCATTTGCACAGAGCTGCACATAAGCATGTTCAAGTGTACACAGGTAAAGAGAGATGTAGAGAAGGATGTTCACTCAAACTGGCTAATAATGGTTATCTTTGATTAGTTGTTTCAACTCTTTACAATGAATACATTTACATTATATACAAAAAAAAAAAAGGCCATTTTACAGGCCATCAGTCACCTCTTAGAATAGAAATAGAATAATTGTGGGGCGCCTGGGTGGCTTAGTCGGTTGAGCGTCCGACTTTCGCTTGGGTCATGATCTCGCGGTTCCTGGGTTCGAGCCCTGCGTCGGGCTCTGTGCTGACTGCCAGCTCAGAGCCTGGAGCCTGTTTCAGTCTGTGGCTCCCTCTCTCTCTGACCCTCCCCTGCTCACGCTGTCTCTCTCTCTCTCCTAGAAATAAATAAAACATTAAAAAAAAAAAAAGAAAAAAAAGAAATAGAATAATTGTCTTTTCTCAAGAGCATGCAGAGTTTTATGGTGATCCTCACAATGAACATTATAAGAATTATTTCAGACATCCTGTAGACATGGGTCATTGGTGACAAGCTGGTGTGAATTCTGCTTTGGCATTTCCCCTACTTACCATAAGCCTGTTCAGGAGATGGGGATTAAAAGATGAAAGTTTTCTGCCCCCCTCCTCGGCCAGGTGCTTGTGGCTTAGTGGGGTGGGATAGTAAGACTAGAAGAACTGAGGCACCCTGTGGTTGTTTTCATGAAGAGCAGGAGACCACAGAGAGGAAGTGACCCATTGGCTGGGAGAAGCGGAGGAAGGGCTTGCAGAGGATGTGATATTAGAACTGTGTGAGAACAATCAGAGAGGTGGGTGGTGGCAAACAGTGCCTGGCATCCCCAGGAAGGGACGGGGACTGCATGGTGTTCTCATTGCAGGCCAGCCTCATGGCTGGAACTGGACTCTGGCACTGAAATGCAGGCTGGTGTCCTGCATTCATTTCTATTGTGGTGCCACAAATTGAGGAGCTTAAAGCAACATCGTTTTATTACACATCCTCATACTCTGCAGGTCAGAAGTCCAGCAAGGCATGGCTGGACTCTATGCCGCGAGTCTCATGTGGCTGAAATAAAGGAGTGGGAATGGGACATAAAATGGGGGCCTTATGCCAGGGTGGCCTCCAGCCCGCGCCGCCAGCAGCCGGAGCTCGTCCCCGGCGCCCCCTCGGCCGCCCGCCCCCGCCCCCGCCGGCTCCGCGTCCCCGCCCCTGGCTCTGGAGCGCGGCCGGGAGGCCGGGCGGGGAAGGGGCCGGAGCCTGGAAGCCCTCCGCGCCCGCCGCCGCCGATCCTTCGCCCTCGGGGCCGCCGCGGGCCGTCCCCGCCGTGGTCACGTGAGGGGCCGAGCGGAGCGCGCCCAGCCCGGGCCTCCGGGGCCCCGAGGACAGAGTCCGCCGCGGCGGCCCGACGCTCCGAACCGGCCCGCCGCGCCGTCGCCGCCGAGATGCCCGGGGCCGGCCGCGCCGCGGGCATGCGCCGCCTGCGCCCGCAGCCCTCCGAGGAGCCGCCCGCGCAGGAGGTAAGGGGGCGCCCGCCGCCGCGCTCGAGGGGCGCCCCGAGGGCTGGCGGCGCGCGCCGACGGCGCAGTCCCCGGCCCCGAGGTTCCCCTCCCCGCGCGGCCACCCCCGGAGCTCCCGGGTGGAGCGCGACCCCGCGCGAAGCCGGCGCCGGCCGCCGAGAAGGAGGGCCCCCTGTGGGGCGGCGGGCGAGGAGCCCCTCCGCCCCGGGGCTCACTCCGCGCTCTGGGCCGCGGGAGCCCTGGCAGCCGGGACTGCCCCGCTGGAAAGCGCACGGGCGGCCGCAGCCCTCGGGTCCGCGCCGGAGTCGGTACGAGGGCTGTGAAGCCCGCGCCGCCTTAGCCCACCGGGGCCGCCTCCGCCGGACGGGGCCCGAGCTGGGACCCGCGCCCGGGCTCCGTGTTGGGGTCCTGTGCCCATGAAGCGCGTCCCCGAGCTCGCCGCACTGGGCTCCATGGCGGCAGGAAAACATCGAGGGTGCCGTGGCAGGGAAACGCCCGGGAGGAAGGCTGCAGGATGTGGGTCCGGGAGTGCTGATGCAGCCCCGGCTCTTCTGATCCCCGCGGGGCGAAGCAGATGTGCTCAGCTCTGCACTCCTTTGGAAGACGTGGAACTTTCCAGCAGTCATTCCTGGACTGTTTCCTTTCTCTGGACAAGAACTCAGAGCGGAGAGGGAGGCAGGCAGAGCTCCAGGGATAGGAGCCGCTGCTCTGATTCAGAAAACCCTAACTGTGAATTACAAGATGAGGGGGCCCACGATCTGGCGGAGCGTCTGGTTTCCCCCTCTGTAAGGTGGGATGGTAATTCACACCCACCTCAGAGGAGTGTGAAGACCGCGTCTGTCAGGCTCAGGGCACTGTGCCCGCCCCACGGTCGTGACAGCCAGGCTTCTCTGGGAACACTCACACGTGCTGCGTTTCCTTCTGGTTGTGCAAGTGTGTGGGAGGTGAAGGGTGTTTTAGTCCCTTCTTCTCCTCGTTCAGCTGGCCCCTTCAGCTCTGGGCTGTCCTGGTATAGCCCCCGCCTCTCCTCACTGGGCTCCTGTCCCCTGCTCTAGAGGGTCTCTCTGGTGTAGGATTTCAAAGCCCCACCTGGTGCATTGGCCTCGCTCTTTGGCCTGCAGGTGTCTCAGAGAGTTCTGGCCACTTATAACAGGTGAATTCTGCCGTGTCCCCTTAAGACAACAGGTGGAGGAAGGCAGGCCAAGGAGAAAGAGGAAGGGAAGAATTCTTGCTTGACCCAAAGGGCCCTGCCCTTCTCATTCTGCACAATGACGGACCTGTGATCCCCAGAATTTTCTGTAGCGAAAACATCTAGCCTGAGATTGTCCATATCCTCCCTCTGTGTATTTAATGTTTCTTTGTCTAAATAAGAGAAGAATGTAAAACAAAAATCAAAAAACAAAAAACAAATAATTTGAGACCTCAAGAAATGCAAGGAGGGCTGAAAACAGCCCAGGGGAGCAGGCAGAAAAAGTGGGGAGCCTGGGTCCAACTGGTAATTCTCAGCAGAAGCCCTCACTTTCTGAGATAACAGCGATGAGTGAGTCATTAAGCCAAGGCTCTGATCTGAGACACTTGGTAGCTACGATGGTACGATTAGTTTTGGGTCACTCAATAAAAAACCGCCTAGTCATCTGAAATGCCATTTCCACCCTCTCCTCTCAAGCAGTTTTTTTAGAAGCTTTTTCTGCCTGGTGTTTCTTTTGGCAGATTCTAAGATGGGAATCCACTCCTTTGGTACTTTTACCAACACTTTCAGCTGTGAAATTGAAATAATCCAGTACTAGTGATTCTCAGCCTTACTGTTGGTTAGAATTACCTGGGGGAGTTTTTAGAAATGTGTCTGGGTTCAGGCAGGCCCTACCCTGGAGATTCTGATTTAATCGGTCTGTGTGTGGTCTGGGTAACAGTAACTTTAAATCTACCAAGTATTGATAGTGCAGCCAAGGCTGAGAGCCCATGTCCTGTATGCTGTTACTTTGTGACCTATGTGATTACCTCATAGTATCTTATGGGGTTCTCTCTCTCTCTCTCTCTCTCTTTTTTTTTAATGTTTATTTATTTTTGAGAGAGGGGGAGAGAGAGAGAGAGAGGGAGAGAGAGAGCAGAGAGAGAGAGAGAGAGAGAGAGAGAGAGAGAGAACACAAGCGGGGGGAGGTGCAGAGAGAGAAAAAGAGATGGAGACACAGAATCCAAACCAGGCTCCAGGCTCTGAGGTGTCAGCACAGAGCCCATCTCGGGGCTCAAACTCTTGAGATCATGACCTGAGTCAAAGTCAGAAGCTTAACCGACTGAGCCACCCAGGCACCCCTTATGTATTTCTCTTTGAATGTTCTTATTCTTTTTAAAAAAATTTTTAAATGTTTTATTTATTTCTGGGAGAGAGAGAGACAGTGTGAGCAGGGGAGGGTCAGAGAGAGAGGGAGATACAGAATTGAAACAGGCTCCAGGCCCTGAGCTAGCTGTCAGCACAGAGCCTGACGTGGGGCTCAAACCCACGAACCGTGAGATCATGACCTGAGCCAAAGTCGGACGCTTAACTGATTGAGCCACCCAGGTGCCCCTTATGTGTTTCTCTTTGAATGTTCTTATTAAACCTTTTCATTCAAGTCTTAGATTACCCTGTTTTCAGGCTCTGGTCTTCCAGTGTTGTTTTATAGTGATTTGCAGAGAAGTTTTTTTTGCAGGAGGAAAATGGGAATAACCAGGAAGGCTTGGGAGAATATTAGTTAAATCAAGTAGTCTTAAACTGAAGTGCCCACAGGGGCCAGAGAGGAACATAAAACCAGTGGCGTAGGTGGGAATGATTCAGCTAGGGAGGAAAGTGGGGCTTGTGGTGACATGGAGAGCATGTTTTTTTGCCCAAAGAAGACCATGGTTATCCAATTCCATTTGGCTGTGGCTGCATGGCCTATCATAGATTGCAAAAATGGCCAGGCTCTTCCCATCCTGGATACAGCCTCATTTGCAATGAGCCTTTGCAACTCCTTACATCAGGAAGTGGAGTCATACATGAGACTTGCTTTGGCCAATGAGACATGAGCAGATGTGATGCACGCAGAGGTATGAAAAACACTTGAGCATTGGTGCTTGCCGCCTGATGCTCCTGGGAATCCTTTGAGCACCGATGTGTGGAAGAGCCCTGGCCAGCCTGCTGCCTGGCGCACGTGGCCAAGACACGTGAGCGCGGCTGTCCTGGACCGTCCCCTCCAGATGTCCACACGGATCAGCTAAGTTGACCTGGACCAGAAGGACTGCCTGGCTGGCCCACCGAATTTGGAAAAAATAATGAGTATTTATTCAGGTGACCTGAGTATCAGTCTGGGTAGCAAAAGCGTACTGAAATAGAGCCCAGCGCAGCCAGATGTTATGACCTTTCAAAGAGAAACCAGAAGTTCAAATTTTTGTGTACGCTCCAGTTTTTCTTTAAAAAATTTGAATTAGTAGCCAGCATCCATAAAGCACTCTCTGGGCCAAACAAAACACATCTTTAGGCTGCCCTTGCCTGCAGGTTGTGGGTCTTTCTGCACAGAGGGACATGAGGTGTTTATACTAACAGCTAATTGCCACCTGTTCTCTCACCCATCTTGCCGTGGCTCCTATGCCCCAGCTTACCCTTAGCAGCTAGCTGTTTGTTTATATGAAATGACCACAACATACTTCACAGCCCCGGCTTCTCCTGGCAGTCTTTCCACTTGGAAATGGAAACTGCTAGTATTTCCAGCTGTCATAGAGGAAGTGAGATTTGAGATGGGCCTCCAAAGAAGGAAAGTTCTAGAAAGGATACTCCCAGTTTTTAGGTGAACAAGAGATTGGGTGCGGAAGTGGGGGTTGGGGGGCAGTGGACAGCGCACCTGCTAGTGTGGCCAGAGAAGAGGGTTTCTGTAGGGAACTGACAAAGTTGGAGAGAGGAGAGATTGTGGAGCCCCTAAATGCCCAGCCAGAGATTTTACATTTGATTCTGCGCACACTCCACGTAAAGAGAAGTCACTAGAAGCTTTTGAATGGGGGTTGGATGGGAGAGCAGTGATCACCTCTATTCCAGGCATCCGCGTGCTTGTAACCTATGGGGGAAAAGAAGGGAGGCAGAGAGAAAGACAAAGTACAGCGTATGTATTGACAGAGGGAAAAAGTGAGATGAGAGAGAACTTTTCTTAAAATTCATGGTAACTGTTTTTTACCTTAGGTTGTAGTTCGTTAGGTTAAATTTCTTATATATCTAAACAAGGCATATCTGCTTTTTTTTAAAGCACTTCTGTTAACAACTTCATCAAGGTTCTTGTTTGACTTAAAGGTATCTGGAGCTTACAGTTTATTCCTATGCTGGGGGCTTAGCAAAGGAACTTCCTTGCCCTCTACTGCGAGCTTCTGGAAATGATCATTCCCTCCCCCACCTCCCTACCCTGCCCTGCACTCTCTTCCCTTTCTCCCTAAGGGATTCTAAGTTATCCACCTTTCCTCAGAATGAAGGTTTACAGGGTTGAGAGGGCTAGAGGAGAAAACACAAAAATCTTAAACACATTTTAAAATCTTGGGGACAGGAAGGGAAATGCCACAGCTACGAGAAGAGGAGAAACAGAAAATCAAGAGAAGCCCGTTATCGCCACGGCGCCACAAAGATACAAAACATAGAAGAAGCAGTAGTAAAATGGCCCTGTTTAGACTGGTGGTTTTCCATCTTGACCGCATGTTGGAATCTCCTGGGAATTTTACAAATTCATCCTGGGTCTCACCTCCTTGAGATTCTGATGCGGTTGGCCTGGGCAACGAGAGTTTTATAAGCAAAGCTCTGAAGGTGGCGGTCTGTGCTGTGGGAGTTCCAGAACTGCTGCCCTGGCACTCACTGGTGCCTTCCCTAGGCAAGGGATGCTGCTTTGAGGTGCAAAACCATCTATTAGCTGCATTGGGGGTGACATTGCTATTTGGTCTTTGCTGTTTTCATTGTAGATATGGACAGTGGTTCCCATGTGACCTTGAAGTATGCAGTTTTGAAAGAGCATGTCTAACACAAACCACATTCTTGGGTTGGATGAAAGTGATTTGTTTTATGGAAAGATACCAGTGACCTTAATACCAATGAGAATGCTCATTACAGTAAGGTTGCCTGCTAAGAGCACTTCTTCCCAAGCAGAGATGGGCAGGACCCTTAGAAGGTGCACACAAACAGGATGGAGAGAGCAAAGACAGGTAGCAGAAGATGGAGCAGATGAGATTTTAAAAAGAGACAGGTGTCAGAAATGTAATAGCTAAGAATGGGAAAACTCTGGAACGGTATAAACGTAAAGTTGCTGTTGTGAAAGTGTCAGCATATTTAAATGTAACAGGCGTGTGTCCAGATGGCAAAGGGTGGGGGCGGTTGGAAGAGGTGTCATGATGCTTCTATCATTCGTGCAGTGTGAGCAACCTGGGTGATAACTGATGGAGGTGATCCCCAGGGCCGGGCTGTGAGGAATTGCTGGTGAGCATCTATTTTCTATTTTCAACCTGGAGGCCATGTGGAGGATGCGGTTCAAATCCACGATTGTCAAACTCCTCTTGTGTGGACAAACTGTTTCGCTGGGACTGAAAGAATGTTAGTAGCATCATCTTTTTTTTTTTAATTGAAAGAAAAATTTTTTATAGAGAGAGATAGAGATAGAGTGTGAGTTGGGGAGGAGCAGAGAGAGAGGGAAACACAGAATCTGAGCTGTCAGCATAGAGCCCGATGAGGGGTTTGAACCCATGAATGATGAGATCATGACCTGAAGTGAAGTTGAATGTTTAACCAACTGAGCCACCCAGGCGCCCCAGTAGCATCATTTTTTTAAATTGGGAACAGTAGGGGCGCCTGGGTGGCTCAGTTGGTTAAGCATACAACTTTGGCTCAGGTGGTGATCTCATGGTTCGTGGGTTCAAGCCCCGCGTTGGTCTCTGTGCTGACAGCTCAGAGTCTGGAACCTGTTTCAGATTCTGTGTCTCCCTCTCTCTCTGCCCCTCCCCTGCTCATGCTCTCTCTCTCAGAAATAAATAAACCATTAAAAGAAAACAACCCAAAGTGTTAACCTTTAAAAAAATACAAATAAATTGGGAACAGTAGTGGCTTTAAGATATTTTGCATTATGTATATAAATATATACGTATATATATGTATATACGTATACATATACATATACATACATGTGGGGCTTGATCATGACTTGAGCTGCGATTAAGAGTTGGATGCTTAACTGACTGAACCACGCAGGTGCCCCTGAATATATTTTTTAAAGGAAGGCCTTAATATCATAATTCTTTGCTGTCCCAGTGTGACCTTTATGAGGCTTAATGGAACTTTCTTAAAATTGGTGTGCATTCATTTTAGAAAATAAAGTCTTGTCGATGCTAACCATTTCATATCTAAAATAGATTTCTGAGCATATCCTGGGGGGAGTCTAGTGTTCCTCAGTGCTCATGATGTTCAATGAAAAAATAATTGGTATTAAGAGATTGCCTACTAGCAGTTTTTTAATATGTAAAAGAAAAATGTGTGGTAAGTGTTTAATATATTTATATGGTGCTTTTTAATAACCTCCTTTTAAGAATTGCTGTACCAGTCCTGAGAATGCACATGACTCAGAAGGTGATGGGCTCTTACAGCAGTTAGTTCATCTTTGAGGTTGTTTTCCACACCTATTTTTAATCAAAACATTTATCTTTGTTTTGGGGCAATTTTTAACAGCTTTATTGCGCCATAATGGATATACATTAAACTACACTTATTTGAAGTGTGCAGTTTGATGAGCCTTGGTGTAGGAAAACACTTGTGAAAGTAATAACCATATTCAAGGTAATGAATACATCTGTCACCCCTACAGATTTCCTCATTCCTGTTTGCAGTCTACCCCTCTCTCCATCCCCTCCTCCCCCTGTCCCCAGACAACTGATCTGGTGTCTGCCATTACAGATTCGTTTGCATATTCTAGAGTTTTACATACTCATGTAGTAGGTGTTCCTTTGGGAGGGTAGGAGTTAACTTCTTTCACTCAGCAAAATTATTCTGAGATTCATCTATTATGTTGTGTTTATCCAGTAATTCATTCCTTTTTATTGCGGAGTCATCTCCATGGCATAGGTAGATCACATTTTGTTTATCCATACACGTATCTGTGGACAGTTTGGTTGTTTCTAGTTTTCAACTACGAAGTTTCTAGTTTTCAACTTTTCGAATATTTGCATACAAACACAACTTGGGAATGGTGTTCTAACATAAGCCACATTCTTGGGTTGGCTGTAAAGTCTTTGCATAGACATATGCTTGCTTTCTCTTTGGTAAATACTTAGGAACGGAATGGCCCCAAAACTAACAGGCTGCTTTCTAAAGTAAACGTAGCATTTTCCATTCTTACCAACAATGTGTGAGAGTTCCAATTGCTTTACCTCCATGTCAAGTCAGTCTCTAGTTTTAGACATTGTTTAGATTTAGTGGAAGTGTAGTGGTATCTCATTGTGGTTAAATATGTATTTCTCTAATGACTAATGATGGTTTTTTAATGTGCTTATTTGCCGTGCATACATATATCTTCTTTGGTGAAATGCCTTTTAAAAGATCTGTCATAGTAACTAATGTTTGTGGTTTTTAATGCAATATAACTTATTTTTTTAAAGTGTTGCGATATGCAATAGATTTATGAAATGCAGTTCTGTGTCTACAAATATTGATTTTTGTCTAAAGTTTGGAATCTTTTGATCTCTCTGAATACTAGATGCATTTGCAAAATTGACTTGCTTGGCCAATGATAGGTCTCCATTCCAACCCATACAGGAGGATGTCCTGAATTTTGAGGACATAACTCTGGTAATTGAATGGATAACCAGGTTGCTTTCCTCCTGGAGGTCATAGGAAGGTGTAAATAGCTAGTCTGTTTGTGTGTGTTCTTTATCTCATTTATACAGAATCAGAAATGTGAGTCATCACATATGGGGCTCGGCTGTACTGGTCAGGAGGTGGTGTAAAGTCAAATCTCAAGATGCCCCTTTGGCTGGTTGAATATTATCAATCATTTTAAATGATAAGAATGTTGATGAGAAACAGGAAAACATGGCGCTTGTGTACTATTTAGAGTCATATCAAAGATGTAACTTTGGGGGAAACAACTTGGTGGTATCTGTCAAAACAAAAAATGCAAATACCTTTCATTCACAAGTTCAACTCTATCCTAGAAAAACACTCATATGGCACAAAGATATGCATGTGTGTCTGTGTGTCATACATATTTAAAAAAATTCAATGTAATTGTGTTCAAAATAGAAAGAAAAGGGAGATACTACCTAAAGGAAGAGGCATTTGTTGAAAAGAATGGGGTATGTATCACCATGAAAAAAATGTCCAGAATATATTGAGTGATAAAAATATGCTTTGGATCATATGAAAAGAATTTTATTTTTAAATTATGTGTCTATAAAAAGTGGGGTCACACCTTGAGAAGGAATTAGCTTCAAAAGTCATCAAGAAAAGCAATAATTTATTTATTTATTACCCTTGAAAAACACCCTAACCACTCATCAAGTACCCTAAATATAGTTTTGTGTGTGTTTTTTTTTTTTAAATGTTTTATTTATTTTTAGGAGAGAGAGAGAGAGACAGCGTGAGCAGGGGAGGGTCAGAGAGAGAGGGAGTCACAGACTGAAACAGGCTCCAGGCTCTGAACTGGCAGTCAGCACAGAGCCCGACGCGGGGCTCGAACCCACGATCCGTGAGATCATGACCCAAGCGAAAGTCAGATGCTTAACCGACTAAGCCACCCAGGCGCCCCTATAGTTTTGTGTTTTTATATATTTGTGTGTATATGGCCCTATATATGTTTGTATAAACTTACCATTAAAGTACATTTATATGTATTATTTGATAGTGCTTTCTTGTTTCTTCCTCTGAGAGCACACATTACAAAGCACACATTTTGAATTCAGGAAGGTTAAGCACACCCGTGTCTCAGCCCCACCACAGGGTTCCCAATGCCCAGGAAAGCATATACAGTGCTCTGAACGTTGACTACCTCCGGCGAGAGTGGACCGTGGGGGGAGAGAGGGAGGAGGCTTTCCTTTTGTACTTGTACATGAAAAAGAGAAGTGTCCTTTCCTATTCCGATTGTTGTTTTCTCCTTACTTTTTCCCAAGGAGGACCAGAACCTTCTCCTGGCAGCTGCCTATGTTTCCGATGCCCAGTACAACAGAAATGTTCCATTTGAAACATCTCCTCGGGCCATCAGGTAAGTAAAGTGTTAAACCGTCCTGTAGAGCAACCCGTTCTTCAGTACTTAATAGTATTGCTGTTGAACCCAAACTGAAGACATTGTCTCCACAAACTTTGAGAAGCCTGTAGGATAAGGCCTAGAGATCTGGATAAAATCCTAATATCCAGTGCTTTTTTTTTTTTAAGTTATAAGAGCATGGTGCCTCACATATAGGGAATCATTCAATAGGTACATTAAGGACAGATAAATGAGTACATGAGTAACATATAGAGCAGGAGACAGGGCATCCAGAGGAAAACACATCACCTTTTCCTTGTAGATGAGGTTGTCCACTTAGAGCCATTTAGATGAAAAGACTTGTTTTTTTTCTTTCTGGTGCCTTCTGAGGCAATCCATGTATTTGTTCTTTTCATAAGAATCATGCCTGTTCTCTCCCACCCCCTGAATGTGGAACTAAGACCAAGGAGTTGACTCAAAACAAGGAAAAAACATTTCCTATCACCAGGGCTCAGTGCCAGTGCCTCCAAAGCCATGAACGCCTCATTCCTGGAAGCTTCGAGCAGGTTGGGGAGACTGTCCTCCACCCCTAGGAAGAGAACTGTGTGACCACAAGAGCTCTCTGAATCTGCCATGTTGAGATGGGGTGATGCACATTTTAAATTGGTTAGGCCACCATGCGACCATAATAGGTCATAATAAGTTAACTCTGCACCAGTCACTGTTCAAAGTCCTCTAAAAGTATCCTTTTATTATTGTCACAAGCACTCTGCAGAAGGTGCTAATCACAGCTTGAGCCTGTTAAGAGACTGTGGTTTGAGATACGAAAATATTGTCGTTTTGTTTTTTTCTGTTAGTGTTTTGTAATGTGTGCTCAATTCAGTACGGTCCCTTGTGCCCTAACATTTAAAGGAAATGTGGCCAGAGCCCTACTTTGTATTTTACCTACCATTCGTCTTCCAGTGGGAAGTGTGAGTGCTGTTTAACGCCTGCTCCTTGTTTAGAAACACCTTTATTCTTTTCGTCCTCAGACTTTACTATTTTTATAACCACTGGACAATGCAAGTAGCCATCTACTTCTTTATTTGCATAGACCTCTCTCTCGCGCTGTTTGAAGAACCGGCACTGTTTCCACTGCCTTTCTTGGTAAGGATTAAAAACAAAATGGCTAACTACACTTTATCCTTGATGGGTTGGACCCCACACCTCTCCTTATTTTTTTCAAATTTCAATAAATATGAATGTGGTTTTCTTTTATAATTTTTTAATGTTTATTCTGAGAGAGAGAGTGAGTGTGCGCATGCGCCTGCATGTGCACAGGAGAGGGGCAAAGAGAGAGGGAGACAGAGAATCCCAAGCAAGTCCCTCACTGGCAGAGCAGAGCCTGACTCTGGGCTCAAACTCATACTCATGAACTGTGGGATCATGACCTGAGCCTATATCTAGAGTTGGATGCTTAACTGACCTGAGCCGCATGGGCGCCCTGGATGCGGTTTTATTTTTGTTGCTGGGGATTGGAAGAATTCTGCCTACTCACTGAACTGCTGCTCCAGTCTCAGTCATAAGGCATTCTAAATGGAGTAGAGGTTTTTGTCTTCTGTGTATGCAGGGATGAATTGGATAGACAAAGGATATTTTCAAAGCACGTCCATTAAAGGGCAAGTAGACACTGTCATAATATAGTGTGATATACAACTTGTTGTCCTTGCCACATTGCCAGCTTTTGTCATAGTCCTAAATCACTATCTATTGGTTCTTAGTAGCTGATCACGTTTGATTTTGAGTAATACATCAAATTCACCAACTTGGCCTAAGTAATTAACTCTAGATCGGTCCAAGTAATAAATTGATGATCTACTGATGTTAATTCCCTACTTGATGCTGCCCCTGCCTCTGAAGGTAGTTGGAACAGAGACTGGATGACTCACAGGGCCCAGAATATTCTCCTGTCTGGTCCTTTAACAGATAAAGTTCACTGACCCCTATCTTTATTACCTCCCATGACTCTGTGGGTAACTGGGCCCAACTGGAAGGGTTTCCTGCTCCTGTGTCGTTAGCTGAGGTAGTAGATACCCAGAAGCTTTGTGGAGCTCTGGAGGCTGGCAGGGGCTGCTGGCCGTGAGCAGGAGCTTGGCTGGCTGGAGCCGTGGACCAGAGTGCCTGCTCTCTTAGGCAGTGGCTGCACTGCAGCCCCTTCTCGAGGAGCAGGCCGAAGCAGGCACACCCGAGTGTACAAGCACACTCTCAAGCCTCCTTTCCCATCATGCTTGCTGATGTCCTGTTGGCCAAAGCCCATCAGAGCCCTGGGAGTATGCCGCACACAAGGCTGAACGCTGGGAGCATGATTCATTGGGGGGGTGGGAGGGGGCACCAAAGTGACTGTGTAACCCGCTTCTGTATGATTAAGATGCTACAATTAATGAAGTCTCTGGATAGAAAACTCGTAGCCCAGGGACCACTGAAACAAACACAGAGTTGAAAGAAGCAGAGCTGTGCGTTCCGAGACCAGACAGTCAGTCCCTCCCTAGCACAGCCCTCTCTGGACACGACGAGACTTGCCTGGGGTTGTCTTCTCAGCCTCTTGCCTCTCTTCCTGAGTCCTGATTCTTCCGTTCGTTGTTGGTCATGTACAGCTCCAGGTGGGCTGTCTGAGTTTCGAGCGCTCCTTCAGCCAACGTTTGTACCTCTGGTCTCTGGAATATCTGGAATAGAATGTGTCATGGGGGTGGGGGTGGGGGGGCTTTGGCCCAGATGCAGCATTATCAGCCACACCTTATTTTGAGCAAAGGTGTCCTGGAATTGCCCCAGGCCCTTTTGCTAGCCTGGCCTTGGCAGTGAGTCTCTAGAGTCTTTCGAGGATGAATAGGCTGAGGGCTAGAAGGTTTGCAAGGAGCTGTAGCCCATGTCCACGCCCGGGACCCATGAAGGCTGGGGTGGGGATGGGAAGACTGTGTCAACTGCTGCTGTCAGGGCCCAGAGCCAGCCCCTTCCATCCTGTCCCCTAGGGAATCTATTCCTTCCAGCCCTCACCCCAGACCTTTCTGTCTTCCTAGCCTAGCCAGCTTGCCTTTTCCCCATCTTTCCGTACTGTGCCACCCTCCTCACCCCCTGATGAAGGCAAGGGGAGGAGCTACTGCCTCAGGGCAATTACAGGAAAGCCTGGACTGCATCACAGGCTGCCAGTCTAGCTGCCTGTAGGGAGTTTGGAGCTGGTGTCCTGTAACCTACAGAAGAGACGGTCAGGACTTGGCACTGGGTCCCGGAGGCCTCCATTCTTTCCTCTAAACCAGCCACACAAAGGAAGAGGGCAGCAGTGGCACTGATGGCTAAGGAATGACCCACATTTCAAAACATATCTTTGGGAGGTTACTCTATTGTTAGAGAAACTGAACTTCTAGATTCCTTCTCTAAATATGAACATGAAATTGGGGAGCACAGAAGATGCCAGTGTCTGCCGTCCCAGAACTCCCCTTTTCCAGGGAAATGCCTTCTGGGTCCTCTGCCTGCTGACTCAGCCCCTCCCAAGAAGCCCTGCCTGTTGGGTCATGGGATTCATGACTCAAGGACAGGTTTCCTCTTAAGAGGAAGAAACCATTCCGACTAGCAAAGAATTTGACTGCAATGCGCTGCCCTCAAAAGGGACAGTGCCGTTTCTCAGAGAGTGGCATCAAGGTGGCTTGGGGGGCCGGGAGGTTTACGAGAAAGCGAAAGCTGAGGGGCGCCTGGGTGGCTCAGTGGGTTGAGTGTCCGACTTCGGCTCAGGTCATGATCTTGCGGTTCGTGGGTTCGGGACCCGCGTCGGGCTCTGTGCTGACAGCCAGCTCAGAGCCTGGAGCCTGTTTCCGATTCTGTGTCTCCCTCTCTTTCTGACCCTCCTCTGCTCATGCTCACACTCTCTCTCTCTCACTCTCTCTCTCAGAAATAAATTTAAAAAACACTAAAAAAACCACAAAAAAAGCGCGAAAGCTGAGCCTCCAAGTGGCAGGGCGCTGTGTTTAGTCTCTGTTTTCTGCATGCAGGCTACCTCGCTAGCAGAAGTACTCTGTCTGACTGCATTCTTTGGGAGACTTGTACATTTTGCAAAAGTCACTCCTCAGATGGTTTTCTGGAAGGATACGAAAAACATCTGCATCATGGTAACCATAGTGGTGAGTGCTCATTATAGGACCCTGAAGATTTTGTGGTCAAAGGCAGAAACTATGAAGACAAAAGGCTGAATTGACTTGACCTGGTTAAAGCAACAATGACAGACTTCGGCACAGCAGACACCATTAGCGTGAGTGCAGGCGAGCCCCAAATGAAGAACAAAGAGGGCAACGTATGACAGTGTGAGTGCTGTATTGTAACATGGCAAGAGCACTTGCAAATTAAAAGGAAAAAGAAAAAAGAGACACCAACAGGGCTGAAAATAGGTGAAAGCATCTCATAAAAGAAAAGTTTAAATAATGATAGATAATGAAAAAATGTGTAACTTCACTAATTCAGAAATATATATTAAAACAACAACAAAATGCCATGTGTTTGCCCATAACACAGCGTTGGCAAGATTGAGAGAAAACAGGGACAAATAAGCTGTCTTTCTGGAAGGCTGATTGGCAGTTCTTTCAAAAGCCTTCAAAGTGTCTACACTTGGACCCTGGAGTTCCACTCCTGGGACTTTATCTTTAGGAAAGAAGGATGCGTTCAAAGGTTTAGCCACGAGATTGGTCCATGGCTAAACTGTCCCTAATACTGGAAACACTGGCAACAACATTGAATGTTACACATTCACAGAGAAATCCAGAAGGATATCTGCTAAGCAGTCAGGCCAAGCGGGGGAGGGTAAGGTGTACTGAAATGCTGCTGTAATGCACAGAGAGGCCCCTTCGGTGATTAGCTAAGGGTACTTTATAATTAGCTTATTATTGCAGCAGCCAGCATGTCTGAATGGTGAGTCTTTGCAATTAACCCACGGCTCTGTCCGCACGCCTCTGAGACAGCCAGCGGGTCCCCATGCTGTAGCCGGTACTGGTTTCTCTTCTGAGTTTCTTTTGTCTGTGGCCGGCTGTTTGCCAGCCGTTTCAGCATCTGTGTGTCAACGCAAACACAGTGGGACGAAACCCACGCACGCTCCTTTACCCCTCGCCTCCCCTAGCCGTTTGCCTGTGCGTGGTGCCTTACGTCCCAACACCCAGTACCACGTCCTCCGAGTCAGCATTCTCCCTTCTCTATTGCCTCCGGCCCCCCAGAGCCCCTCAGGACGCCTCTTGCCCTGTGTCACTCACCCCACTTGGACTATTGCCGTTGTCTCTAATGTGGCCACGTATTGTCTTTTTGCTGCCTGCCATTCTGTTCCCACGACGTGGCGTAGGCCCTGGTCACCCCTTTCGGGAACTGCCGTGGTCACCTCAACCTCAGATTCCCCGATACATCCATTCTAGATGCTGCCGCTGGATCAATTCTCCAGGAGCACGTGTCAGATCACTTCGCTCCCTTGCTCAAAAACGTCTGTGAGTCCCCAGACTATTCAGTGCCCCCCAGTCCTGCAAATGTGCTTCACGGGGACCTCTTCACTCTAGCTGGAGCGAGGTGCCTGCTGCCTCCTGCACGTACCACTCGCTCCTCCTCAGTCTGGGGTGGCTCTTTTGCCTGGAATGCCCACTGTCCTTTCTCGCCTTGCTCTAAATACTTGACTTCCCTTCACGCATCTGCTGAACCCTCAGAATCTGCAGACTACCTATCTGTGCTTTTCTTTTTAGAAATATCGTCATTTTCTACTACTGAAAAAGAAATGCAGGCGCACTTAGTCTGGGAGGGGTACCTGGGGGCACAGGCTCGGGTTCAGTCTATAACACCACCCTGCCTGATGCAGGATGGCCGAGGATGGAGTGGGAAGGGAAGGAGGAGGCTATTTTTGGAAAAGAAATCCAAGCAATACAGGCTCTATACAACAGAGGAAGACACTCCTGCTAATCTCCTCCAAGGAGACCGTGTGCTTCGTCCGTGACCCTGTCTGTGGCATGGCCCCTTACTAGGCCAGGGGGGAAGGTACCGCTTCGTCTCCTAAAACTCCTAGCCAGTGCTCAAGTACGGTGGGCACACAGGCACTCTTAAAGTCACATCACGGGGTCCCCTGCCTTGAATCATCCGATGCTTTTCATCTCACGTCACAGAAAAGCCAGTCCTTACTGTGGCGGAGGCTCTGTGGCCCCCCGTCCCTCTGGCCCACCCCCTTCCACCCTCCTCCTCTCCTGCTCTCTCCATGCATGCTGGGCTGCTTCAGGCCTCCCTTTGCCTCATCCGGGTTTTCTCCAGAGCATGGACCGCCACCTGCCGCAGAGTGTGTTTATCATCAGCACTGTTCTTTCCTGCCGGAATGTGTGCTTTGTGAGGGCAGGCGCTTTCCACCCAGCTCTTGCTCTGCCTCCAGAGCTACAGTGATGCCCTACACGAAGAGGCGCTCTGTACTGCGAGTTTGGAGTGAACTGGATGGGGATGCACTCTTGCCTGCCCGAGTCTGTCCTACAGCTGTTACTGGGGCGATTCACGCCTTTGCCCTCGTTGCCCGTACTTGAAAGACTTCCCGTGTTCTCCAGGCCCTGGGAATAAGACCTACCTTTTCAGCCTGGTTCTCAAAGCCACAAGTGAGTCCTTATCACTTCCTCTGCCCTGACCTTCAGGATCCTCAGCTCCCCAGATGCACCAGGACAGCTCCTCCCTGAGAGTCCCTTTACTATGTCTTCCTGCTGTGGCTCTTGACTTTTCTGAGTTTTATTCTTTCATTTTATTTCGTACCTTTTTAAAATGTTTATTTATTTATTTTGAGGGGAGGTTCAGAGGGAGAGGAGAGAGAATCCCGCGTGGGCTCCCTGATGTCAGCACAGAGCCCAATGCGTGACTCCATCTCGTGAACCGCGAGACCATCAACTGCAATGAAATTGAGTCAGCCTGAGCCACCCAGGTGCCCCCTGAGTTTTATTCTTTTAAAACTCTGTCTTTGGGGCGCCTGGGTGGCTCAGTTAAGAGGCCGACTCTTGATATTGGTGCAGGTCATGATCTCATAGTTCATGAGTTCAAGCCCCAGGTTGGACTCCAGGCTGACAGTGTGGAGCCTGCTTGGGATTTTCTCTTCCTCTCTCTATGCCTCTTCCCCTGCTCTCTCTCTCTCTCTCAAAAATAACAATAAATAAACTTAAAAAAAAAACCCTCTATCTTTGCTTTAAGATTATATCAGGGAGTACTTACCCATGAAGCCTCCTCCAACACTGTAAACTTTGGTGGTCTGCCTGTCCCCACCCTCCCCGGGACAGCCACGATGGCTCCCTCCTGCAGCGCCCAGGGCAGCAGTCAGCACCCGCTTCCTTCCATGTCTGCATCCCGTCTCCATCCCTGTGTCGGGTCTCACCCGGTCCCCTGTGGCTTGCTGAATTAACACTTTTGATGATGTAGACTATTCTTTTCTACTTACATTTTCTTAAAATACACTGGGTTCTTCTTTGCCCTGTTCTCAGGTGATTGCAAACCTGACAATAAGAATCAAAATTTTCCTACCTCTGTCACTAAGTTAGACAACCTCTCTTTTATATGTCAAATTGAAGACAAGTTAAAGCTAATCAGGATGTTGTGTGGAAGCATGTAACTGTTCAAATAACTGCATGGGCTCTAATGTCAGACCGTGTGTGTTCCAGGGGCCGCTTTGCCCCCTACTAGCTGTGTGACCAGGGCCACATGCTCACCCTCTCTGCGCCTCCAGTGTCTCCATCCAGGAATAGTGCCCACCTTAGGGGTGTGGTGACGATAACATAGAATGATCATGGAAGGTACTTTTTAAACTTCACGGCACATGATAAATATACAAACAACAGCTACTTTTAATGTTACATCACAAAACTAGAATTGTACTGTTTATGGGACTTGCATGTGACCCTCCTTCTGGGGTCAGTGAACATGCATCCCCACCATCACTTCCTCTGTCCCGGAGCAGTGTGACACTGACATCTCTGTCCCGTGTCTCTCACAGCTGACCTTGATTGATCTGATTATCTATGGGTCCCTGAAAGCTGTTAACATCCGCAGCGTTCGATGGTCAAGGGCCTTAAGGCCAGTCTTCCTAATTAACTTCCCTGAAAGTCGTCAGGTAAGGATATACTTTAGGATGCACAAGGGCTTCGCTTTTGTTTTTGCAGAAAATTAGCTGATTTCTTGTAAATGAAATGAAATTTTGTCATCACAGATCCGAAGAACTTTCAGAAGCATCCGGAACACTCTGCCCGATATTCTCTACGTCTTCCTCTTGTTTATGTTCAGTGTGCTGATATTCTCCCTTATGGCCTTGAAGCTTTTTGGGGATAGGTGAGCACACTGCTCTGGAAGTTTCTGCCTGTGAACCTCCCCCCCTCCCCCCTTCGGGTTCAGCCTGTTGGTGGCAGAATCTGTCACGGGGTGCCACCTTTCTTGCTCACACACTCCAGGAGTGCTTCTGAAAGGGGAAAAGTGTATCAGAAACCACAAGTTCATTTGTGTGTGGGGGTTTTCACTTTGTGTTTTTGGTTCCTCTTTAGGGGTCTTAAAACAGTGGAAGGTTTGCCCTACTTCACAAACATCCTGGATATAGTGTTTGAGCTCTACGTGCTGGTCACTACCGCCAACAGCCCCGATGTCATGTACGTTCATCTTGGCTCATGGTCATGGACGGACACCTGTTACCAGGACGGAATTCATTTCGCTAAAGGCAGCTGCCTCCAAACACCAGTAGGGCTGAGAGAGGAGACCTAGTGATTTTCCGTTTACTCATGTTCATTGTAAAAATGTTTGAAGAATACAAAATGTTTACACTAACAATAGCCTACCCTGTCTATTTAAAACTGAATTCAGGTGATTTTTTTTTTTTCAACTGAAAGCAACAGGAGATATCTCTTGAGATACAACTCTTTTTATAATTTTTAAAAATATTTTTATTTATTTTTGAGAGACAGAGAGCATGAGTGGGGAGGGGCAGAGAGAGAGGGAGACACAGAATTTGAAGCAGGCTCTGGGCTCTGAGCCATTAGCACAAAGCCTGACGTGGGGCTCCAACTCGTGAACCGCGAGATCATGACCTGAGCTGAAGTCGGATGCTTCACTGACTGAGCCACCCAGGCGCCCCTTGAGAGATGACTCTTAAATATTGGATCCTACTTTCTATTAGGGATTTTTTTTTTTTTTTTTGCACCTTGAAGTTAAACAGCTAAGCCATCTTTCGAAAGGAATCGTGGCTTGTTCTCCTAAGCATTGATCCACCTTTGTAGTTAGATGAGACAGGAAAGAAATGTAAAGGTTAGTAGCTGTGGCCTGCTCCTTCGAAAGGCCAGTTCTCCACACGCGTGGTCTTCACTTAGGAGGAAATCATTGTGCATTTTCTTTCTTAATATCCTTCATATTCTGGATTAAGCTTGTTTGGGGAAGCAAAATTATTAAACATGCTACACTGAGTAGACATCCCTTTGGGTCTAGGACATGGACAGGGCTCTAACTGCAAATGTCAGTCCCAACTCAGTCCATATTGCACTTTGGGCAGGGCACGTTTTCTGTCCTCTAGTTCTGTGTGGGACCATCATATCGCCTTGCTCTGGCTTCTTGCTCACTCTTGGGCCTGGCTCGGGCAAAACGTACACAAGGTGAAGTCCTGGCCCTCCTTGTGTGCTCCTGGATCTTTCTGTCAGACTCTTGCACATCCAACACCCCCTCCTGTATGAAATCCAGTTTCCAAAAGTGTGGAGGTTCCTCAAAAAGTTAACAGTAGAACTTCCCTATGACCCAGCAATAGCACTGCTAGGAATTTACCCAAGGGAGACAGGAGTGCTGATGCATAGGGGCACATGTACCCCAGTGTTCATAGCAGCACTCTCAACAATAGCCAAATCATGGAAAGAGCCTAAGTGTCCATCAGCTGATGAATGGATCAAGAAGATGCGGTTTATCTATACCATGGAATACACGGCAATGAGAAAGAATGAAATCTGGCCATGTGTAGCAACATGGATGGAACTCGAGGGTGCTATGCTGAGCGAAATAAGTCAGGCAGAGAAGGACAGATACCATATGTTTGCACATATAGATGGATTAGGAGGAACTTAATGGAGGACCATGGGGGAGAAGGGGAAAAATAGTTGGGGAGAGGGAGGGAGGCAAACTATGAGAGACTCTTGAATGCTGAGAACAAACTGAGGGCTGATGGGGGTCAGGGAGAGGGAAAGGGAGGTGATGGGCATGGAGGGGGGCACTTGTGGGGATGAGCACTGGGTGTTATATGGAAACCAACTTGATAATAAACTATTTAAGAAAAAAAAAAAATCCAGTTTCCACTGGAGGTGGAGTGAGCACACACCCTGATTTTTGCCTCTCACCTGGTGCCATTATTATTGGTGCTCCATTCTTTCTCACGGTCCCAGACTGGCTAGAAAATTATCTGTGCCCTTGCCCCCCAACAAGGCAGTCGGGTGTCCCTGAAGAGCCTTGAGTATAAACCCAAGCCCCTCTTCGATTCCTTCTGTAGTCCTGGGAAAATTGGTCTCCTTTTAGGCTTCGAGTGTGAGGCCCCAGGGAGTCCTCCCTCATTGTGAAGGGAGGGAAGGGGATTGAAGGATCTCCGACGTCCTACTTGTCTTGAAAGCTGTCACCTCTAAAAGGCACGAAGGCATTCAGAAGGCAAGTTTAGGGCCAGCTGTTTGGCGTTAGGGGTGGTGATGGCTTTGCTACACAATCGCATGGCACTGCACCATATAGGGGAGAGTCCGAGTGAGAGGAGCTTTTGCTGTGCCTTGTGCCCATGGATTGTCCATGTGGGATGGCTCCTGAGGTCAGCCTTTTATGCACTAAGGACCTAGGCTATGAAAAACCGTGCACCATAATTCTTTCCTTCTAGGATGCCTGCCTATAACTTCAACTGGTGGTATTCTCTGTACTTTATAACCTACACCATCATCAATACCTACATCTTCATGTCCGTCTTTCTGGCTGTGGTCTACAACAATTATAGGAAGCACTTAAAGGTAAGGTGCATGAGTGGATGGGGGGTGGGGGCGGGGGAGGATAGGCACACGGGCAGGCTGCTGTGGAAGGGAGGCTGGCAAATGCATTGGCTCAATATTTGAAAGTGTTCTTTTTCTTTTTGCTTTGGCCAATCTGAAGATTTATTTGGTGTCTTGCTCTATTCTTTACCAGTCTCTGCAATGGGTCTAACAGTGTGTCTGAACATTGTGGACAGTGCTAGGCCCTTGCTTGGCTCATTACTCCTCAGCCATTCAGTTGCTCATGGTTCCTTGAAAGGTTTTACTAAGAATGGGGGTTGAGGATATTCTCCAAGCTTCCATTTCTTTTCCCCTCTCCAGCAAAAGCAGAAACTTCTCGAAGCCAGCAGTTTCTGCCCTGGTGCCTGCCTGTTAGTTAGATTTACGTCCAGAGAATTCCTGGAGGTGTCGGGTGGGCAGAGGCTTCTGAGTACTTGTGGTGGAGGATGTTTTGTTTATAGCCTGGAACCCACCAGGCGGTCTCGGCCACATCAGCCGGCTGCCCTCCACGGCACACATCTTTGCTGGCTGGTTTTCTCTTGTCGTAAAACTAGGTGCACAGAGAGGCTTTTCACCGAAGGATGATTTCCTTAAGGGAAGACATTGGCTTTTGGTTTTTGATGCTTTTGGTTGTGTTCTGAGTTTTTCATTGCACAGGGATGGTCCCACCAGGGAGCAAGGAGAAAGTCGGGGAGAACTTAAGTGTGTGCATCTTTGGAGAAGTAGGTGGCGGGGCTGTGTCTGAGATTTGGCCAAAATGGCCTTTGAAGGTGTCTGGCTTGCCCAGGTCCTGAGCTGTCTGTGTACTGTGGGGACTTGAGCTGCTCCTCCCCCAGAGGCCAGTGCTCCCAAAGACCCTCCTCTTCCAACTTCCTCCTTCTGGGTGGAAGGAGGCTGTCTCAGGAGTCTGGTATGTTTCTCCTCTTTTCCACTGCTGGACACAACTGTTGCTGTACCTCCCCCGGCCCCAAGGAGGTGTTTCTTTGGGTAATCTTGTGCAACGGGGATCAGTCAGCAAACATCTTAAATATGCTTTAGGTGCTCAGCACCATACATCATTCTGAGAAGTCAAAAATTATTTAGACATAGCCCACACCCCTTAAACATTTATAGTCTAGGGGAGCCTGTGTGGCTTTGTTAGTTAAGCGTCCAACTTAGGCCCAGGTTATGATCTCTTGGCTCGTGAGTTCAAGCCCTGCATTGGGCTCTGTGCTAACAGGTCAAAGACTGTTTTGGATTCTGTGTTTCCCCCTCACTCTGCTCCTCCCTGCTTGCACTCTGTCTCTCTCTCAAAAATGAATAAACATCAAAAAAATTAAAAAAAATTTTTTTTAGAGTCTAGTTGTGTAATCAATTAAGTGATGACAGTATTACAGGGAGCAGTAGGAGTGGGGCATCAGGTGGCTGACTGTAACCCAAGGAGGGCTGTTCAGCCTCCCTGTTTCTGGAAGATTCTCTGTGTTCAGACCAGATGGCAACTCCAGACAGGCCCAGCTGTCTTTCCTGCCTTGGACTCTTCCTTCCGGACCACTTCTAGCCTAGTTTCACTTCCCCAACTTTTCTCCTCTTCCCTTCTCTTTCTTGATTGACTTAATGGTAGATCTGTCTTCTCCCTCTCTGGGCTCTCCCTGTGTCTCAGCAGCACACCTGATCTCCTTCCTTTCTGGAAGCTTCCTTCCTCCTGGGCAGAGGGGAGTTGGGGCCAGTCTGCCTCCTGCAGCTTTCTCACCGCACAGATTATCCTTCCTGGGCTCCCGCATTTGAACTTGGTAAGATGAGTTCTGTTTCTGCAGATGGGTCAGCTGTGTGTGCCTGCAGCCGGGGAGGGATTATGTACCTAGTTTGTTAAGAGACCCAATGGTGCCTTCTCTTTGGCTGCTCAATTACCTTGAAATGTTTCAGGTAAAGAAATGAGGCTTTCTTGAACCTTTCTCTTAAAAAACACAATTATGTTTTTTAAAGAATGAGATTCGCAAACTGGTGTACCTGAAACGTCACAAAATGATAGAGGCGTTCAACATTCTGAAAGTCAAGGTGGGCTCAGAGTATGTGGTTATGGAGGCCCAGTGGAGGCGGCTGGCCAAGGTCGTGGCGCCACACATCAGCAGTCCCCACCTGGAGCTCCTCTTGAGGATCTCCGACGAGGGACAGAAGGGGCACGTGGGTAAGAAGGCTTGGCCACTGACATTCCTCTTGGCTGTGTGTTCAGAAGTGGGCAACTCCTGGGGCGCCTGGGTGGCTCAGTCGGTTGAGTGTCTGACTCCTGATTTCGGCTCAGGTCACAATGCCAAGGTTGTGGGATCGAGCCCCACATCAGGCTCTGCACTGAACATGGAGCCTGCTTGAGGTTCTCTTTCTCTCCCTTGCTTGTGCTCTCTCTTTCTCTAAAATAAGAAATAAATTTTTAAAAAAGTGGATGGCTCCTAAAAGTGATTCCTAAAACAACAATACTTCTTAAATTTGCAAATAAAAATGTATATTGGCATTCCCTGCTGGCAATAATCCAGGTCCTCAAGCTGTGGTCTGAGGGTCATCCCTGTTGGGAATTGTCCACATGGGCCATCCCAAAGCCCTTTTCTGTAAGTTATTCCGCCGCTGATTCTGCTTTAGGGACATAATCTAAAATCCGAAGAGAGCTATAGAAATAAACATCTACATTGCATTCCATATTTGAAAGTAAAAAGTTGAAAGTGACTTAAAATTCATGTATTAATGGTTGGTGGCCTTTATGAATAACGCTTTGTATCTGTGTCACGCTTATCATGTGTGAGCTGTTGTTGGAACTGTGTCCTGCATGTGGTCGTCCTTCCCCCTGACTCACTGAGGTGGGGACTTTTGTTATCCTCATTGGTGAATATGGAGACTGAGACTGGGAGAGGTTAAGTAGTTTGCCCAAGGCCACGCAGTTGCAAAGTGATAGAGGCCATCCGACTCCAAGGCCCGTGCTTTATACCATTGGGCTAAACTGCCCTAAATTCTGATAGTCACATAATGGGAAATTTTGGTGACATTAACAATGACTGTGAAGATAAGATAGCAATTCAAAAAGATGCAAGGTGACTGAAATACATCCCAAACTGTAAAACGCCCTCATTTCACCTGTTTCAAGAAAAGTCTAGATGGAAACACACCCAAAGGGAGTGGTAGGTGTGACAGGATGTAAGTTTACATGAGATAAGGACGCTCAAACTAGTCCCAGCGGAGCCCTAGGTCTCATTAGGGCTCCGTGCATGTGTGAGAAGGAAAGAACAGTGACTCCATGAAAAAACAAGAGTGAAAAGAAATGGACAGTAGGACACTGCTAAGGGGGGGGTGTCCATGTCTTCCAGGGAGAGTTTTGGGCCCAGGATGGGGGAAGGCCTTTGCCCTCTTGAATTAGCAGGATTTGGCCTCCTGAGCCCTGAACATGTCTCCTCAGCCCCTGATTCGATGGTGTGGCTCTGAGTGTCTGGTCCGGAGCCAGGCTTCTCAGAGCCTGAATGTCTGGCTTGGTGCCTCATTAGGGAGCATTGGGGGTTGCTGGTGTCCTTAAGCATGCCGGGCTTAGGGTTCTGCCAATGGTGGAGAAGGACGACGGGTGCCTGGGAAACCCTGAGCACAGTGCTTCCTAAGCTGTGAGGTCGTGAAGTGTTTTCATTTCCAACTGGTCATAGGTGAATACTTTGGTAAAATAAGGCAAAAATCAATACTCAGAAAAATGCAAATAAAAAGTGTAAAATCCAAGTCCCATTTTTTTTTCATCATTAGAGTCTGTTGACAAGACCCTGGCAACCATTCTACAAGTTTCTGTATTCGGCACTTATCCCACAGAGGGCGGGGAAGACACGGACAGGACCCGCTGTGGTCCAGGAACATCTGTTTGAGGACCACTGCTCTTGAACTTAGAGGAGAGGGTTGGGACTTGGGTTCCCTTGGATGTCCCTCCCCAGAATCGGGGTGAAGTGGCTGGTCATTTCAGTCCAGGCGTTCCCAGACTTCGCCCCTCTGGTTTTGAGAATTCTGCTTTGACAGTTTAGTACGTCTTCTGCTTCTAGATGGTTGGGACTCTGAACATGTTGATGAATCTTTAGGGCTTTATCAATTTTTTTGTAATTCCTTCTGTAAAATGAATTCCTGGATTGTTATTAAAAGGTGAGATGTTTCAAAACTAGGGATGGAGGCTTTTCAGACTCTATGTCAGGCATGGGGAAGCCCACACACTTGGGTACCTCTTGCTCATCCAGAGAAGATACGTGGGGTCCCCAGGACATACTCACGTGGATGTTTCTTTGTTGATAAGGTCAGTCCAACTCTTGATGGTTGTTTCCCAAGTGGGAGCATGAACTGCCTTTTTTTTGGTCTTGACAGCTTCTTCCATGTTCTGGGCTGTAAGTAGGGTGGCTTTTCAACGATATCTTTCAGTTGTGGCAGGGTAAATATGGAGGGCACCAAACACATCCAAGTTCTCCTGGCACCCCTACTCGTTTGGTTGTATCAGTCCATGAATTACATGAGGAAGAGGAGGGAGATATTCTTTGATGCTACTGCAAAACTTTCTGGAGAATGCCAGTGGAGATCTGGGTGCAAAACACCACCACCACCATGTGCCCATCTGCAGAGGCTCTTTTCTGAATGTGGGTTGTGATCTTGCACAGGGTGAGGTCTATAAGGGTTACCGAGGGAGGCTGGCCAGTGACAAAAGGGAGCAGAGGAGCATGAGAACGAGGCACGGCCAAAGTCGACTCTGCTGTAGAATGTTTTCACGCTGCCAGGAACAGCCATAGCAAGAGGAATGTGTAGACCAGTTGACATTATAACTGTTCCAGAAGTGAGAGGCCTCACATGGAGGAGCATTAAATTGATTTGGATTAAAATTTTAAATTCCCTTAATTTGATTAATGAAGTAATTTTATAATGTTTTAAGTTTTGGTCAAATGTCTTTAGATTTAAACTTTTTAACCAGATCTTTAAAATGAATCTTTTTTAAATTAAAAAAAAACAAATAAATTTTTAAAAAATAAAATAAAAATAAATAAAATGTATATTTTTACAAAAAAATAATTAAGGTTATTACCCCCTCTCCCCACCAATGGACTCTCTGCAATTACTAATTGTGGCTCTATTGTTAAGTGCATGTCTTTGTAAAAAAATTTTTTAACTAGGTGCAGGCAATAATAGTAAATAAAGTTAGATGGTTTCCATCCAATTTTCTTAAAAACTTATAGAAATACTATTGAAGTTTGTTGTTTTATATCTTTCATAATCATAGGGGCCAGACTTTATAAACCAATTTGTTAGTTCAAGGTTTTATTTGGAAGGCAGGTGTGTCAAGCAGAAAATCATTTTAAGATTGATCCACATAACATTTAATTTCTTTACCACTTTTAATATGTGTGTGCAAGCTAAGAGTTTGTCACAGGCTTTGTTAAAAGAAGAAAAAGCAATCGTTGAGCTTGAAATTCCTTTTTTTCCCCCACCCTGGTGGGTATTTTTGTTTATTAGTTTTGTTTATTTTTTTATAGGATGGCACATTTAAAGTATAAAGAATTTTTCATCAATCTCTTAACTTGGGGAGAATTTTTAGGGCTCCATTCAGAATTTAAGGAATGAAGTGTTTGCTTTAAAACAATGAAATTAACAGTTCATTGAGAGATACTGCCCTGCCGTACTGGTTTGCCAGGCCTGCCAGAACACGGTACCGCACACTGGGTGGCTTAAACAACAGAAATTTATTTTCTCACAAGTCTGGAGGCCGGAAGTCCAAGATCAACTTGTCAGCAGGATAGGGCTCTCCCCTTGGCTTCCAAACGATTGCCTTCCTGTGGCTTCACGTGGTCTTCCCTCGGTGTGTGTCTGTGTCCTAATCACCTCCTTTCTTGTGAGGACACCAGTCATACTGGATTGGAGTCCACCCAGTGACCTCGCTTTAAGTTACCTCTTTAGAAGAAGCCCCTTGCCAAACGGAGTCACTCCCTGGGGCCCTTGGCAGTAAGGTTTCGACATACTAATTTTGAGGGGACACAGTTCCGCTCATAACACCTGTGTTTCTGGTTCTGGCCATAGATTGTTACCCTCCTTGAGAACTTTCTTCTGTCTAGGGTTAACTTCCCTCACCCCTCCACACAGCTAATCTTTGAAACCTTGAGTCATACTGTCACTTTGTCAAAATCTTAGACTTGAGAGCATTTGCTCCTGAAAGACAGAACCGCAGTGGTTTTCTCTCATCTGCTGCAGACTTTCCTGTTCATGCCTTGTGACCCCCTTTTCCAAGGCTCCAGGGCCGCAGATGGCACCGCATTAACTCACCTGAATGTAATGCTTTTCTTTTCTCATGGCCCTGCAGACATTCAGCAGAAGTAGCTCAAGCCCTTTTGAGCAGGTTAGAGGCAAGTGGAGGAGGTAGGCATACACCCTCGAGGCCACCCACAGGACCCTGCTCTCTATTGGCTGCCTCATGATTTGGAGCCAGCAAGAGGTCTGGGTCCTCAGCCCTTAGTTCTGAGCACTTCAGAGATGTGGCAGAAACAAAGTGCCAATGAGCTTATGGCTCAACAGACTTCCCAGTATTTTACATTTTACCAAACAGCGGTGTTGATGTAAATATTGTTACCAGGGGGTTGCACCTGGGTGGCTCAGTTGGTTAAGCATCTGACTTCAGCTCAGGTCACAATCTCACGGTTCTTGGGTTTGAGTCCTGCATCGGGCTCTGTGCTGACAGCTCAGAGCCTGGAGCCTGCTTTGGATTCTGTGTCTCCCTCTCTCTCTGCCCCTTCCCTGCTCATGCTCTGTCTTGCTTTCTTTCTCAAAAATAAACATTTAAAAAATTAAACATTTTTACCAAGGCAAACACACCTTTATAGAAGACAGACAAAAAGATCTATTGGCTTTTAAGGATCATAGGTTGTATTTTACAGGATATAGCAGTAATTTCTAATGTCTTGTCCAAAAGACTCCTGTGTTTAACTAACACTTTCAAACACAGTTTTATTTGTTTTTATTTATTAAAAATTTTTTTAGTGTTTATTTTTTTGAGAGAGAGACAGTGTGAGCAGGGGAGGAGCAGAGAGAGAGGGAGACACCAAATCGGAAGCAGGCTCCGGCTCTGACCTGTCAGCACAGAACCCCATGCGGGGCCCAAACCTGTGAACCACAAGATCATGACCTGAGCCGAAGTTGGGCGCTCTACTGACTGGGTCACCCAGGTGCCCCTCAAAGACAGTTTTAATAACAGAAAGTTGACAGAGTTACATGCTTCACAGTGATCTCCAGTACTTCTGTGAACATTCTCACTCTCCCCCTTGGTCAGGAGTTATGAGCATTGTGGTTTCTAAGGCTAAACACTGGAATTTTATTAGTACTCAAAGTGTTAAAACTTAATCCAGTATTAAACTTACAAAGCTTACATATATGGGAAGAAAACAAAGAAAATATGGAGAGAATAACATAGCTACAGCAGGGTTGGAAGACTATGGTCCACAGGCTAAGTAAGGCCCACCACCTGTTTCTGTAAATAAAGTTTTATTGGAACACAGCCAGGCTCATTCATTTATGTATTGTTTATGGCTACTTTCATGCTACTCAGCAGAATGCTGAGCAGTTGCACGGGGCCAGGCCGGTCAAGAAAGCCCCAGTGAATCTTGGCCTAGCTGGTGAGCCAACTTGTGGAGAAAGCTGTTGATTTGAGGGAATCCCCGAGAAGGGGCAGAGAAGAGTAGGGGCGTGAGGCGAAGGGTGTGGATTATGCCTACCTTAGAGGCTTGGTGGAGGGAGAGGGGAAGTGGAATTGAGGCTGGATAGGCAAGTCAGGAAGATGCTGAAAGCAGGGATGGCCCACGTGAGGAGGAAAGTGGGTGGAAGGCAGGGCGTGAGGTCGCGGCATCGGTGAACTGGCGAAATCACATGCTCCGGTTGGGTGGCTTGGGTTGGTTGCAGGTCTGAGTGAGGACAGGTGGGGGGGCTCTGCACTTGCTGGCCCCTTGGCCTTGGCCCTTCACCCTTTTGAGCTTCAGATCTTCACCTAGGAAATACAGATCTAAGAGTCTGTGCTGATTTGGCATCACCCTTTGAAACTTAGCGACACGGTGGCTGTGTATTGGGGATCTTTTTTTTTTTTCCATTGCAGACAAAGTGAACTTTCTGCGCTTGCCTGATCTCCTCAACATTCAGGTGGTCACCATCAACATCAAGAGACACCCACTGGAAGACTGGATGCCTCGGGTATACCAGTCGTCTGCAAGCCTCTTGGTCCAGAGGATGGTTCGGCACAGGCAAGTGAGATGGGGCCAGTTTTCTCCCAAGTTCCTTTCAAAATGGGGGAGTTTGCAAATGCTGTCTGGGCTGAATAGGTTTCATTATTGAAGTTATAAATCCGCCCCCTGCTTGCTGCTTTTTGTTTCTCAGGGAGGCTTCCAGATGTGTTTCATCAAAAGAACAGGCTTCTCGATTATGCTTCTGCCCTATTTCCTAAGATGCCTGAGGGCCACAGACTAGATGTGCTTTCTGAGCCAGAGAAACTGACTGCTCTCTGAAATCAGAAGATTCTAGCCCCATTCAGAGTCATTAGGAAGTTGATGTCAGATACGTCACTTTGACTTTGTAAAGTATGTGGTAAAAACTCATGAATCAGGGTTATCGGAACGGTTGTTAAGAAGACCGTTAATTCTTTTCTTTTTTTTTTTTAAATGTTTTATTTATTTCTAGGAGAGAGAGAGAGAGACAGTGTGAGCAGGGGAGGGTCAGAGAGAGAGGGAGTCACAGACTGAAACAGGCTCCAGGCTCTGAGCCGGGAGTCAGCACAGAGCCGACGCGGGGCTTGAACCCACGAACTGCGAGATCATGACCTAAGCGAAAGTCGGACGCTTAACCGACTAAGCCACCCAGGCGCCCCTAATTCTTTTATTTTCAAGCAAATGGACTCCAGAAAAAGGGATTCATTCTGGTTGCAGATATTATATTTCAAATGTGTGGCCTAGAGTACCCTTCTCATCAGAGGCTCTTTGAATGTAATGTTTCATAGAAGAGAATGGTTCAGAAGTCCCTGACAGTGTCTCAGCCTGTGACGTCTCCCTTGTAGCTGCCCGTATTTGATATTTCTCAAAGCCCTTTATGTAGAGGTTTCTTCCTGTTACTCCCAGCCTTGAATTGCTGATGTGCTTCATGCACTGGATGTTTGTGTGTCCACCTGTGGTATCCTAGGTCTAGAGCTTCACGGAGAACAGTGGGGTAGGAGCCCCTCTTGACTTCCCTAGGGGTCACTCAGGGTTCCCTGAGTCACAGGGACAGGTGCCTGAGTAAAGCAACCTGCTCCATAATTGAAAAGTTGGGTCAGAGCCCAGCTGTCATACTTTTTAACCCATCTGTTCCCAGACTTGGCGAATAAGATGGGCATGTCAGTCCCCTGGAAGGCTGTGTGCATGAGGTGTGAAGCGGCTCCCAGAAGCTTTCTTAGTTAAGGATGCTAATTTTCGAGGGACAAGTACTTGAGGTGTAATGATCCCATGTGAAGCCCTAAACCCTCTCCTTACACCAGTTCTGCCTAAGCTTTCACCGAACCCAGGGATCATGCCCTTAGAGGGGAACCTGGGAAAACCACGCCTCTATCCCCCCTGCTTGCTAAGTCTTCATTTTCTCCTCGGCTGTAAGGGCTACACCAGTATCAGGGGGAGGCAGGTGAATTTCAGCACTCTGGCTGTGCCGGAACCTTGACTTACTTGAGGCACAAATGTGCACTTGTGTGTGTGTGTGTGCATTGGCAGGATGGGGGTTGAGGGGCATCTCATTTTCATCACACTGCTGGGGGACAAAGTAGCCCCTGCAAGGCTCTGAACATGCTCCTGTTACTGAAATGTGTGATGACAGTGTCTCTTCTTCCCTCACGGCAGGATTTTTGTCTGGGTTTATGATGTCATCATTCTAATAAATGCCATATTCATTGCTCTGGACGAGAAAAACCCCTTCATTTCCTACGCAGAATGGCTCTTCCTTTCTCTCTATGTTATTGAAATTCTCCTGAAACTGTACACATATGAGCCCAGAGCCTATTTTGGCAGAAAGCAGTTCTGGAACTGGTGAGCACATGTGTTCTGGGGTGGCGGGGGTGTGGGGGGTGGGGGTGCAGAGGCCGCCGGCAACGAAAGGGGGCTTTCTGTCAGCGTGGGGAACATTGTTGTAGTTTTCCAAGCACTAGCTGCCTAGTTTGGGGGCATCTTATAATGAAATCTTGGGGCTGTGGAAACATCTGGTTCAGGCAAAGCTGTTATTTATGATGTCCATTTGACTCTAGCTAAAATTAGAATCCCAGCTCATGGCATCCTGGATTTGGAAAGGATCTTAGAACATCTACCCAATGAGGCAATTCCTTCCATAGCTCCCTCGGCCCACTCCCTGGGCTTTTTATCAGAGAAGCTTGCGGGTGTGGCTGGACAGTGTGACCATTAGCAAGCTTTTCCCCCACATGGGATGTGTCACCTGGAGCCTTTTCTTCTCCAGGCTGTGTACCTCCGGGTCTTGAACCATCACCCACACGCTGCAGACCATCTCAAAGGCCACCGTGTGTTAGGAATTGCCGGACACAAAGATACAAGGCACACGCCTATCTTAAGTAGTGCACAGCTTGGCGGGGTTGGATCTCAGTGGTCACCGCTCTCGGCACCCGGAAACTCACTGGGATGCACGTGTGGCCAGAGAGGAACTAGTTATTCTTGTCCAGTGTTTTGGCAGGGCTGTCCTTCGATACTGTCGTCAGGAAAAAAAGTAACAGTGTGATGAATTTGCCCTTTAATTAAAAAGTTACAATGCACTCAGTAAAATTAATACTAAGAAAGATTATGCTATGTGTTCTGAAAATGTGTAAAGTATTCTTGGAAGGACACAGTAAAGCCCTGGATGGTGAGTTACTTGTTCTGGAGTGTTCTGCAAGATAAGCATACATTTCTGATAAATTTTAACTTGATAAATGAGAGATGTCTTGCAATACAAGTAGTACGTGATGCTGAATTATCATGTGATCACAACCGAACAAATGGTTCTTGAAACTCACTTTGATATCCAAGTGCTTTGGATCGCAAACATGTTTCTGGAATGAATTGTGCTCACAAACCAGGGTTTTACTGTACATCGTTATTTGTTGAAACAAAGTGATAGGAATTGGTTGGTTGCCATGAATTCCCTTGGGTGGTTCATTGGAGCAGCCGGTGAATGGTCATTGGATCATTTAAATGTAGGATTTCTTGCTTCGTCTCCACTATTCTAAAAATTATGGAAATCAGTTTCCTGGCTGGATCACTGCTCTGCATGAGACCGGATTTAAAGTTTTCTTGGGTCCCCAAAAGCAAGGGAATCAAGAGCAAAAATAAACTGTTGGGACCTCCTCAAGATTAAAAGCTTCTGCACAGCCAAGGAAACAACCCAGAAAATTAACAGGCAACCAACGGAATGGGAAAAGATAGTTGCAAATGACATATCAGATAAAGGGTTGATATCCAGAATCTACAAGGAACTCACCAAAGTACACGCCCGAAAAACAAACAACCCAGTGAAGAAATGGGCAGAAGAGATGAACAGACACTTCTCCAAAGAGGACATCCAGATGGCCAACAGACACATGAAGCGATGCTCAGCATCGCTTCTCATCAGGGAAATACAAATCAAAACCACACTGAGATACCACCTCACGCCAGTCAGAGTGGCTAAATGAGCAAATCAGAGAACTCTAGATGCTGGCGAGGATGTGGAGAAACGGGCACCCTCCTACACTGTTGGTGGGAATGTAAACTGGTACAGCCCCTCTGGAAAACTGTGGAGGTTCCTAAGGAAACTAACAATAGAACTCCCCTATGACCCAGCAATAGCACTGCTAGGAATTTACCCAAGGGATACAGAAATGCTGATGCATAGGAGCACATGTACCCCAATGTTCATAGCAGCACTCTCACAATAGCTAAAACATGGAAAGAGCCTAAGTGTCCATCAACAGATGAATGGATCAAGAAGATGTGGTTTATCTATACCATGGAATACTACATGGCAATGAGAAACAATGAAATCTGGCCATGTGTAGCAACATGGATGGACCTTGAGGGTGTTATGCTGAGCGAAATAAGTCAGGCAGAGGACAAATATCATATGTGTGCACGTATAGGAGGATTAGGAGGAACTTAACAGAGGACCAAGGGGGAGAAGAAGGGCAGAAATGGTGGGGGAAAGGGAGAGAGGCAAACCATGAGAGACTCTTGAATGCTGACAAAAACTGAGGACTGATGGATGTGGGGGGGGAGGAGGGATGGGCATGGAGGAGGGCACTTGTGGGGATGAGCACTGGGTGTTATGTGGAAACTAATTTGACAATAAACTATTTGTAAATATCTAAAAAAAAAAAAAAAATAAAAAAAAGAAATAAAAAAAATACATATCAAATAAAGTTTTCTTGGGGTCAGTTGTGTCCTGACAGGCCTTTCCCTTGTCCTTCACCAACTTTGCTTCTGCACCGTTAGGTTTGATATGCTGATCATCATCGCGGCCCTGGTGGCCACTGTGGCCAACACCACCATTCAGTCAGGTCAGTGCCATGCATGGGCTATCGGCTTCACCACCTCCTGGGATCGTGCCTTCAATTAGTAGACTTTGTGGAACATCCACCGTGCACCACTGAGGTGTTTGGGATGAGGCGGCGGAGGCACAAGAGAATTTGTAAAAGTGTTCCATGTTCCGAGAGAGATGGTAGCTTTGTTTGTGGTTAGCTGTACATTAGAGATTTCATTTGTATACGTCCATCATACCAGATACCAATCTGGTCACTTCCTCTCCAAAACCGCCCTCGGTCTCATGGCTTAACCTCCATGCCTATGACCCCCTGCCCGTCTTGGCCCCGTCCCAGGGTCCAGCTGTAGCTGGAACTCTGCATCGTCCCTTGCCCACTGCTCTCTTGTGTCTGCACGCATATTCCACCACCACTGTGCACACGCCTGTCCTGTGCTGTCCTGTGGACGGCAGAGGGGTTATTTAGAGATAGTGCAACTTCCTGTCGTCATCGTCTTTCTTCTCCTTCTCCTTGTTCTCCTCCTCCTCCTTCTTTTCTTTTTCCTCCTCCTCCTCCTCCTTCTTCCTCTTCTTCTTTTTCCTTCTCCTCCCCTTCCTCCCCTCCCCCTCCTCCTCTTCCTTTTTCTTCTTCTCCTCCTCCTCCTCCTCCTTCTTTTCCTTTTCGTTCTCCTTCTTATCCATCTTCTTCTCCTTGTTGTTCTTGTTCCTGTCTGCTTCTTCTTTTTCTTTTTCTTCTTTGTCTCCGTCTCCATCTCTGTCTCCTTCTTAAGTTTATTTATTTAGTTTAAAAGGAGAAAGAGAGGTGGAGAGAGAGGGAGACAGAGAATCCCAAGCGGGCTCTGTGCTGAGCCCACCCCCCCACCCACCAAAACAGGGCTCAATCTAACAAACCGTGAGATCATGACCGGAGCTGAGATCAAGATTCAGACACTTAACCTACTGAGCCACCCAGGTGCCCCAAGATGGTGCAGCTTCTCAACATAACTCTGTGAAATGAATATTGGGGAAGAAAGGGCTTGTTGAAATGTGTTCTGTAGAACCTGAACCACAGTCATTTCTTAAAGGCGATGTGAAGTCTACACCTACTCTCCTGATCCCCCAGCTCCAGGGATGAAAGGAAAGGCCTGGTGTGGCTTGGCTTTGCTGGGGGAGTGAGTGATTCAAGACAGCACTTCCTTCCTCATTTTCAGAGCCACAGTCCTGTTCTTGAAGCCGCATCTCTGCCCACTACCTACGCTCTCAGACCTCACTGAATAAGAGACGAGCCAGGGGCACTCGCAAGACAGAATGTTAAATGATTGTGTTTTTTTTTTTTTTTGTTTTTTGTTTTTTTAATTTCCTAGCAAGAAAATACAACAGTCAGCAGATACTGGATATTGTCTTGATCTTGAGGATACTCCGGCTCTTAAGGATCATTGTCAGCATTCAGAGGTAAAGATGGAGTGACACGCACTCTGGTGGCTCCCACACTGGAGCCTGCCGGAAAGCACTCCTGCCTGGGAACTCTCACCACACCCCATTACAAAGCCGGAATGTAACCTGTATGGACCTGGCATTCCCTTGGCGCGGTGGGGCAGGGAGGGAAGTCTGAGGATGGCGACGCGCGCTCACCCAGCAGCTCCCAGAAGGCAGGCCACTAGCCTGGCATCAGTTTCATTTTGCGGCTTCCCTTGTCCCGCCCTGTGCCAGAGACTTTGTTTTATCCTAGGTTCCGGGTTATCGTGACGACCTTAATTAACATTGGACCCACGATACTGACGTTTGGCGGACTCGTGTTGGTGAGTGGCTTGTTCTTGGTGCTGTTCTACGTGAAGTACGTGGTAAGATGCTCATTCTTGGCCACTCTCTGTAAGCCTTATTTTAAGTGAGGATAAGAAAGGGAGATTAAGCAAATGAGACTCGCTGGTTTCGAGTAGTCCTTTTTAGAAATATCCGGTGCCTGCCAACACTGGGCAAACACCAGTTAGGGCACACCGGCTACCGTGACAGACACCAGCGCATTAACACAGTCATAGTTACTCTCTCGTGCACACTCTAGGTGGGTCTTCCTGGCCAGCAGGTGCTTCTCAGGGATGCAGGCTCCTTCTGGCTCATGGCTGGGCCCCAACCCCACCTCCCCTCAGGGCTCAGATCCTTCTTTGTTCTGCTTGGGGATACAGCCCGCCTGCTCCTCAGATCTCCAGTGGTGACAACACAGGCACATCAGGGGTGCCGGCGGGCTGGTGTCTCCCGTCCAGGAGAGGTTCTGCACCATGAACAGGGGGGCTCGGATACTGGTGGACACTTGTAATTTTCATTTCTGTTATCACAGTGAGAAATCCTGTTAATAGAGAAGAATGAAAGGTAGACTTCCAGTCACCCATTTCCATACCCCACATGCCTCTTTCCCAGATACAACCCTTATTAAACGTTTCTTGTTACCCTTCCTCAGTATCTCGAGGTCTGCAACAAGCATATCATAGGCAGGCATGTCTGTATCTAGGTTATTGTTCCGTCCAATGGAATAATCCACAAAACGTTGCACAGCTTTCCTCCATCTAATATCTTTGTCATATGTCCTGGAGGACACGTGTGTCTGTGTAGGCTCTGTTGTGATCAAGTGTCCCGCTGAGGGAAGACTCCGGAACACATCTGACCAGCCCCTCTACTGACAGACTACTAGGTGGTCTCACCTTTTTGCCGTCACAGCCGATGTGCTCAGGGCCATCCTTGTACACACCTTAGGGTGCATCTGTGCCTGTCCGGTGTGTTCTTGGATGTAGATCTGCTAAGTCAACAGGTAAATGTGTTCACACTTTGGATAGATATGGCCGTTGCCTTCCAGAGGTGTGTTCCCTGTGTATCCCAAACGACAGTGCATGACAGCCAGTTTCTCAACACCCTTCGCAGACAGGGTTTATTAAACACTGCCCTGTCTTCCAGTCTGCCAGGGGAGAAGGCGCCACCGTGGTGCTTTGATATTCATTTCTGTCACATTTCATGAGGCTGAGAACTTTCTCCATGTTCTTTTGGACACTTTTGCTTATTTTACTGTATGCACCGTGTTTGTATCTTTAGTCCACTCTTCAATTAGTTCTTAAATATGATTTGCAGGAGTGTTTTGCCAATCAAAGAAATCGGCTATTGGTACGTTGTTCATAGTGTAATTACTTTTCCTTCTTTGTCACTTGTGTTTTGAGTTTTTCTTTCTTACATAAACGTTTTTTGGGTATATTTTATATTTAGTATGTTTTGTTGTCTATTTTGGGGGCGGTATAAAAATTTAAATTAATTATATAGTCATATTTGTTAGTCTCTTATTTTACAGAATCTCATTTTTATATCATGCTTAGGGGGGCCTTTTCCTACTCATGTATTTTTTTTCCAGTTCCTTCATGGTTTGTTTTTTACATTTGACCCTTTTGACCCTTTGGAATTTATTTTGGTATAAAAAAACAGGGTAAAGACACAAGATTTTATTTTTTCCTGGGGGACCAAGCATTATTTATTGAGGATTTAACCCACTAACTTGCTAGCAGCTTTGGTTTTGACGTTGTGTACCCATGGGAGAGATCACGGTGTGGCCTAGTGGAGGTGTGTCCCTCCCCTGTCCCTCCGGACAGCTCAGTCTTCTCCAGCAGAATAGCCGATCGGTCCACCCACCCCCCCCATCCCACGCCCACCCTGTCACTGCTCGGGATCGATGGAGAGGGCAGCCCTATCTGCTGGGCGGACGGACCAGCCCTGCCCGCACCTGCCTCTCCCCGCCCCTCGCGCCGCGGCTCTGCAGCTCGGTGCGCCCCCTGGTGACCCGGACTGCGGTCCTAGGTGGTCTACTACGTGTTCGCTGTCATCGGGATGGAAGCGTTCCACGGCAAAGTCCGGTTCTTGGACCCGAATTTCACCAGTCCTGATGCTCTGGTGTGTGGGAACCCAGCCTTGAAAGATTCGGCATTTGCGCGAGACAGGTACTGCAAGAACAACTTCAACGACCTGGCCGCCTCGTTCATCTTGCTGATGGAGCTCACGGTGGTTAACCAGTGGCACAATATCCTTTCTGCCTCGCGGGGGCGCTGCCTGCTCCCTGGGGTGGGGCGGTGTGGGCGCCGAAAGGGACTTCCGGGGGCATCCGGGGCACCCGCTGAGTTCCCTGAAGGTTGACGTCCTTAGCCTCCTACTCCTCGCAGGCGGCTTTGCCCTCGTGACTCACCAGGCGGCAAAGCTGTACTTCATCGGCTTCCACATCGTGGTCGTCATCCTCATCGTTAAGTGAGTTTGCTCCGCGTTTTGGCGATTCCTCATCTCCGCCCTGAGAACATGTGACCGCTTGACCTCCCTTCTCCCGTGTTCCATCCACCTGCTACACGTTGTGGGTCGGCACTGGGAGGAAGGAGTCCTGCGTGTGTCCACATTTGTGTTCCTCATTGCCTGCCAGTGCCGCGCACCCCTGTGCACAACACACATCTCATAGTCTCAGAGGTGATTTGGGTCAGAAGGACTCTGGGGTCCTGGCGGGTCTCCCTCCCCTTCCCGCCCAGACTGAATCCCTTTAGAGCATCCCTGTGAAGGCCCATTACCCTCGGCTCCAATCCACCCATCCGCTGGCTCCTTCGAGCCTCGGAGTCTGTTCCCTTGTGCAGCTCTGGCCCCTCGCTGCCCTGGCGTGGGTACAACGGAACTGTGTCCCCTTATACTGTCCCTTCGTTGGTCCCAGTTCTGGTCCTGGCCCCTTCCAGGAGAGAACTCAGCCACTCCAGAGGGTTTCTGTTCCAGCTTCTGTTCGTGCTTAACAATCTCTGGTTCTAGCTCCTTGGTTCCTTGTGGGGCCTGGAGCTGAGTCCCCTTGCTCACGGGCATTCTCTTCCAGAGAGGTTTCCCGATGGCCGTACCCCTCGCACAGTCTGGGGGCCTGCAGTCCTTGAGGTGACCTCCCATCACCAGTACCTTCCTTGTCACATCAGGTCTGCTTTGGCCAGCCACCAGTTTACGGACTTTGGCTCAGGAACGACTCAAGAATCCTGGCCGAGGGAGGTGACGGGAAGAAGCCCCGTGGGTGGCTCTGATCAGAACTGCTCATCCTTACACAACCTGAATGGAATACGTAGTGGGAACGAGAGAAGCACCTCTCTGGGTGGCTCTTACAGAGGTCGCTGGAGCTCTGGGACCCGGTAGGGCCAATAGCGTGAAAGGCCACAGGGATACTGCTGCTCCTCTCCTCCCAAAAGTATGTGGGTGCTGTGGGAGCTGTGGGCTCCATCATCACCACTGTTAAGTCAGAAATGGTGAAGGGTCTGCAGTGCCTCCCTGCTTGCAAGCCAGCAGGTCAATCTGTGTGTATGTGCCGCGTGTACATACCAGTAGGAGCTACGGTGCCTTGGGTCAGAGACAAAGATGCTTTATTACTCATAGCAAAAGCAGCAGTAGAGCAATATCATGTTCCCGGAGCCTTCGTCTGCACTGAGCAGTGTGGTGAGCTAGGGTAGGAATGCAGGAAGGAGAAATGAGGAAACTGATCCTACGTAGGGCTGCTGGGGGACCTGCCCACCCTCTCCTCTGGAGAGGAAGAAAGGGACTTTAGTTTCACCTGGAATGGAAGCAGATTCCCAGAGAGGGCAAGGTGAGTCTTTGCTGCCCTGGGATGTCTCTGGCAGGAGTCATTGTTAAGCTTTATATCCTGGAATGTCTCTGCAGATAAATAATTCCTTAATTGGCCCTCCAGACTTTGCAGCAACTTGAGATATTCATAGAGAACTGTCTAGCAACAATTATTTGGCCTAAGCTTCCCTAGAACCAAATCCATTTTCTTTTTAATATTCACTGTTTAAAGAAGAAGGATTTTCCAAATGAATGAAAGTTGTACCCAATCCTCAAGAGATGTTGTGTTTGTCATTCCTCCCTTCTCTGTTTTCTTTGCAACAATCGTCTGCCTTTTTATTGAGGCTCATACACTCTTTGAGTCATCGGTCACCTAGACCTCAGCTAATGCCCTCTACCTCTTCCTCTTTCCCAGTATTTTCATAGCATTCATCTTGGAGGCATTTTTTGTGGCATATTCCTTAGAGAAAAGTGAAGTAGAAACTGCTATCGAGAAGAAGATTCAAGAGCTCGGAGTGGGAATCCAAGAGTGAGTAGTGTGTTCCCCTTCATGTAGCTCACAGACCTTTAGAAGTGGACTGACCACGTTTAATCTCGAAGTGTCCCATGGCACCCAGCCTGGGTCCTGTGGGCCAGTTCTGGACCTTCACTGACCAGAGCCCTGGATGTGGCTGGACAGTAAACCTGGGGCTTCTGCTGGGAGGACACGTGAGGGACTCAGCTGAGGGACCTGACCTTGTTCATGTCTCTTCCTTCTTGAAGAGAAGAAATGCAGGATGGGAAGCTCATTGATAATGTGGATGCCAAGGACAGTGGCTGCAGTGGGGAAGATGGAGACAACAAAAGGAAGGACTTGAAAGGCTTGTACTTCAGAATTGCATCGAAAAGTAAGTTTTAGGGGCGCCTACGTGGCTCGTTGGTTAAGCATCTGACTTTTGATTTCGGTTCAGGTCGTGACCTCATAGTTCGTGAGTTCGAGATCCACATTGGGCTCCATGCTCTTATTGCAGATCCTCTCTCTGTGCCCCTCCCCTATTTATGCTCTCTTTCTCTCTCTCTCGAAATAAACTTTTTTAAAAAAGTAAGTTTTAACCCAATGCAAAACTTCCTCCAGTCCATGCTCCTCACTGCAGCCAGTGAGATGTTTCCCGCATGCAAATCTGAACTTCGGTAGCTTAAGGATAAAGATAAGGTCAAGGGGCCCCTGGATGGCTCAGTCGGTTGGGCGTCCAACTTTGGCTCAGGTCATGATCTCGTGGTTCATGAGTTTGAGCCCCACATTCAGCTCTGTGCTGACAGCTCAGAGCCTGGAGCCTGCTTCAGATGCGTGTCTCCCTCTCTCTGCCCCTCCCCTGCTTGCACTTTCTCTCAAGAATAAATAAATATTAAAAAATCAAAAAACAAAACGAAACAGACAAGGTCTCCTGTCATGGCCTATGCAGCCCGTGTGCTTGGTCTTTCTCCCTCAGCCTTTCTTCCTTCCCTCTGTGACTCGCCACGCTGGCTGCATGCCATTGATCACTGAGTGACTGTTGGGTCACCCTCTGTCTTCCTTGTAGACCCCAAGCATCCTGTGTGCATGGCCAGGCCTTTTTGCTCTCCGTTGTATCCCTAGGGCCTCACAATGTGCCTGGGTCATGGGGGCCTTAACAACCATTTCTTTAGCCACTTTACTCTCAGTGAATTAGCGGTTCGCTGGGTGACCCAGTGCAACCTGAACGTCAGTTTGCTCTTTGGCTGAGGTGCCTTCAGTAACCTCCGAGTGACGAGCGCAGCACGGCTCGTGGGAGCAGTGGTGGGAGCAGGGCGCCCTTCCCAGGCGCCACCCTCCTCCATCCTTCAGGGAGCACCTTCTCCTCGGTCTCTAGAGCATTGGACAGCTCAGGAGCCCGTGGGGTCTGCACCAGCAGAGATGAGTGATTCTTTCCTGACTTTTTCATCCTTTAGAGTGTTGGGCTAGCCGTGCTAGCCTCGTCTTCGACTCAGGGGCCGTCCTTCTGGAAAGCCCAGCTCTGCCCTAGGGTTAGATTTTTCCCCTCCGGCCCCGACACATGCTAGTTCCATGTGCCTTTCTCCTTTGTCCTAGAGTACAGGACTGTGGACGCCTTGCTGCAGCAGATGTTTGAGTCTGAAATCGCTCCAGAGGAGGAAGGCCCTTCCTTGGATGAGATTCTGAACTTCTCACCCAGTGACATCTATCCCAAGAATCCCAACTTCGAAAACAGTGCGTGATCCTGGGCCTGTAAGGTCCGCACGTGGAAACCAATCCTGTCTCGCTTATTCTGTTTGAGGTTATTTTCCTGGCCCGGGTCGCTCCATGCTCTGACCCGCCTGCGCCTCGGCCCCTCGTGCCCCGAACCGTCAGCTGAAAGGTGTGGAAAGGCTGTTTCCGAGTGCCCCACCTGCCACTGTTCTGAGGTCTGATCAGAGCAGTAAGGAGGGGGAAATCTCTGAAGAGATTTTGAGGGGCACTTTTCATACACATGGACATATGTGTGTGAAGTCTCTTCAGGAGGCGTATAAAAGCTTTTCATTTATTTTTATACAACATATTGCTGTTCCATTAAATCCCATGCTACAGTGTTACATGAATGAACTTCGAATATTTAAATACAATAAAGGAATATATCTAATATAGCAGCTTTTAGATGCGGTGTTTATTCAAAATGAGGGAAAACATGAACGTGAAAATAAAATTCTCTCTAAGCTGCTTCTTTTTCCAGGGAAGGCTCTCAAAGCTTCTTAATATTTATTTATTTTTGAGAGACAGAGAGACAGAGCATGAGCAGGGGAGGGGCAGAGAGAGGGAGACACAGAATCTGAAGCAGGCTCCAGGCTGCGAGCTGTCAGCACAGAGCCTGATGCGGGGCTTGAACACATAAACTGCGATATCATGACCTGAGCCGAAGTCGGACGCTTCAACGACGGAGCCACCCAGGCACCCCTCTCAAAGCTTCTTTAATGAAATCACAATGAGCTAGATTTTGAGTAAGTCAGTCTCTGAGGTCACTTTCTCCAGCTGGAAGTCCCCCAGTGTGGTGACACACTCCTTCTGGGAAATGAAAAGGGATTTATTTTATTAACGGAATTTCTAACTGTGGTAGAATACTTGTAATATAAAGTGACCATCATAACCATTCTAAGCGTATATAGTTCAGTAGTTTTAAGTACATCGACACTGTTGTGCAGCAGATCTCCAGAACTTGTCTTCCCAAATGCGACTGCAACCGGGCAACCCTAACCCCCTCTTCCCGCTCCCCTCCCTGCCCCCCAGATGCTGGCAGCCACTATTCTACCTTCCGTCTCTAGGCGGCGCAACTGCGTTTTGAGCGAGCGTAACCCTTTGTGAGTTGTCAGGGTGTGACTCATTCTCCTGTACCTTGTCACAGGCCCCACTATAAAGGGGTCCGTGACCTGAGATCCCTGAATGCAGTGAGGCTTGAGTCCTTGTCATATCAGGGTGACATCTGAAGCTAGCTTGGGAGGGACTTCTTGTCCTCGGTTCTGAGGGTGACCTCCCGGTGTAGGAGCAGAGCCAAGGTCTCCAGCACCCACTCTGGGGCCAGATTGCCTGGCGTCGTAGCCCGGCTCCCCACTGACAGTGACACCTCATTTCTCTTTGCCCCATTTGCTCACGTGCAGTTGAGGGAATGGTACCTCCGTCCCAAGACCGTAGGACTGAAGGATGAGGACTGGTGGACCGCTGACCCGGCCGCTGCAGGGTTTGCTGTTCCCGGTTTAAAGCCACGCATAGGGACCAGCATTGGTGCTTTAGAGTTTTCTTACCATGACGCACCCCAGGAGGTGGGGCATTGCCGACCCTCTTATTTCTTTGTATATCTAACATTTATTGTTATGTAAAGTGTTATACTAACTGTAGTGAGTGGCAACTTAATTTTTCTAGCTTGAAAACATCCTGGGCATTTTTCAGTTACAAACTATGCAGTCATTGTAGGGAAAAAAACCAAAACCCAATGCAGAAATACAGTAAAAAGTCAAAAGTTGCTCCTTCCTCTTCCTTTTCCTGACACCCACCTCCCCTTCATTCTCGCACTGACAATCTGACGCCCCCCTTCCCAGGGGTGATGCTGAGTTTGTTGTGTACCCTTCTGGAAACAAATCTACCCATTTACAGCCATGTATATCATGCATATGAATACGTGACATACAGCTGATCCTTGAGCAACATGAGGGGGTAGGGTTGCAAGTCCGCATACTTTTGACTCACCCCCCAACCAGACTTTGCTGATAGCATACTGTTGACCAGAAAAGCCTTACCAATAACATGAACAGTTGATTAACACACAATTTGCATGTTATGTGTATTATATACTATATTCTTGCAATAAAGTAAGCTGGAGGAAAGAAAATGTTAGGGAAGTCATAAGGAAGGGGCACCTGGCTGGCTCAGTGGGTGGAGCATGGGACTTGATCTTGGAGTCGTGAGTTCAAGGCCCACACTGGGTGTAGAGATTAAGTAAATAAATCTTAAAAAAAAAAGCCATAAGGAAAATACATTTACAGTACTGTACTGTAATTATAAAAAATCTACTTATGAGTGTATTTGCACAGTTCAAATTCATGTTGCTCAAGGGTCAAATGTAATTGCACTTTTTATTCTAAGTGGGATGTCATGATGTCTTTCATACATATTGTTCAAGAATCGTTTTTCTTACAGTATTTTATCTTGAGATATATACATGTTTGTGTGTACACACACACATACAGAACGCTACCAAGTGTTCCGTACCATCAGTGTTTCGTGACTTTTTGAAGACTTTCCTTATTCATGGACCTATATGTCGTTCCACGTGTTCAACATTAAACAGTAACAGAGTAAACCATGTCATGTTATTTTCTTCATGTGTGATCCCTTAGGTAGGAGAGACTGGATCCAATTACTATGGACTTGCAGCAGCCCCCATGGCCACCAGGGGGCCCCCACTGCCCCCGCCTCTGTGAACAGTCGGGGTGGGGAGGGGGGAGATAGGAAGGAGTTGTGGCTGTGATTGACATCTCTCTCCAGGTCTTTCTTCTGCCTTTCAGTGAACTTGTTAGCCCCATATTTTGGCACATGGTCTCTCAGCTGGACACCTCATTCCTGTCCCCCTGGCAGGGGAATGGGGTGACATGATTGTATCAGACCTGTGGGCCTTAAGCCCAGCTGGGGTCTGCACCTCACAGGTCTTGCCCTAGGGAGCAAGTCTCTATGTCTTCTCCACTACCGAGAATGGCAACAATCAGAACATCCTGGAAGCCTTCTGTGGAGAACGGCAGGGTCAGTGCCAGCACGGTATCACTTACCCCCAGACCGTAACAGGAACTTGAAATCACTTCTGTCTTCTCTAAACTGTGTGTGGGTTTTCTGTTACAGCACCTTGGCCCGCCTATAGCCTAACCAGCCCAGAAATGGGTTTGTCTGAAACATTCTGGAATGGAACCGATGGACAGATGGATTGACTTAAGGGATCAGGGAAATGGAGGACCAAGGACAATGACTCCTGGGATGAGTGGCAGAGAAAGGCATAGTGATAGCTTTTCAGGTGAACTTAGACTGAGCCACGGGCCTGGCTGTTGAGGAGCTCTTACTTCAGATAAGCAGGGGTTATGCGTGTCGTTTCTTCATGCCTTAGGAAAAATAAATTTTAGAATCGTTGCGTTAGACCACAGATATTATCCAGAGGGAAAAGGCACGGGCAACAGTAATCCCAGAATTTCCTAAGTGACCAGGTTTATTCTTAGTTCGAACTTAGAATGTGAAGCATGGGGCCAAGAATGAATAGGACACGCCTTGACTCAAGACAGATAATAAATCTGAATGTACGTTGAGTGTAGCCAGAGTTTGAGCGCTTAGGATGACTGGCACCCCTGCTCAGCTTTTCAGGAGACACAGATGAATAAGACCCAGGCCTATCCTTAGGGAAACTTTGGGCTCGTTAGTGGAGTGAGCTCAGTTTCCTCCCTCCCAGTGCTGACTTCTGATGCATCATCCATTTCAGTTGTCCTTTAGATACACAGCTTGTTTCCTTGTGCAGATAAACACTGTGCGCGCGCGTGTGTGTGTGTGTGTGTGTGCGCACGCGATTCAGACAACTAATATATAATTAAATGAAGATAACTGCTGTTGTTTGTACTAGGTAATGGACAAAACAAAACAAAAACTATTTGGCTGCAGGGCTTAAAGTAACTTACTTTGTTCCAATTGAGCCTTTCTCCCTAGAGACAAGGCTGTTGCTAGGAAATCAGGCTGCGAAGTTTATTTAAGTAAAGGCCTTGGCATAGATTAGACACCAGATGGGCGACAGCAGTGCTGAGACGACACTGTGGTTACGTTGAGGTTGTTGGTGTGAATAGCATGGAGGATATTTGGAGGAGGATATTTTGATAGAAGCTGACAGTCCAGTAACAGCAAATGGGTGGATGGGAACAAAGGACATGTCAATAGGGGCTAGACACCACGGTGCCCAGGTGGCTCAGTTGGTTGAGCATCCAACTTCGGTTTAGGTCATGATTTTGTGGTTTGTGAGTTCAAGCTCCGCGTCGGGCTCTGTGCTGACAGCTCAGAGCCGGGAGCCTGCTTCTGATTCTATGTCTCCCTCTCTCTCTGCCCCTCCCTGCTCACACTCTAGTCAGTCTCTCGCTCAAAAATAAGTGAACATTAAAAAATTTTTTTTTACATAGGGGCTGGCCACTAAGTGTCCTCCCTGCCCAAGACTGAAGGCATCCACAGCTGCCTTTCCCAGATGGACACGCTTTGCTCTTAGTTCATAGCACCCTTATCTTCTCTTGTCTTGGTTTCCTTTGAAAACATTTTTGAAAGAAAAAAATCCACAATCTTGGCTTTATCACTGCTCGGTTGTTTTGACACTTTAAGAATAAATTTAATGTTAGTTTGTCTGATGAGGTCTGTCCCTGGGTCATTTTCAACTTTCTTCCAAATTGAGTGTGTGTATAATCAGTCATGTAGATGACATTTTTTATTTTCAAAATAAAACATATTTTGGAATCCCATTCTATTAACTTATCCTGTAGACACATTTGCAAATGCGCTTACTTTTTTGTAGCAATAAAACCGTGAAACCAATTGTCTCTAAACAGGATTGGTTAAATAAATAAATTCACATAGGGGAATGGCAGAGAGCTGGACCAATACAGATGGAAAGATGGGCAAGAAAACTGTAAAAGTGTTCCTAATACACATGTGCGAGAAGAAATGGACAGGTACTTGTTCAACGTGACTAAAAATGCCTACTGCAGGCCAGCCTCGTGAGCTCACTGGATAAGCAGGAGAAGAGCTCTGCTAAAGCAGGAAGCGGGGCCGCCCAGCGCCACCACTGCTTAGCTCTTTTCTTGTGGTCCTAGGCCAGAAATCGCCAGTGAAAAATTGGGAAAGGCATAAACATGATTTTCATATGGGGCGCCTGGGTGGTCATGATCTCATGGCTCGTGGGTTTGAGCCCCGCGTTGGGCTGTGTGCTGACCTGGGGTCTGCTTCAGATCTGGTTCTCCCTCTCTCTGCCTGCTCTGCCCCTCTCTCTGCTTGCTCTGCCCCTCTCTTCCACCGTGTGCACTGTCTCTCTCTCTCTCAAATATAAATAGACATTAAAAAAATTGAAAAACTTCATGATTTTCATAGTGATGACTAGTTAATGGGAAACTTCAAAAGAATCATCTGAAAAGCTTTTAAAAGAGACCAGTATGGTTCATATATTTAAATTATCACCTAGAAAAAATAGGAAACTAGATCGGATTTAAGCAGCCAAAAGTTTAGTCTTAAGTATTTATTTTAAATATTTTAAAATGTTTTTTACTTGTATCATGAGAGAGAGCGTGGGCAGGGGAGGGGCAGAGAGAAGAGAGACAGAACTCCAAGCAGGCTCCATGCTGTCAGCACAGAGCCCGACGTGGGGCTCGACTCACTAAACGTGAGATCGTGAGCTGAGCCCACACCAAGAGTGGGACGCCTAACCACCTGAGCCACCCAGGCGCCCCTAGTCTTAAGTATTTAAATTAGTACTAGTATCAAACAATGAGAGGGCTTTTTCCTTATTTCTCAGTTGAGAATGGCATTTTGACACACAAAAGCCAAAAAGGCCCTTTGAAATTTTATAAATCAGAGTATAAAACCAAAATTTTTTAAATTTGCGGAAACAGAACTCATGAGTTTGAAGACAGATGACAAACTGGGACAAATATTTGTATCTCATATACAAAGGGCTCCTTCAAGTTCACCTGGAAAAGAGCAATCAAAATGAAAAGGGGACAAAGAAGAGAGAGTTCACAGAAAACGAACGCACATAGCTCGAATATATTTGGCCTACCTTCAGAAGAGAATACAAATGGACAGAGTGAGGAGATAACCATTTTTCATGGCAGAGCAGCAAATGTCGAGAGCCTGATCCCTGCATTTAGTGCAGGCGAAGGGGAACGGATGGTGAGATGTGCTGGCTCGGCCCGAATGGGGGTTATTTGCAGATCCTGACACAAAAGTTTAAATGCACTCACCTTTGGGGCACTTGGGTGGCTCAGTCAGTTAAGCGTCCGACTTCGGCTCACGTCATGACCTCACGGTTTGAGCCCCGTGTCGGGCTCTGTGCTGACAGCTAGCTCAGAGCCTGGAGCCTGCTTCAGATTCTGTATCTCCCTCTCTCTCTGACCCTTCCTTGCTCACGCCGTCTCTCTTCCTCTCTCTCTCAGAAGTAAATAAAACATAAAAAAAAAAAAATAAATGTACTCACCGTTGACGCAGCAATTTCGTTCCTAGGAATTTATAGATACAACATATAATGAAATATTACACAGTCCTTAACAAAAACAAGACCATCCTCTATGTAGTAAATACACTCCATACATTAGATTAAAAACATAAAAACACCTAATTATGCTAGTTGTATGAAAAATATACAGAAATATGCTTAGAATCATTTTTGGAAATATTTAAAAGGGAGTCATGGCTGCCTCTGGAATGGGATCCCAGGTAGGTGGGAGTAAGGGAGGTGGAGGAAGCAGTTCACTCCGTGCTCCTGAACTGGGTGTTGCCTCTAATTTCTTTACCTCATAATGCTAAGGAAAGAAGGAGGGAGGCATGGAGGAAGGCTGTTCAGTTGTTTATAGGACCTTTCCAGCTCTAAATGTCAATAAATGCTAAGTTGGCTGTTTTATACAGCTTATAAGACTATTTTCAAGATGGGAGATACTCCTTTGAATGGTACTTTCAAAAACACATGCTTAAGATTGATACCTATGTTTTTCCTATGGGCAGCATTGAAGAACAGGTACCATAAAGAACAGGCAAACTTTATTCACAAACACTTGAAGTCCTTTGAATAGCATTTGGAGAATTTTTGTTTATTTTAGACAAATATAAACCCTCAACTTAGAAAAAAGCTGTCTTGGGGCGCCTGGGTGGCTCAGTCGACTAAGTGTCCGACTCAGGTCATGATCTCATGGTTCATGAGTTTGAGCCCCACATCGGGCTCTGTGATGACAGCTCAGGGCCTGGAGCCCGCTTTGGGTTCTGTGTCTCCCTCTATCTCTGTTCCTCCTCTGCTTGCACTCTGTCTCTGTCTCAAAAATAAACATTAAAATAATAATTAAAAAAAATCTGTCTTGCCCCTTTTTTGGATTAAAGCGAACAGACTGGTGTTAAAGTGACTTTAGAGAATGTTCACATCCAATGATTTACATGAAGGCCTGAATCCCAAGAGCCGTCCGCCCCATCAGCCTGCTATACTTGGTTGAAATATCAGTAACAACGAAGTCACATGGATGTATGTTGTGGACTTTATTTTTAAGAAACACTTACATAAACAATAAATGTGGAAAACATCAAGGGTCAAAGCGAGCAGGCCAGCATTTACAAAGTGAGTTTTAGGGGATCTCCATATATTATTTTCGAGAACGCTTATATTCTAGGAGCAGTACAATCAGCCTATTACGTAGGGTCTTAATCTTGTTTGTATAGTGTTGCTGAAATATTTTCTTCAGCTTTTGCCTTAACAAATCCAAAGATGGAAGATGATGACAATCTGGTATATTCAACATGATGTGAAAAAACTCACTCCACATGTCCAGATGAGGAAGCCTGGAGAGACAGACAGTGCATGAATACAAGATAAAATGCTGCGCCCAGCACGTGGGGCAGCCTCACTCCCGCCCCTGGCTTCTAATGTGCTTGGAGAGCTGAACAGAACTTCATCTAAATACATCATAATGCATCAAGCAATGGAATCTATTATAAATAAGAGAAATCAGAGATCTAATTAAATGTCTGTACACACCTTACTCCAAAAAAAATGACTTTAGTTTAGAAATAATACCTCTTCAGTGGGAGAACTTTGTCTTTTATTTATTTATCTATTTAAGAAAATTGCTCTGGTTTTGGCTAGCATTATAAACCCTATGGCCAGAATCTGTTAATGTGGCTGCACGGTTCTGATGGGCCTCAATGTGTTCGTGCTGGGACCAGGAGACAGGCTGGACTGCCCAGAATAGAGTTCACACTCAGAGTTCCAACTATTGGAGTCATTAAAAAGAACTGCAAAAACCCCACAGCATGGAGATGAGGCCCCGGGGAGAAAGCAGAATACAACTAGATTTGAGTTTCAGACAGAATATTTAGCCCACTACTATCAGGCCCGCTGAAGGTTAAGACTTTTCTTTACACTGGTGGTCAGAGATGGAGGCCTTTTGGATAACCCTCTAGTCCTTTGATTATGAGCAAGAGAAGGAATACAGTAGTTACTGAATTTGATGACTTATTATGCAGAATAAATCATAGCTGTTATAGGTTCTCCTTCAGGGCCTGAATCTGATCTTATTTATAAACGGACACTACATTTTGTAATATATTTTTGGTCGAGGAGTGTGAGTGTGGGTGGGAGGGCTGGGGGAGGTCCTAGCCTAAATTTCTTCAAGATATAAACATGTAAAATGTCATTAGACGTTTTGCACACTAAAGGTGACTGTACTTTCTGCATGTTTTTAGACTTCAAAAAAAGTTAAGAAAAGTTTAGCTGATATAGTGACCATGCACGTACCAAACTTTCGATTGTTAAACAGCTCATTTCCATGACACTGTGTTAAGAGAGCCACCTGTGTTGATAGGAAGAGCTCCAGTCAAGTCATTAATTTTCACCATGACTTTATAGATGGGAAAACAGTCTTACAAAAACCGAAATCACACAAGGATGGGACCTAAAAGCCTATCCTGTGACAGACAGCTGTCTCATCATATGACTTCATAATTTGCAGAGCACTTTCACATACGTGATTTCCTTTGCTTCTTAAAAGAAACATCTTAGGAGGGGCACCTGGGTGGCTCAGTCGGTTAAGTGTCTGACTTCGGCTCAGGTCATGATCTCCCAGTTCATGTATTTGAGGTCAGAGACTGGAGCCTGCTTTTGATTCTGTGTCTCCCTCTCTCTCTCTGTCCCTCCCCTGCTCACACTCTCTCTCTCTCAAAAATAAACACTAAAAAAAATAAAAAATAAAAAAATAAAAGAAACACCTTGGGAAAGTACGCTCAGCATTATTCCCATTGACAAAGGCAAGAAGACCAGCAAAAGTGTGAGGCTCAGTGACACGGGGTGGTCTCTCTAACCGGTAAAGAGGCCGACCGTGTGGCTAGTAGCTTTCGCTGGTTCTGGGACGGCATCGGCTGCCCCACTGTCTGGGGTCTGGGGACTGCAGAGGGCTTCGGACCTCGCTCACTGTGCTCAGTGTCCAGGACTGTGCTGCCTCTCCGCACCGCCCAAGGCAGGGCTCTTCCAGGCAGCGGCAGAGATCTGTCTTCCCCCCCGAGTGAACCCCACACTCCACCGCTCGTGATCCTGCACTGCGGCACCCATGCAAACGCTCACCTCCTGAAAAGACCTTCGGGCTTCCAAACTCCTCCTTCGTTTTTCACTTTCATGTAAGTGCCGAAAAGCATGCAGTACACTGTTGCAGCGACTCCGAAGTAATCAATCTACGAAGGAAACGTCAGGGTGTGTGACGACATGGTAATGCACACAGGAATACCTGAAGAAGGCTCACTAATTTGTGCAGCAATAACCACAGGATTTTACTTGCAAATAATTTTGGAAGCTGATTGTTCAAGCCCACACCGATATGCCCTGCTCAGTAATTCCTGTCTGGGCCTCGCTGGAGGCTTCCCGGCCAAGGCCTCTTGAGGCAGCCCTGGAGAAAGCCATTCTCCCACACGTACGTGTGTTCTGTCCAGGGGCCAATGCAGCACTCGGGCCTGTCTTCTGCATGGGCAGCTTGGGAGTGCTCGCCCCGCCCTCCCCTGCAGCCTGGTGGCTGGTCTCTGCCTGTCCTCCAAGCCCCTCACATACGACTGCGACTGAAAACAACACTTGAGCATGGTCGTCACTCCCAGCGCAGGAGAGGACGAGGCCAGCCCGAACTCACTAGGTCCCCAAGTTCATTTGTAAAATATAGGAAGTATGACGAAGGAAACCATTCGTAACTGTCTCACATTAGTTCCGTACCTGGTAGTTCCACGGCTTGTTACTGAGCATCTCAACACACTGAAAACCAGACGTTTCGCACCTCCCTGTAAACACAGTTCCTTTCGGAAAAAGTTTCATATCTATACTCTGACCCAGATCGATCAATGCCAAGCCAGCAGATGCATCATCAGCATCACCATCCTGTTCCAAAAACCTGTATTAAACACAAACAAGGGCCAGGTGGCATGAGCACAAACAGCAGAAGGCTGCTGGGGAAGCAGTAAGACCTGCATTAAAAGTGCCGCACTTGCCTGTTTCCAAGTATGAAATTGTCCGGCTTAATGTCTCCATGAATAATTTCACAGCCGTGCACTTGTTCAACCATGTCGAGCATCCTGATCGCAAAAGAGAGGACTAGAGCTTGAGGCATCACCTTTTCAGGGGTACTTTTATAGAGGTTGATTGCATTCTAGAAGCAACAGAGAGTAGAATCCTGAATTGGTTGCACAGGATTAATGCAATTTCAAGAGCTCTGCACCCACCGACCACTCCAACTACAAAAGGTACGAGCAGGGCACCGGCCAAAGATGTACTTCCGATTCAGGTTCACATCATACCGATGAACACACTCACCAGCAATGTCCCATAGCTGTAGAGATCGCCCACCAATATGCTGCCATTCTGGAATAAGTGGGCAGAGTAGAATTTGATGAACATGTGCCGCACGCTTGGCTTTAGTCGCTCCATCAGCTGGGTCCCAATGTAGAATTCCCAGGGGTTGGGAGGCTTCTGGACCTGCAAGTCAGGTATGTGACATTCACATCTGGTATCACATTCTGGAAAGCGACAGCCAGAAAGCAACATGTACCCCAACAAACGACGTGGGGTAGAAGGTGATGACAAGCTATGGACTGTCGCTGAAGTGCGGGGTCTACTGTGAGGTCATCTGTGGCAAGTTCATCCCGAATCCTTGCCAGACAGTTTGTGTTTCTTAATTGTGGACTACAGACCCAAGTGAAGTAACTGTTGTCTCGAAAGAGAAAAAGGGGGCTGACAAACTCAGGTTCTAAAAATGCACTTGTACACCACATAAAAAACTGCTCATCTAGATTATTTACCTTTAAGACAAATTTCTGTTTATTTTTGGTATCGTTCACATCTCCATGGGTGACTTCATAGACTTGGGCAAAGGCCCCTTCTCCAAGAAGGTGATCGATGTACACCAGCAAAGAACCTTAGAAGACAGATGTGTCAAAGGGAAGAAGAGAAGGTTCAAAGCATTATTTTTGGTCAATTGTGTATTTGTAGAATTTTCTTGGTGCTTGTTTGCCTTCATACGTAAAAATGGATATAGCTCCCTCAGGAAAGGTTCTCCTTGTGTTAAAAGTTAAACACCTGCCACAAGACAGCCTCCCTTTTTACATGGCATGTGGGGGGACCAAAGGCAGCACTACTGGGTGCTGCACCTGCCACTTTATGCCAGGAATGGGCAGACATCCTCCCTTCACCCATATTCTCAGATTTAAAGGGGTGATGCCTGCGCTGCGTACTTGGCAGGACTGTTGATCCTGTAACTGAATAAAGGTCTACCATAGGCCTTTGAGAAACCCAAGTGTTTTACACTTGGACCCAAAGGGCAAAGTATGATTGTCCTAATATTTCTAATAATTAACATTTTTTATTAAAGTAAAAATTTTATCTTAGGTAGTTTTCAATGTACAGAAAAGTTGCAAAGATAGTTGTTTCTGTTTGCTCTGTACTCGGTTTCCTCTGCTGTTAACTTTCAGTAGGCATGATACGTTCATCACAAATACAGAACCCACACTGATATGTTACTAAACCCACGAATTAGCTGCATTTCACTAGTTTTTCCTTGATGTTCCAGGACTCCTCAGCCTCTGACAGGCTGTGACAGCTTCAAACTTTTTGTTTTAGATGACCAGCACACTTCCAAGGAGTACTGGTCACATAAACTGTAGAATGTCCTTCAAATTGGATTGGTCCTGCTATTTTTAATAACACTGGGGTTACTGGTTTGGGGAGGAAAACTACCAAGGTAAAGTTGCAATAGATTTTCAAAGTAATTGAAAAAAATCCACGTGTTACAAATCAAATATAAAAAATAGACTTCCAGTTTCTAATGTTGCTCTTGAAGGAGCATGGAAGTCATTACTCCACCCTCACAATAGAAAACAAAAAAGCTACACAAACTGAAAATTGACAACTCTTCTTAAATCCATTAAAGAACTGAGGCCACAGGGCGCTGCCCAAAACTGGGGAGACAAACTGGTGGATACAGAGAACGACAGTTCACGGGAGCAGAAAGCACCACTGGAGCCAGCAGCTGGGGGTTACAGCACAACTGGTGTTTCAGCCCTTGTTTAAGCACAAGTCTCGGGGCGCCTGGGTGGCTCAGTCGGACACTTTGGCTCAAATCATGATCTCATAGTGAGTTCAAGCCCTGCATTGGGCTCTTGTGCTGACAGCATAGAACCTGGAGCCTGCTTTGAGTTCTGTGTCTCCCTCTCTCTCTGCCCCTCCCCTGCTCATGCTCTGTCTCTCTCTCTCTCTCAAAAAATTAAACTAAAAAATTTAGAAAAGCATTAAAAAAAAAAAAGAATAAGTCTCAGGGGAAACCCTAAGCCAGCAGGAAAGACAGAAGTAAGGACACAAATGGGAACTTTAGTTTCTATGGTGGCAACAAACAGTAAAGGCAGCCTAATCCCAAGACAGAGAAGCAGAAATCTTACAGTAAAGGCCTATTTTGTCTCAGTTACTTTTACCCAGTACATCAGGCCTGGCTGCTAACAACAATTACAAGCACACTAAAAGACAAAAACACGGCTTGAAGACACAGAGTAAGTATCAGAGCCAGACAAGCATACAGCAAAGATTTTGGAATTCTAAGACCAGGAATTAAAAAAAAATTATGATTAATACACTAAACTATAATGAAAAAAAAGAGATAATATGCAAGAACATATGGGAAATGTAAGCAAATAGAAACTCTGAGAAAGAATCAAAAGGAAGTACTAGGAAAAAAACCCATTATAACAGAAATAAAGACTTTTTGATGGGGTCATCAATACAGTGTTCATGGCTGGGAAAAGAGTCAGTCAGTTTGCAGGTATGTCAATAGAAACTTCCAAACCTGATTTGCAAAGAGAAAAAAAAAAACTTAAAAGATAGAAAAGAATTTTCAAGAATTGTGGGACAATTACAATAGGTATAACATATGTGTAATGGGAATATTAGAAGGCAGAAGAAAAAGAGGAAGGAAGAGAGAAAATATTTAGAGTCGAAATGGCTGAGAAATTCCCCAAATTAATGACAGACACTAAGTCCGGGATCTAGGAATCTCAGAGAACACAAGGCAGGAAAAATACCAAAAATTCTGCACCTACACAAGTTGTATTCAAACTGCAGAAAATCAGACAAGGAGGAGGTCTCGAAAGAAGCCAGAGGGATAAAACCACCTACTTACAGAACAGCAAGGATAAGAATTACATGGAATTTTCTTCGGAGACCACACAAGCAAGAAGAGAGTGGAGAAAGTGTTGAAAGAAAAACCACCAAATCAAAAATTCTGTATCCAGTGAAATTATCCTTTCAAAAGTGAAGAAATAAAGACTTGTTTACACAATGATTAAGGGACTCTGTCACCAGTAAACCTGCCTTGCAAGAAATGTTAAAAGAAGTTTTTCAGAGAAAAGGGAGAGGAAATAGGTCAGAAACTCAGATCAGAAGAGTGTAGGAAAAGGAATAAATGAAGATAAAAGAAAATCTTTTATTTCTCTTATTCTTAGTTGATCTAGCAGATAACTGATCAAAATAATTGCTACAATGTATACAGTAAGTACAGCTTAGGATAAGTGAAATGAGTGACAGTACTTATAAGGTACAGGAGGGAAGATTTGGCAATATTCTGTTATAAGGTACCTGGCACTATACCTGTGAACTGGTAATAATGTTCATTGAAGGTGGGCTTGGATTAGTTTTAAATGTATATTGCAAACTCTAGGGCAACCACTAAAAATGAAATATAACTGATATACTGAGAAAACAAAATCACAGAAATATCCAAATAAAACCAGAGAAGGCAGAAAGAAGACAAAAAGAGGAAACAAAGAACAAGGGCAGTGAATAGATATTAGCAATAAACATAGTAGACATTAATCCCACTATATCAACAATCTTTTTAATGATCAATAGACTAAATATATCAGTGAAAACAGAAACTATCACTGAAGATAAAAATATAAGACCCAGCTAGATGTTGTGAGAAAAACATGTCAAATACAGATAGATTAAAAGTGAAGGGATAGAGAAAGATATGCCATGCTAACATTAATAAACAGAAGGCTGGGGTAGCTATTCTAATTTCAGACAGAGCAGACTTCAGAGCAAGGAAAATGATCAGGCATTAAAAGGGGCATTAGATAATGATAAAGGACCAATTTTCCAAGAAGACATAATTCCTTAATGTGTATGTATCTGACAACAGAGCCTCAAAATAGTGAGGCAAAAATTGACAAAACTGTAGGGAGAACAGATGAATTCACTATTCTAGTTGGAGATTTCTAGATGCCTCTATCCATAATCAACAGATAAAATGGGCAGAAAATCAGTAAGGGCATGATTTCCTTGAACAGCAGCACCAATCAACTGGGTCCAATTCACATTTATAGAATACTTCATCTACCAACAGCAGACTATACATTCTTCACAAGCTCATACAGAATGCTTTCCCAGACAGACCATTCTGGGCTGTAAAACATACCTTTACCAAATTAAAACAACAAAAACAACAACGAAATCATACAATGTGCTGCAACCACAGTAGAAATGAACTAGTAATCAATAAGAAAAGATAGCTGGAAAGTCCCAAAACAGTTGAGAGATTAAACAACACATAAATCAAAGAAAAATCTCAAGTGAAATTTTAAAATATTTTGAACTATAAGAAAATGAAAACACCATTTATTAAAATTGTGGGATATAGCAAAAGCAATGCTTAGAGGAAAATTTATAGGATTAAATGTGTATGTTTAAAAAGAAAGATTTAAAATCAATAAGTTTAGTTTCCACTCTAGAAAACTAGAAAAGAACAAATTAAATCCAAAGTAAGTAGAAGAAAAAAATAACTAAAGCAGGTATCAATGAAATTGAAAACAGAACATCAATAGAGGATATCGATAAAACAAAAAGCTGATTCTTTGAAAAGATCAATAAAACCCATAACCCCTACCAGATTATCTAAAGAAAAAAAAAAAGGGAAAGGACACAAAATGCTAATATCAGAAATGAAAGAGGGACATCACTATAGATCCCATGAATTAAAAAGATAATAAAGAAATACTATGAACAACTCTGTGCCCACAAATTTGATCACCTGGATGAAATTTCTTTACACAGGAAGAAACAGACAAGAAATTGAATCAATAATTAATAGCTTTTCCGAAACAGACAGCACCAGGACTGGATGGCTCCACTGGTAAATTCTATCAAACATGTAAGGAAGAAATTATAGCAATTCTCTACAGCCTCTTTCAGAGGATAGAAGCAGAAAGAATACTTTCTAATCCCTTCGATGAGGCCAGCATTACTCTAATACCAGAAACAGACAGTTACAGTACAAGAAAACTACAGAACAGTATCTCTTATGAACATAGATATAAAATTCCTCAACAAAGTATTAGCAAATGAAATCCAAAAAAAAGTATACAAAGAATTATTTATCACGACCAAGTGGAATTTAATCCAGGTAGGTATGCAAGTCTGGGTCAATATTAAAAAAATAAATGAATAAATCTGTTATAGCAACAGACTAAAAAGTCACATGATTCTATCATAAAAACAGAAAAAGTGTTTGATAAAATCCAACACCCATTCATGATGAATGGCTCTCTGCAAACTAGGAATAGCAGGAAACTTCCTCAACTTAGTAATAAAAACATCTAGGAAAAAACCCTACTGCTAAAATCATACTTAATGGTAGAAATGGATAAATGTTTTGCCATTAAGATCAGGAACAAGACAAGAATTTCTCCTCTTACTACTTCTATTCAACATTATACTGGAAGTCCTAGCTAATGCAATCAAACAAGAAAAGAAAATAAAAGGTATATAGATTGGGGAGGAATAAAACAGTTCTAGTACACAGATGACAGCATCATCTAGTTGGAAAATCCCAAAGAATCAACAAAAAAATCTCCCGTAACTAACACATGACTATAGCAAGGTTGCAGGATACAAGGTTAACATAGAAGTCAATTCCTTTCCTATGTACTAGAAATTAGTAAGTGGAATTTGCAATTTAAAAAAACACAACACTTTAGCATCTTCCAAAGTGAAATAACTTGGGTATTAACCTAACAAAATATGTACAAAATCTATATAAGGAAAACTATAAAACTTTGATTTAAAAAAACCAAAGAAGATCTAAATAAACAGAGATATTCTATGTACATGGATAGGACTGTCAGGATGTCATCTCTTCCCAACTTGATCTAAAGTACAAGGCAATACCAATGAAAATCCCTGCAAGGTATTTTGTGGCTACTGACATAGAGATTCTAAAGTTTATGTGGAAAGAGAAAGGCCCAGACAGTGAACATGAAGAACAATTTGGAGGACTGACATTACCCAACATCAAGACTTACTATAAAAGCTAGAGTAATCAGAGCAGTATGGTGTAGACAAACAGATCAATGGAATAGAAAAGAGTCCAGAAACACAGCCAAACTAATATACTACACTGATCACTGAGAGAGCAAAGACAATTTAATTATGAAAGGAAAGCCTTTTCAATAAATGGTGACGGAATAAATGGACATCAACATGCAAAAATGAATCTAGACACAGAACTTCTACCTTCATAAACATTTACTCAAAATGAATCATGCACATAAATGTAAAACATAACACTATAACATTCCTAGAAGGTAACACAGGAGAATAGGTAGGTGACCTTGGGTTTATTGATGACCTCTTTCACACAACACCAAAGGGATGGTCCATGAAAGAAATAAATTGATAAACTAGACAAAATTTAAAAACTTCTGCTCTGCACAAGACACAGGTAATAGAATGAAAAGACAATCCAGAGACTGAGAGAATACCTTTGCAAAAACAAGTACTTATCTGACAATGGTTATTCAAAATACAAAACTCTTAAAACTCAGTTAAGAAAATGGGGGGAAAATAAGAAAATGAACCACCTGATTTTTAAAAAATGGGCAAAAGATCTGCACATAGATCACCAAAGAAGATATACAGATGGCAAGTAAACATATGAAAAAATGTGCAACATCATTATGTAATGAAGGAATTGCAAATGAAAAATAATGAAATGCTTTTCAATGCACATCTGCTAGAATGGCCAAATCCCAAACTACTGACACCACCAAATGGTGGTGACGATATGGAGCAGCAGAACTCTCATTCACTGCTGGTGAGAATACAAAATAGTACAAATTCCATTTGAAGGCAGATTGGCAGTTTCTTACAGAAGTAAACATACTCTTACCACATGTTCTAGCAATCACAACTCATTGGTATTTACCCAAATGAACTGAACTCTTATGTCCATACAAAAACTGCCTATTAGTGTTTACAACAGTTTTGTTCATAATTGCCCAAACTTGGAAGCAGCCAAGATGTCCTTCGATAGGTGAATAGATAAATAAACTATGGCCCATTCACATAAACTCAGTGATTGTAAAGAAAGAACTGTCATGGAAAGACCAAGGAACCTTAATTGCATATGGCTAAGTGAAAGAAGCCAATCCAAAAAGCTTGCATACTGTATGATTACAACTATCTGACATTCTGGAAAAGGCAAAAACTATGGAGACAACAGTAAAAAGATCAGTGTTTGCCAGGGTTTCTGGTGGAGGCAAGAGATGATGCATACATGGAACATAGGGGATTTTGGAGGCAGTGAAACTATTCTTTATAATACAATAATGATGGATACATGTGATTAAACATTTGCCAAAGCCCATAGACTGTACAACACAAAGAATGAACCCTAATGTAAACTATGGACTTTGGTTAATAATAGTCTATTAACATTGGCTCATCAACTTTAACAAATGTACCACACTAATACAAGATGTTAACAAGGAAATCTGTATGTGTGTGTGTGTGTGTTTGTGTGTATGTGTAAAGAATATTGTGAGAAGTCTTGCTCCCATTGCTGTCCATATCCACTCCGTTAACCAATTCCGTTAGTTTTGAGTATGTTTCAAGGGTTCTCTGGAAATAATATCCAATATGAATATCTTTCCCCTTTCTAAGAAATGAAAGGCAGCATCTAATACTAGTTTGTCCTTTCACTTAACAGCATGCTTTGGACATCATGTCCTATCAGTACAGAGTGAGCTATATTCTCCCGTAGAATTGTCCCATAATTTATTTAAGCAGTCCACAAGGACACCTGTGTTGTTTCTAATCTGTTGTTTTTATACGCACACGTCATTCTGAATGTATGCAAGCATATCTGTGGAAATTCTTCAAAGGGAATTTCTAAAAGTATATGCATTTTCTACTTTGACAGATATTGCCAAATTGCCCTCTGTAAATTATAGTCCCAATAGCAATCCAAATCCTACAGTTATGGGTTAACAAAATGTTCTCAGCTTTATACTATAGATAAAACTAGTGGTACTAGGGGTGGTACCAGAAGGGGAATCACACATGTTACCATCAGCTTCCCAGACAAAAACAAGAGTTTAAAGTTTTATTACCCACAAAGTCCTTACCCAGTTGAAACTCAGTCTTGGGCTTGATGGCTGGAAGTTTACATTGCCATTCATAAGTATTTGGATAGGATCTCACTGGCTTAGAAAGCCCAGATAAAAGTTTGAGAATTAACTTATCATCCCATGGATTCTCAACAGTCAAGTCTTAGAAGGAATGGGAACAAAAAAAGAAAAGGAATTCAGTACCCAAGAATTTTCCCAAAGAAACTATAGATAAATAAAGACATTCATTAAAAAAGTTTTCAAAAGCTTCATTATTAAGAGAGCATTGATTTAAATAATAACCATTCTCAAATACTGAAACAGCTAGTTCTGCATAGTTCATTATTTGTTATTTTAGATCTACAGATTTAGATCAATATTTAGTTGTGACAAAGGAAGTGAGCCCCAAGGGCATCTGTTCCACTTGCCTGGAACTACTAGACTCTGCCTTTACCATAATTATGTGTTAAAGGCCAACCCGGATCTTAGTTACTTCTAACATGCTCAGATATATATTCTTGACTTGCTTTCCCACTTGTATCTACAAAACACAGTGCCTTTCAATACTTACAAGATCTATGAGCAATTTCCATGGAAGAGATGTACTTTGGATTCATAAAAGAGAAACAATTTCTAAAGGGCAGAATAAAGTTTCTGTCCAATTTATAATGCTATAAAAATTCTTTCAGTGGTAGTTTCAGAGACCAATCCAGCATGACTACCATTTACTTAGTGCTAAGCATAAGTAGGGCCATGTTCTGAGTACTTTAGGCTTAGTAGTTCACTTGGTCCTTCTAAGACTCTGAAGTAGAACCATCACATCCACTTTGCAGAATAGGAAAGAGGGCCACAGAGAACTGAAATGATCTTGAAAAGATCACGTGACAGCCTAAGAGGGGGAGCTAGGACTAGAACCTAATCAGTCTTAGCCACTATACAAGACTATCCAAGACTGTTTCTGTGTAACCAGGGGAAAGGAGTTAAGCACCGAGCCTGTTTACATTTCTGTGAAACAGGGATACCAGTCTTAAATGCCCGGCACAGAATAGACCCTCCAATTCCAAGTCCCTCTTCCAACAGTATTTATTTTGATACCTTCTAAAATTAAAACAGATTCAGTTGCCCTTCAAGTATGCAACTAATGCAGTGCACTGCAACACAGTATGCAAGTTCTGTCTGAGCTTGTGGTCTACTCAGTGACATTCAGGTCCCTGCTCTTTGAGCTTCTTTCATGGAACAGCTTTCACCAGGCTATTGTCCTTATTCAGGGACACAGTTAGGACTGAACGTGTGTTCATACTTGGAGCATCAACATTCCCAAGTGAATCAGTCCGCATCCATTCCACTGGGCACCCAGCACTGGCATCTGATGGATCTTTTTCAACGGCAAGGTCAGCGTCTATGAGTTTACAAGCCTCAAGGCTCTGCTCTACCTCACTGGTCAGCACACCACCTGCAGCAGGCTGTCTCACACGGAGCACGGATGCTGAAGATACATCTGTAGGGAACGCTGGTTCTGGGCTTTTCTCTTGAATGGGACTGAATGTGTTAAAGAGATAGGCAAGAGGAAACAAAACACCACATGATTACAAGACTATTGGATTTGATCACACAGAAAGTCCCACAGAATAGTTTCCTTTCTATTCTAGGAATCACTTTTCAAAACTGCTTCACGAAGAGTTGATTAAAGCATTTTCCTCAGATAAATACTTGTGAATACACAGCTAGTACAATATGAACAGAAATAAAATCAAAAGACATGGAAATAATTTCAATAAGCAGGTGAGGGAATACACTGCATATTCTTCAGTGGGAAACACTTGGAGGGATGGGAGGGATGGGTTTATTTCCCCAAGCTGCCATCTAAACACCACGACTGTGATCAAGACTATTTAACTTTGGGGCGCCTGGGTGGCTCAGTTGGTTAAGCATCTGACTTCGGCTCAGGTCATGATCTCACAGTTCGTGGGTTTGAGCCCCGCATCAGGCTATGTGCTGACAGCTAGTTCAGAGCCTGGAGCCTGCTTCAGATTCTGGGTCTCCCTCTCTCTCTGACCCTCCCCTGCTCGTGCTGTCTCTATCTCTCTCTCAAAAAAAAAAAAAAAAAAAAAAAAGACTATTTAACTTCATCCCCAAATGGTTTCTTTCACAGCACTGAAACAAACAGAAAATGTCATAATCCAACAACCTAACACCAGTATCTTTCTTTACACACACACACACACACACACACACAGTTGATCTGAATTATTCATGGGTTCCATATTTGTGAATTCACCTACATGTTAAATTTCATTTGCAAACCCCAAGTCAATATTCATGGTGCTTTTGCAGACATTCAGAGTGATGAAAAATTTTAGTCACCCAACACACGTGTTCCCAGGGGATCTGAAATAAGGCAACGCTTTGTGTTCTTGTCTCGGCTCTCACACTATAAAACAAGTGTGTGGTATACTTAGTAATGTGATTTTCTGTGTTTTTATTGGTGATTTCTGTTTATTTTTTTTTAATTTTTTAATGTTTTATTTATTTCTAGGAGAGAGAGAGAGAGAGAGAGAGAGAGAGAGAGACAGCGTGAGCAGGAGAGGGTCAGAGAGAGAGGAGTCACAGACTGAAACAGGCTCCAGGCTCTGAGCTGGCAGTCAGCACAGAGCCCGACGCGGGGCTCGAACCCACGAACCGCGAGATCATGACCTAAGCGAAAGTCGGACACTTAAACGACTAAGCCACCCAGGCGCCCCTGGTGATTTCTGTTTAAAATGTTCCCCAAGTGCAGCACTAAAGTATTGTCCAGTGTTCCTACGTGCAAGAAGGCTGTGGTGTGTCTTGTGGAGAAAATATGTGTTAGTATAAGCCATGTTCAGGTGGGAGTTCTAGCGCTATGGGCTCTGAGTTCAATGTTAATGAATCAACATGTTTATTAAATAAGGTGTCTGTAAACAAAACATTGTGAACAGAGGCTCATAGGAACCTAACTGTATATCCCCTACGAATAACGAATGGTTCAGTGTTGGATAATTCAGAGTTTCCAGTGACTTTATACAAAAGAACCCATGCAAATAAGAATTGACTGTGTATGTATTTCTACACACACAATTCTCCTCCACCTTTACATCCACATATGCACAAACACATGTATATTTTTAGAAAAAGAACTTTATACATGCAACTTCATGTTGCATTCTTACTTTTTCATTTTTATTTTTTAATTTTGGGAGAGTGAATGAAAGCAGGAGAAGGGCAGAGAGACAGAGAGAGAAAGAGAAAGAGAAAGAGAGAGAGAGAGAGAGAGAGAGAATTCCAAGCAGGCTCTGCACTGTCACTGCGGAGCCTGATGAGGGGCTCGAATCCACAAACTGTGAGATCATGACCTGAGCCAAAATCAAGAGTTGGACACATAATCGACTGGGCCACCTAGGCACCCCTTCATTCTTACTTCTTGACATGCATTTTTCTTACTATGAATTTTCAGGCATTTTTCCTACTATGAATTCTTTAAAAAAGAAACTAATTTTATTTTAGAAAAAATTTTTTTTAAACATTTATTCATTTTTGAGAGACAGAGACAGAGTACCAGTGGGGGAGAAGCAGAGAAAGAGGGAGACACACAATCTGAAGCAGGCTCCAGGCTCTGAGCAATCAGCACAGAACCCGATGCAGGGCTCGAACTTACTGACCGTGAGATCATGACCTGAGCTGAAGTTGGACACTTAACTGACTAGGCCACCCAGGTGCCCCAAAAAGAACCTAATTGTAGAATAATTTTCAATTTAAAGAAATGTTGCAAGGATAATAAAGAATTCCCATATACTCCTCATCAAATATATGAGGAGGCGCCTCTGTCAAAACCAATAAACCAACATTTGTTACACTATTAAAAAAATGTTTTTTTTAATGTTTATTTTTGAGACAGACAGAGCATGAGTGGAGGAGGGGCAGAAAGAGAGGGAGACACAGAATCTGAAGCAGGATCCAGGCACTGAGCTGCCAGCACAGAGCCTGATGTAGGGCTCGAACTCATAAATCATGAGATCATGACCTGAGCTAAAGTCGGGCGCTTAACTGACTGAGCCACCCAGGTGCCCCAACCATTTGTTATATTAATTAACCTCCAAGCTTCATTTGGGTTTTGCCAGTTTTCCACAGGGCCCTTTATTTGCTCCTGGACCTGATCATGGGCACCATGATGTATTTAGTTGTCCCGTGTCCTTACTCCCTTCTCATCTGTCACAGTTCCTTAGTGTTTCCTACTTTCCCAAGACCTTGTCCATTTTCAGGAGGACTGGTCAGGTATTTTGTAGAGTGTTCCTTGGATATTTTCCTCACGACTAGACTGCAAGTACTGGCTTTAGGGAAGAATACTCCAGAGGTAAGAGTACCCTTCTCATTGTGAGACTACCATAAACTATCATGTGTGAAATTAACCTTGATCATTTGGTAAAGGCGGTGTCTGCCAAGTTTCTCCACAGTCCTGGCATGGATATATATATATATATCCATATGTATATATAAATAAATGAATGAATAATATATATATTATATATATATTATTCATTTATTCATTCCCTAGCATGGATTTTAATCACCACACAGCTTCTAATCCAGTGGGTATATGCCAGAACAGAACAAGTCCCTGGTCCTTAGATAGTGAAAATATTGCCAATGTTTTATTTTAATTAATTAATTTTCTGTTCAGCCATTTCATATAGAAGGAGGACACAAATAAATCCTCCCTCTTCAGATCATGGCAATTTTCATCTATCCCATAAGCATAGCCACCAAAATCTATTATTGGGAGAAAATGTGGTAGTCAAATGGGAGTATTTCCAACATTTTATATTACAACAAAACAGATATTAGAGGTACTCATGCACACAGAAAAAGTTGCTTCCAAACCCATATGTATTGCTACTAGTTATGTGAGTACCCAATTACTATGGTTGAAAACCATTGATAAGTTATCAATATAAGTTGATAAGCTTAAGTTGATAAGAATAAGTTTTCCCTTCTCCATGAGAATTTGAACTCTGGTTAACTTTCTAGCTCTTCTCCCCTGAAAACTGAAAAAGTAAGAGTATCACTGTCAATAATGCTTATGGTAAAAAATAACCATTACTGGCAACTGTATTCTAGACTGAGAGAATTAGAAATACATGCTGGGAATCCACAGCTTCAGGCTTCTGGTATGATGACTCTTGTAATAGGCTGTCCCTTGTGGGGACTCTGGAATCTACATCTAGAGTGTTGCAAGAGCCACTGACACACTAACGCCCATGGAAACAAGGCTTCTAAGCTAGGGAACATCTGTACCTTACTCTTAAGTGTTTCCTTGCAACTTAATTGTCTCACGGGGGCCAAAGACATTATTCCCCTGACAACTGATTTTTGCCCTGTATAGGTCTATGTTACACCAAGTGTGGCTGATGGCAGTTTTGTGAATCAAAAGTTCAGTTGCAGGTAGGAAGATTGCTTGTGGGCAGGAACAGGCTATGCCTGTCGAGCAGAATTTTAAATTAAAAGGCAAGATCTGTTAATTTGCATTTATTTTATTATTAGTGAGTTAACCATTTTGTACATGTTCATTTATTTTTTTTCTTTTGTAAATTCTGCTCATGTCTTTTTCCAATTTATTGGAGTCTTAGTTTAAGAAGATGTTTTTTTAATAACAAGAGGCGGCACATATAATAGCGAGAGCAAGGCTTCTGAAATTAGAGAAACGGGTTCAAATTCCAGTGCTGCAAATTACAAGCTGTATAATTGCAGGTTATTTATTTGCTTGTTTGTTTGTTTATTTTTAACTCTCTAGACCTGCTTTCCTCATCTCTAATGGTGAAAAGAATAGTTCCTACAACTCAACTTACTGTAAGGATTAACTAAAGGATACAGTACATAAAAAGTATCAGCATTATACTGGAATATAATACTCAAAATTTGCAGCTACTTTTAGTGCCTATTACATTTGCCAGACTATTCAAAACCAGTGGAATTTCACTTCCGGAAAGCACTAGTGCATGCTACATCTGCATTCTGTACCAAACCTAGGAGACCTAAACATTCCATCTTCCTCCTCTGGAAAGGAAGTTACGCCTTTCTCAGAATGTGTTTGCTCAGCTCTGCGTAGTCTCCATGTGCCAGGGTGTCTTGCTGGGAAGGGTATGTAGGGCTCTGCTCTTAAAAGGGGTAAAAGTCAGTCACAGGATCTGCTCCCATAGAGACTCTCTGCTGCTCCAGCCGCTCCCCGCTCCCGCCGCCCTGTGCGTCCAGCACGCTGTGTACAGACACAGTATCTCCTGGCTTATACCTGCGAGTTAATGAAATCTCTGTTTGCCTCGAAGGGTTGGAATTAGGTATTCCGCTACATCCTAAAAGTAAAGCTAGAGTGACAGTGCGATGACAGAGGCACATGTGCCCTCCCAGTACCTGAACTTTCTGTCTTTTGAGGGTTCCACCATGTGTTTTTCACGAGAATCCAGAGTCACGTGGGGGCACTGCTCTGCTACCACATTTTCTGCAATATGTAGAAGATTAGAGAAAGACGTTATGCACGCATGTGTCCACACACACGATCTTACATAGTTATCAGGTTGAAGGTTCCTTTTTACACCAATTTTCATTACAACTTCAAAATAGCGTTCCATGGTAAAATGTTCCATAATTTTTAAAAATGGGGAAAAAAGAATCACGAAAAATTTTATTTACTACTACTATTTGTGAGCATTTCAACTCTATACAATCTTTCAAGGGGAAAGGGTCCGAAGGGTGGCAAGTCAGCTCTGGGCGGGATGCTGTGGAGGCTACTGGTACGGGAGAGGGCAGCCCACCCCACTTCAGGAGAACCTGATGACAAGGGCCCGGAGAGCAAAATGCTGCAATGCTTCGGGGGAGGGGGTGGGGGGGGGCAGAGATATCCGTGTCCTTCTGTCCAACTGCTTCAATTAGTATGTTAGTGTTTAGTCGATTAAACTGATTTAGAGTGTTTGTATCTGGAAGCTACCTGGCAATACTTACCATCACTCCCTTTAACTAAAAACACACAAATGAAACCTGCCTATGGAAAGACAGGCTAGGGAGGCAGCTACTGCTACATACAGCCAAGTATTACACTGCTCTAAACATAGCAGATGTTGCCTCCCCAGACAGGTGGTAGTCCTTTCTAGAACTAGAACACTAGCTTCTACTTATCTTACTAAAGTGCAAATACTGCAAGGACAGGCAATATTGACTCTCTGAAAGACTCTACTGATAAAACTAGTTTTCCAAAATGGAAAACACTTGAAAAAAAATTTTTTTATTACAGTGGCAAGCTTGTGATGGCACTTGGCAATTGTCCAAGTTTCGACTGACGTCTCCTTCAAAATTCAGAAAAGAAGTGTAACATACTGGGTTAGTACTATGAGAAACTTTTTAATCTTTAGTTCAAATGTTTAGGTCTATAGGCTCAGACTTTACAGTGAAATATACTTCCATGAAGGGGAATGAAATCCTTTGAAACTTCTTCCATTATTGGTTTGGGGAACAATTACCATTTTTAATGAAAGTGACAGCAGTGGGACACCTGGGTGGCTCAGTTGGTTGAGCGTCCGATTTCAGATCAGGTCATGATCTCACAGCTCGTGGGTTCGAGCCCCGCATCAGGCTCTGTGCTGACAGCTCAGAGCCTGGAGCCTGCTTTGGATACCGTCCCCCTCTCTCTCTGCCCCTCCCCTGCTCACATTCTCTCTCTCAAAAATAAACAAACATTTAAAAAAATTTTTTTAAAAGTGTCAGCATTAATTGGAGTTTGGCTAGTAGATTAGCATAGTAAATTAGTAGTCATCAAAAATGGTAAAGTGGTCCCAGACCTTATTGTATATATTTTATAGGTTGGTATTTAATTTTTATTTTTTTTATTTTTTTTAATGTTTTTTATTTATTTCTAGGAGAGAGAGAGAGACAGCGTGAGCAGGGGAGGGTCAGAGAGAGAGGGAGTCACAGACTGAAACAGGCTCCAGGCTCTGAGCTGGCAGTCAGTGCAGAGCCCAACGCGGGACTTGAACCCACGAACCGCGAGATCATGACCTAAGCGAAAGTCGGACGCTTAACCGACTGAGCCACCCAGGCGTCCCGGTTGGTATTTAATTTTAATAAGTTGGTAGTAATGAATTATTTGTGCTTAATGCAAATGTCTTATATGAAGGTTCAATTCAGATGAAAATCTTTGATACAGGAGGAGTGTTATGTTTAGGGGAAATAAGAACTGTGAATTTTATTATTACTCTCATGAGGTCAGTCATTAACAAAAAATTTTCATTTTCCTGAGTGTAGCACTTGGCTACAACTCTAATGTAAAATCTGTAGACACTTACCAAGGACTAAAATTTGCTATTTGCTACCCTTAAAATAGACCTGTCTGCAGTGGCCATTTTGTTTGCAGTAAACATAACATAAACCTAAATCCTGCACAAATGGGTTGGACTTTGCATATCTACGTTTAAATGCTTCTATAGGTATTTCTCCTGTTCTACCTATAATCTAAGTTATTAAATTTCTAAAATGCACAGACTTTAAGGAAACAATACGCCAAAAGGAAAACTCACATAGGGAATAATACAGTAACTGGATTTGAAGCTTCCTCTTTATGATTTTTAAACTTCCATTTAGAATTTCCAAGAAGAAAACTAGTTGTGCAAGAACTGAAGCTGGCTGAAGACAAGACGCTGAAGTGTTGCGACACACACCTTTATCTTCCAGAGCGTGCACCGAATCCCCTGGTGGCCTGTGGAAAGGAGTGGATGCAAGCTGCGCAGCAGAGGTAAAGGCTCCTGGGCTCTTAGGGCTGGGCGCCAGGGTTTTGTTGCAGCGGATGCCCCATACGGTTGAATCATCTGAAAACTCTTCAGCATGAGGTACTTCCTGCAACAAAAGATGAACTGAGAAAAAAAAGCAGCAATCTCCCTCTTTTGTCCACAAAATGTAACACATTCATACTTTTTAAAATCCAAAAGTGAGGAATTAAAGAGGAAATACATGTCGCCCCTGGCTAATACAAAGTCAAGGACATCGTAATTCTGTTCTCCCCGAAGTGGGACACCTCATTTTTGACACCCCCCAGTGGAGTCACACTGCATTGAAGGGTCACATTTTATTTTCTAATTTTTATCTTTTTTTTTTATTATTATTTTGAAAAGTCTGGATTTATATAAGGGTTACAAAGACAGTAAAGAAATCCCATGTGCACTTCATCAAACTTCCTCTGATGCTGACATCTTATAGAATCCTGGTACATTTGTAAAAACTACTCTACTACTATAGATGTTATTTGGATTTCATCATTTTTTCCACTAATGTCCCCTCTCTGTTCCAGGGTCCAGTCCAGGACACATGTGACATAGATAGTTGTCATGTCTCCTCTTATCTGTGCCAGTGTATTAGCCTGTTTCAGTCTTTCTTACACGGACACTTGAATACTGGGAAGGAGCTGTGTACAATGTCCCTCCCATTTGGGTTTAAATTTGGCCTTTTCACATGTTTAGACTGGGGTTATATTGATTTCGAGGAAGAGTATCAGGGTTAAAGTACCCTTTTCTATTACATCATATTAGGGGATATATGATATCAACACAACTTATTACTGGTGAGGTTAACCAATCACCTGGTGAAGGTGGTGTCCACCAGGTTTCTGCTGTGCAAGAAACTATTTTCCCCTTTCCCAACCCTTATTTGTTCATAAGTAAATCATAGTCAGCCTACACTTTAAAGGAGATGGGGTGCCTGGGTGGCTTAGTCAGTCAAACATCTGACTCTTGATTGTGGCTCAGGTCATGATCTCATGGTTCCTGAGATCAAGCCCTACGTTGGGCTCTACACTGACAGTGCAGAGCCTGCATGGGATTCTCTCTCTCTGTCTCTTCTACACGCACACAAGCTCTCTCTCTAAAAATAAATAAATAAACTTAAAAAAAAAAAAGGTAAATGAAGATCCACCTCCTGGAGGGCGGGATATCAAAGAATTTGTGGACAGATGTCAAAACAACCACATTGATAATGTGGGTGAGATAATGCAAGGCTGTACGAATATCTTGTTTCTTCTGAAAGTTTCACTCACTAATTTTAGTATTTATTTGTGGATCCAGCCTGGAACAATGATTACTGTGGTGTTCTAATGGCTACTTTCTATTATCACTCATTCCTTCTACATTTATTACTTCTAATTTTTTACTCATTAATTTAATGAAGTTTTATCTTCTCTCCCATTTATTTATATCAATGTTGATATTTATTTTGTTTCTTGGGTTATAATCCAATGTTACCATATTCTACTTATTTTCTTGTTCAAATTGTGCCAGGTTTGGCCATTGGCTTATTCAGGGTGGCTCCTGAGTTCTTTTGTTATGCTGTCAGTTTTTTTTAAAGCGCTTCCTTACTTTTTTGGCACTACAAGATGCTCCAGGCTCATCTTGTATTTTCTTCCTTCAGCCCCAGAATTAGCTATTTGTCCAAAAATGCAATGGTCAAGTTTTAGAGTCTGTACACAAAGAGAAGCTGCAGAGTCAGAATTACACTTGGCAAAGCCCTTTACTTGCCAATAAAAGGCCACCCATGGTTTTACTATGTAGTGCACAGATTTTACATAGCCACCCTCTCTCTCCCAATGCTGGAGAAAGCACTGGCTGGCTGTTTCTTCAGGTGGACACAGGATAAGACAATTGGCTTGTGGTTAGGGACAGGATACAAAAAATTCATCATGGATTTTTTTTTTGGCCAAGACACATGTGGGTTGAATAGTACAGTGAAATGCATCTATGAATTGATACCACTATATTTGAAATCCAGTCCGTTATTTGGAAGTTTTTTAGAAGGTGAAAAAGTTCATCAGAAGGATTAGTGAACGGACTGATAATTTGTTCAGGAGAAAACAGTGGAGGCACCTGGGTGGCTTAGTCGGTTAAGTGTCCAACTCTTGATTTTGGCTCAGGTCATGATCTTATGGGTTTGTGAAATCAAGCCCCATGTTGGGCCTGTGCTGAGAGCATAGAGCCTGCTTGGGATTCTCTCTCTCTTAAAAAAAAAAAAAAAGAGTCCACTGTGGAATTAGAACTGTGAACCAGGGTTTAGCACAGCTTTTCAGCACTACTCTCGGACACATCACAGCCAGAGGGCTGGGCTGGGGTGAATGGAGAAAAGCACAGCACCCACATGACACAGGCAGAGCGAGCGCAGAAGCGGCATATGGGCTGGGGGCAATCGCTGCTCTCACAGAAGGATGCTGATGCTTGTCTGCTGAGTTACACTGATGACGGACCCTCCAGTTTAATTCACGCTTGAGTTTTCTAATATTCCACTGGAGGCCCTACTTCTTGGGTCTAGGGAAAAAATCTATCTCCTACTGGTTCCTCCTGCCAAAGGAAAGGCTCTTTGAGGGCAAGGAGCATATCACTTTTCCGTTTCTATATCTATCACAGTGCATGATACATAGCAGATACTTCAATAATTGTAGAATAACCTTCCAACCCACTCTTCATATAACACTCTATTTTTCAGGATGGTTTTTGTATATACTATCTCATCTGACTGACATAATAATTTGGTAAAATGAAGGGTAAAGAGTTGTAAGACTAATTTCATGGATGAGGTAGTGATTTACTTACATTTGGTTTTGAAGGAAATCTGCTTATAGAGCGTTCTCCAAAGGTCCTGGCTCCTGTGGGTTTATTTTTAGGCTGCGGTAAGCTAAGGGAAGATTTATAAGATTGTAAATTGTAAAATATGCTATAGGAGATACTACCATGTAAGTAAACTGTTAAACATTTTCTACTTATCCTATTTGATTAGTTAATATTTATATACACAATCCTTACTTTTACAGTAGTTGTAGGAAAACTGAGTGCAAACTGAATTAACTTGATTGTGCATATAAAAATAGATCTACAGTGACTTAAGAGAGGTGGAAAATATATAACTACTACTACACTGAGTTATAAATAGAACAAAAAGAGAGGTTGGGCTATGGCCAATAGAATGTCATAGGTGCCATACATTTTATTTCTTATCTCTAGCACTAGGTCTAGCTATGGAACTTCCCTCTGAGTTGGTCAGACTGTTTCCTTTCTGCCTCAATACGAATCTCTTCAACACCATGATACACTTAATTCACACTGACATCCCTCTTTCCATGATTTAAGCTGAAAATTCCTGGAGCTATCAGCTTCTACTCCCACACATAGCTCCTTGATGATCTTTCAACTTAAAACATCTCTTTGTAGCATGACCCAATTTAAGCCACTGCCTTTTCTGCTTTATCAATCCTGCAAATATAAACAGAGCACGTATGGATACCTGTGCTGGTAAAATCATTCACACCAAATAGAATTTCAAATCTATAGAATCCTTCAGTTCTCTCATAATCTGTAACCATACTTTTTTCCTGTCAACACATGTTTTTGCTGTGGGAGGTCTGTTTTCTTGTAACTCTGTGTACAATGTATATCTGGAGAACTTTAGCAAGAATCTTCCGGTCATGTGGGTAAAATGCTCGCCCTTGGCAGAGCTGGCACGGGTACCCAGACCGTTTGATCAGAGAGCCACGTTTTCTCACTAGCCCGCTTCCCAGAGGAACCTCTGCCAGCACCTGTCACTGTGACAACACCGATCTCCCCAGTCCACCGCATCTCTTTCAACCCCGGCGAAAAACTGGCTGGTTGTTTCCTCACGTAAACATAAGAAAAAGCAATAATTAAATGTTTCTTTACCCATAATTTTCTTTGTTTCCATCCTCGAACACGGGAAAAGCAGATGACAAAGAAGAGATGATCTTATTGACTCCCCAGGCCCCCGAAGAACTTGCATTTTCTGCATTGGAGTAAAAAGTAGCATCTTATTATTGTATTAGGAAAAAACATTTATACTTGATGCTAAACTTCACCCACAAATAAAATGGACTAATAGCTTACAGAAAAGAACTGACACAGTTTTCGAATACTAGGTATAAAGATAAGTCACCTTGTAGTGAGATGAAGTGACTTAACTGTGGTCACAGGGTTTAACACTCAAGCCTGTAGGCCTTGAGTTCCTGCTACATGCAAGGCATGGTCTTCGTCATTCTCCTAAAACATTGCTTTGGTCACCTGACTTGTTGAGAAAAGCTCTCTGTGGTTTTTCTTTCCATTTCCTATAAGAGATAATTGACTTAACTTTAAATTCTAATGCCTCCCGAGACTAATGATCCTATTTATTTTCATGATGATCTCGGTCTGGCTTCCAGCATTAAACCTGGGATAACAAATGTGGGCTCCAGCACTCCACCCAGGCCATTCATTCCTTGAGTCAGGCAAGGCTCAAGTCATACCTCAAGTACTCAGCTTTTCCTGGCTATTCCTTACTCACAGGATTTTGTCCTTCTATTATTTTTTAAGAAATAAAACAAACTTATGACATATATTTAGTACTTTTTCAAACACTATCACATTTTTTTATTTCATGCATTTCCTGCCCTTATGGGACAAGCTAATCAAGGGAAGGGTAATTTCTTGTATATTCCTTGATATTTCCTGTGGCAACCACCCACAATGCCTGCACTTAGTAGGGTTTAACAAATTATTACTTTGAAACTGGGCCTCAAAAGCATCTTCATTTTGATCTAGAGATGGCCATTCATCTTTGTCATCAGAAATATCAGGAAGTGTAGGAGCTTGAAACATATTCATGATGAAACCTTAGAAGAATAAAAAGAGCAACTGTAAACACGATTGAAAAAGAGTTTTCACTAATTTGTTGCCAGATGCCACATGTTCAAACAAAAGGCTTTACCTAATGCTTCTTTTGTGTGCACGGTGGGTGAGGGCTGCGCCTTGGAAGGGGTTGCTTGAACCGTTCCCAGTGAGGTGTTTGGAGTTGTGTGAAAAGAACTTGTGTTAATAACCTTATGTGTTTCATACCCTATGAAGGAAATGGGACAAAATGCATTACCAGCAGAGAAATCAGAATAATTTAGAAAGCACCAAATTTAAGAAACATTACAATGAAAACATTTTATTATTGCTGATAATTACCACTAAGGACGTCTATTATTATAGTGCTTGCATATCTTTCATTTTTATTTTTATAACAGTCCCATGAGGTAGGTAAGGGAAGAATTATCCTTTTATAGAAAAAGAAATGAGAGTTCTAGGAGGTGAAGTGGCTTGGTCTAAGATCACATCAAATTAGGAGCCTTATCATAAATAGCACCCTTCACTCCACTGTATCCTAAGAAATACATGTCAATTGTCACACAGTGAATCTTAAAACTGGCTTTCTGTCTTACTCAGCTGGAGCCCAGACCATGGCATACAAGGCCTTGCAAAACCTGGGCCCTGTTCACTCAGACCTCATCTTCCTCCTTCTCCTCTGACTCACTCCAGCCACTTCAGCCTCCTCACTGTGCATAGAAACCATCAGGGATATTTCTCATCTCAGGGCTCTGCACTCACTGTTCTCTCTGCCTGAAACAGGCTTTCCAAGCCAGCTGCATGGGCAGCTCCCTCCTTTGGGATTTACCCAAAATATCACTCTCTTTGTGAGCATCTTTCCTGGTCACCTCTGACGTTTCAGTCCCTTCCTCCTAATGCTCACTTTCCCCATCTGCGCAGGCGGGGGGTTTTGTCCTTTCTATTCATAATCCCACCCCTAACTATCTGGAACAGTGCCTGGCATCTGGCAGGTGCTCAGGAAGTCTTGGTACAATGCAGGTGTTGCTAGCTGTTTCGAGTAGCTTTGCTCCCCACTGAACCGTCACTCCAGGGAATACTAGTCACAGAGGGCAAGTGAATGCACAATTGGTGTATCTTGTTCTGTTCACAAAACTTACATTTTATGCAAATGCCTAACAAAGTAGTACCAAACAGAAGTAAACACTCCGAATTAACACTCCGAATTAAACTTTTATTTTCCTTTCCTACCTCACAATATATTGAAGGTGACTCTTTTTTTTTTTTTTTTTTTTTAATATTTTTATTTATTTCTAGAGAGAGAGAGAGCGTGAGCAGGGGGCCAGAGAGAGGGTGTCACAGACTCTGAAACAGGCTCCAGGCTCTGAGCTGGCAGTCAGCACAGAGCCCGATGCGGGGCTCGAACCCACGAACCGTGAGATCATGACCTAAATGAAAGTCGGACGCTTAACCGACTAAGCCACCCAGGCGCCCCAAAGGTGACTCTTGTTTTAGATAAATCTGCCAAGAAATTTAATAAAAAAGGTTTCATAAAATCAAGTTTCCAAAGGATTCTACCTAATAAGATATGACTAAGAAGTAGATTTCTACCTTTACTTGAGATGGTCATGGGCTTCTCTTGCCCCTAAATTCTAAGAATTGGAAAGTGAACATCCCAGTTCAGTAAGGTTTGAAGTCTTCACAAGCCACAGCCACCCAACAGACCTCTAGTGACCTGGAGAAGTCTGGGTAGAGGTCAGAAACCAATTTAATACAATTAAACATTACCTTCTTTTATCTCTGCTCCACTCAGTGGTTTGAATTCATGAGTACTTTTAGTCACACATCTGAAAGAGAAAACCCTTGAGACAAACGGACTCCCAAAAATGAATGATAAAAAATGTCAGCAATTATAAGCCTGTTCATAAAATATGGACAGAAGTGTTTACGTCTATACTGTAAATACATAAACTGTTTTATTTCTTCTTGCATTTCCTTTTGAAGAAAAAAATTCTTATAGATAAAGGTCAGGTACTACATGTTGGCTTGACACAATGGGCTTGTATTCTAACGCCATGATAATCATTCCTATACGTGATAGGGTCGGAAAGTTGCCTCTGATTCAAGTGACCCCATTTATTACACAGGTTAAAGGGCTCACACCCAGGTCCAGGCGTTGGTGACCAATGCAGCTAGCCACAGCCATGCTATGGGAAGCACTGCAATGCTTTAACTGTGATGAGCCAGTAGCCACACAGCACGTTTCTTCCGACTTTAAGAGCTCTCAAGAAATAAAAAAAGATGGCACACAAGACATATATCTCTCACTTGAAGTACAGTCACCACAGTGGACCTCATTTGTCTATTCAACATTGCTAGAATTCCCTTAGCAGGGACCATGTTAGGGTGTAAGGAAAAAGTACAACACACTTAGTTTTACAAATCCTCACTAAATTATCTTAAAAACATGAGTTTTTATATATGATTCCAGACAAAGGCCTCTTTTCTCTGCCACAGTAAGTTGTCCTGGCTAGTGAGAGTACCAATGGGGTCCATTCAAACCTTTGCCTGGGTTGGGGTCAGGGTCAAGCTCAAGTGTCTGACTAAGAGCTAAATGTTCATTAGGTTAGTTTCACAATTTTATAGGGACAGCTTGACTGGCTCCTCCAGCCTCATCGACTCTGTCTCTGCTGGGGCAGAGGGAAATGCAACATCTCTTTGGGTCTGTCACTGCTCTCCCGTTTTTATCATTTTATAGCTAAGTTAACAATGAAGAACTAAAGAGGTCAGAGCCCCCAACAACACAATAGTTCTTTTTCTACATACACGGTATGACACAGGACACAGGTCTGGATTATTAATCTAATGTGAATTAAAAAGCATTTTAAATATTAATTCCAGGAGAAATCATGGATAAAATTAACCTCAGATATTGGGAAGAACCCGTCCTTATGAACCATAATTTGTGCTAACAGTTTAGCCTAAGGGAAGGGTATGAGTTACACTGTTGCTCTCATTTTTTCTAACAGATCAATAAAATTGTTATATGTAAAAAGAGAGAAACAGCATGCCGAAGTCATGGGAGATAAAAATTTAAACAAAGCAAATTATTGTTTATAAATTATAATTTCTGAAATCTAGGAAAATCCCTCAAAACTGGAGGAAAAAACCTCCAAAGCAGTGTACAGATAGATTTTGGCATATTGTGTAATGGACATGAATCCTAAATTACTCTTGGTGGGAAGACAGAAGGATTAGGAGAACCCAAGTGCAGAACACTTGTCTGGACAGTAATAGTCACTACATGTATTCAAGGCCAGTAAGAAAGGCAATTTCACTTTAATTACAGTTTAACAGCTGCATATTCTTCAGTTACCATAAAAAAAAACAAAACCCAAAAATGGTGAGTTTCAGCGTACTGAATATTTTTAATTGAAGAGAGAAGTCCAAAATGAAGTAAATACTCAAAAAGAAAAATAGAGTAATAAATCTCAAAGATTTGGGACGATTTTGGTAACTTCTTCAACAATATGCCCATCTAAAAATTATTTTAAAAACAGGAATCATTGATCTTTTACATACTCTTCTTGAAACTGCAGGACATGTAGAGAAGCTGACAAATGCCACTCTTTATTACCATCGCCTCTAGGACTACCTCTGCCTTACCCGTCATCTTTTCTGGCTGCTGTGAACATGGAGTCTGTCGCTGGCTGGGCCGTCAAAGGAACAGGAAGAGCTATGCTCTGGCTGACGGCCGGGCACACCAAAGTGGCAGTGACAGCATCTGCCACAGGAGGAGCAACAGGTGTTGCCTCTTTGGGTCTCTCCCCAATGTTCTTTGAGGTCTGCTGATTAACGGCTAGAAGACTCGGAGCTCTCGGTTCCTGCCAGGAGCCTGCACTTGGCCCCATACATGCTGGGTTAACCTTTCATGTTAAGCAAACAAACAAAAACAAAGCCATGAAGTCCAAGTACTACTCATGAGTTACTACAGCTTTTCGAAGAATGGCATCTGTCTTCTGGAGTCCTCTCCCCTCGTGGCATCCCCACACCCCTTCAGGTGCAGTGAACAACAACAAGGACCACTGTACATGACGGATGCTTTTGTACTTTCTTGACCACAGATAAATTGGCAGCTCCTATTTCTAATCACTGAAATAACGAGCCCCTGTAGTTTTATCAGTATTTAAGAACTGTCTTATTTTTCTTAATTTTGAGAAAGGACTAACAAATCAATGCCCTTAATGCCATTAATGGTATTCCTTTCATTAAAATATGCTTGGTAGGGATACAGGAGTGCTGATACACAGGGGCACATGTACCCCAATGTTCATAGCAGCACTCTCAACAAGAGCCAAAACATGGAAAGAGCCTAAGTGTCCATCAACTGACGAATGGATCAAGAAGATGTGGTTTATCTATATAATGGAATACTACATGGCAATGAGAAACAATGAAATCTGGCCATGTGTAGCAACATGGATGGACCTTGAGGGTGTTATGCTGAGCGAAATAAGTTAGGCAGAGAAGAACAAATACCATATGCTTCCACTTACAGGAAGATTAGGAGAAACTTAATGGAGGACCATGGGGAGAAGAAGGGGGGAAATAGTGGGGGAGAGGGAGGGAGGAAAACCATGAGAGACTCTTGAATGCTGAGAACAAATTGAGGGCTGATGGGGGGTGGGGAGGAAAGGGGGGTGATGGGCATGGGGGAGGGCACTTGTGGGGATGAGCACTGGGTATTATACGGAAACCAACTTGACAATAAACCATTTAAAAAAAAATATGCTTGGTAGCCATCTTCTCTAACGAGGATAAAATGTGAATCTAACTTGCAATAATAGCTGCCACAAAAACATGGCTCACAGTGGGAAGGCTGGCAAGCTTTCGACTTGAAACCTTTGTTTTTCAACTCGTGCACTTAGACTGTCACTACACACTCTCATGTTAAAAAGTTAAAAGACAGTAGAGTTAATTCCTCACCATATAAAAGTATTCTCACAAATTGTTAAAAAAAAAAAGCACTAACATCTATAGCAAGAAGAGTTAGTTCACAAACAAATGGATAAAATATAAAGTTCATTTTCACTAGTCATCAAAAAAAAAGCAATCAAAAATGACCTATACCATTTTCTCCCCTATCAAACTAAAAAAAGATCAAAATTAATAATATTCAATTCTGAAGACAGGTTTTGAAAAGGAATAATCAGACTTTCTATATCAGATATCAAAACTTACAACAAAGCTATGGTAAATATACAATATGGAATGATCAAGAAGAAACCTACTAACCAAAACAAAGGTACATTTTAGAAACAGATCTTGTATATTAAAAATGTATGCGACAATGATATTTTAAATCAAAGGGGAAAGGCTGAGTAGCTCAATAAATGATTTAGGGGCAAGTGACAGTCCATTTGGGAAATATTTCCTTATGCTATCCCAATGCCAGCACAAAATCCCAGGACAAAAGCAAGCTCCATAAAGAAGGCTTCCGGTTAAAGACAGAGGCTTAAACATGTGCTTTATCATCTACTCCCTCCAGAACCTCAACAAAAGGTTGGTAGAGTAATTCTAATACCTAAAATAACAGTTGGAAGAGGCTGATCAGGAGAAACATTCAGACATTTAGATACATATCATAATGGAAGTGAAAGTGGAGCTGAGAGCATGAACACTAAAACAATCCTGAAGAAACATGATTCCCCTTCAAGAACATAGCGCCCAGCCAAATGATCACCCGTGTGTGAGGGTACAAGAAAGATGCTTTTAAGACGTGCAAGAAGTCTCAAAAAATTAATCACTCATATGTGCTTTTTAAAAAAAAAGCTCCTTGAGACTGTGTGCCACCAAAATGGGCTGTTAAAAGGAAATGATGCTGTAAGAACTAGAAAATAAGCAGGGACACACCACCAAGAAGAGTCGGGGAGGCCAGTGTGGAGGAGGCAGGCAGATGGTTCTGGGAGGCATATGACCAAGAGAAGTGAAACTAAGAGCGTACCTGATGTACTTGAACTTAATGAAAGCATATTTCTAGTTTCTCCCAAGAGTTTAGAGAGAAATAAGTGATAAGTACCACAAAAATATAGCACAGGAGAATAATGAAACAATTATTTTAATAATTTCTTGGAATTATCTAGGGAAAACAAATTGTACAAGAAAGGAAATCCAACTAAATAAGAAAAATATGCAACAATCAATAGAAAAATTAACAAAGTCAAAGTAAAAAAATTAATTTTAAGAAAAAAAGATAAATTAAAAAGTCAATTTTAAGAAAAAAAGACAAACAGCAACGAAATGTATTTTTAAAAGTCCAAATTTACCTGTGATTAGGAAAAAACATATCAGATGGTTAAAAATATTTAAGACAGCTAATGTTAGCCAAGCATATACAAAAAAACACATACTTTTAGTCACTATTGTGTGAGTGTAAGATGGTAAATTTTTGTAGGACAGATGGACAGTATTTTAGGTGCACAAACTTCAGCAGCAATTCTATTTTTCTGCATCTTTCCTAGAGTAATAATCTCATCTGTACAAGAATGCTCTCTGCAGCATGGTTTGTAACAGTTTCCACATGACACCT